>LPNX010330719.1:12161-42333 GCA_001517045.1 Pseudotsuga menziesii
TAAAACTGTGTTTTGGATAGTTTTGGTCTTCCACAACACAAAGCTAGAGAATATTTAAATCACCATTGTATGTTCCAATAATGAGTTCATTAAGGACAATGCTGAGATTCCTCTAATGGTGGATAGATATACATTCCTGTACATTTCCCAAAGCATTTTTGTATGACAGGGATTGTACTTTTGTTTTGTGTTGTTTTCATACCTCCACAATTGGACAAGCCTAGCACTGTTGAACTGCCGCCATTCTTACACAATTAGGACTTATCATGCACTATTTTCATTTAATTTAACCTTAATATAGTTAAAATTCATATTTGTATCAATTGAATGAGCCTTATTTTCAAGGAGAAATGTGAATGGAGGATTTAGCAATTGGATTGAATCTGTGAGGGAGTTTTCCACAAATGGAGGAGCACGTCTCGGTTGATACCTGATCACAGTGACACATAATATATTAAACCCGAAAAAACTCAAGCCTAGAAGCTTAGAGTGTGCATTGTTTATTGGATGCAGATGACTAGTTGCAGTCACCGACAGATAGCATGCGAACCAACATAACTGTAAAGGTCACAATTTTTTTCAAATATGTTTGCAAATTAGTTCTCGCTCTAAATATATATTGGGCTGCATGGACTATCCTCAAGGGACTCAATGATAGTATCGCTAACAAAATGGAGGCAATTAGCCCCCATGGAGTTTCAGACAAATGGTGGCAATTAGCCTGCATGGAGTCTTCTCCACATGCAGTTTATACATCTAAAATTTCTTATCATTGAGTTGTACATAGAAGTATGTAAAGGAGCCTCAATGAAACCCATGAAAATTGCAGCAATCCTTTCCAAACAGAAACATACTCATATTTTTTATGTTGATTGTCCTATAATTCTATCACAATTATAAAACTCACCTTTCTTTTAGCTCAATGTTACCATGGGAAACCTTGTATACATACTAAATTACCTTTTAATTAACAATAATTAGTCGTTATCTTTTGACTAACCTTAGTATCACCCTTGTTTCCTATTTGAGGACCGAAGAAGGAATAACAACTAACAAAATGATATTTTTAAAACTCAATTACCATAAATACAACCTTGTAGCTTGAGATTGCATATTTTCTAGCTTGTCTCAACACTCAAGCCCAACTTGAGTGGGCCTAATGGTTAAGAACATGTAGCAACCAAATGGCTGGACTGAGGGGGTCCTTTGTCCCACAAACAAAGGGGAGCATTGTATGAATGTTAGGGTGTTCCTTATTTCATTCCTTAAAGGCTTAATACTAATTATCCACCCAAAAAGACCAATTCTCTTAATTTCCTAAAATCCACCATACAAAAACCAATTTATTAGTTGCTTCTCAAATCCACTCACAAAATAAATAAATAAAAATGTAAAAAAAAGATAGTTTTATGCTTTTCTTAAAAAGAAAATTTAGTATAATATTTCCATGTTACCCTTGATTGTTCCCTAGAATCCACAAATGCCTCTTACTCTTCTCTTTTCATTTCTAATTTCTCAATGTGAAACATATACAATAAGTGACAAAAATTCAGCTTTGTTTCTTGCACAGGCTTAAATCAATTAACTAGATTCTTTTAAGGCATATAGAATAAAATGGATTCTATGTGCATACACAAAATCACCATATATAGAAGAATTAAAATTCTTCTCTTTCTAAACTGGCCTACTTACGCTAATGTGCATAGTTCACCTTTGTTTTTTGTATCAACTTCAATTACTTGAACTTGATTCTCTTAGAAGAATGTGGGTTCTATGCGTTAATAACAAAGCCACAATTTACAAGAAAATTTACAACCATATACTTTCTTCCATGGACTATATCACTTGAAGCCCTAAATTTGGTTAATGCACATCGATGAATAGGTCAACATAGCTATCAATTCTACATGGTGCCACTAAAACATGCTTTGTACCACCCAACTTTATTTATTAGGGATCTTTAGTTTGATATTATTTTTGTTAGAAGATAAACCACTCATAGGATTGGATGTTATTAACTTATTTACAAAACATATAGTTTCCATGTCTAAACCCAATATACCTTCCTTAGGATACCAAAAGAGAAATCACTCAACTATGGAGATAAAAAATTCACTGAAAATCATATCTCGATACACTATATCAGTAAAGTGCAATGGAAACTCTGACTAAGGATATAATCCTAATCCCCTTTCCTACAATTGAAAAGGCAATCAATTTTCATACTCAGTTCAGTTTCTAGCAGCAAACACCACCTTGTGTATATATCAAATGTTAAAATGAACCCCAAAATGTTGTCCTCTTCATAATGGCCCACTGATAGGACCAAAATAAATGTGAGATAATTGGGTGGAGACAAGTTGAATTCTAAGTGAACATTGCTTTTCTAAAGCAATTACTTTATTTTTCATCCGTCAAACATTATTCTTGCATTTAAGATGCAAACTGGGATGTGTATTACACTTTAGTCTGTGCATTCATTTACTCAATGTGTACCCATTGGTTACAAATCTAGGTATGCAGGAAAAGAGACCTGCCTTCACAATGAAAAAGTTATCAAAAAGATCAACAAGGTTCAACAATGATTGACCATTCACTGTCATTTATCAACTCTAACTTATTAACTTGGAAAAGTATATAATTCCAAGCAAAGACCTATTTATTAAATACTAATTTGGTTTCGAAAAACCCCAAGAAGAATAACCTAGACTTTTGGAATCATCCTAATCCAAGGCTAGAAGATCTAGTGTGCTCCAAGTTTCTACTAAACAGAGTACTCTCAAAAAATCTATTTCCAAAAAATCTCCTGTATACATGTACTCAAGTGTAGCCAAATCTAAAGAAAAAGTGTGGATGTGCGGTATTTACATAAATTTGAAGGTTAATATGTCTAAGATACAACTTATGTACTTCTCAAAAAAACGACCACTAAGGACTTCTTCCTAGCCACATATGACACAAGGAACCCCATCATATTTGGAGCACCACTTACAGATTCCATATGGCTTCAAGTCAAGTCTCATTAGCAGTATGGGAGTGTTGGAGGATTTAACCAAAACAAACTATTAATTTTCCTCATTCCAGTGAGAATAAAACTCTCACATTGTTTATTTTGAACAATTATGGGGGACACCATAAAAAAGTCTCAATATCCACTGCTTTGATGTTATTTTATGAAGCTGCTAAGTTGAGAAATTTTAGGAAAATATATTCACATATTAAAAAGAGAGACAGACACAAAGAAGAAAGAAAATGGTTTAGATTTGTTTAAAGAGTACAAATGCCAAAATCTTTACACTTCCCTGAGCCAAGTTCAATTAAATGGTTGTTTGTGCGCTAGAGGTATATGATTGCAATACTTGGTCGCCTCAAAATATTCCACCACATAAGTTATAAGCCTAACTTGTCAAACAACCAAATAAAACTATATAACAGGTAATGTAAGACACCTACATTATGAAACAACAAATCTCTATGGAAATTACACAAGCACTCTACAAATATTGTGATTGAACTATTATGCATAAGAAATTTACTTACACTAAGAAAGAGTTACCATGTCACTTGTGGTCATGATGACTACTCTGAATTTTGATGTGAGGTGTTATGCATATCTCAGTGCAACATATTTTCAGCCACTGTTGGAGGTAAGAAAACTACAAAACTTGCTTCCTACAAGAGTTCAACTATGTACATTCCCATAAACATTACACAATAATTAGGCTAACAATAACTTAATAAAAACAAGTGTTGAAAATACTACCTTCACTGAAAAAATAGAGTGATCAAGAAGAAGAAGTATATTGGGATGATTGAAAGAAACGAGACATGTAAATCTTGTTTTCTAACTATAATTTCTCATAAGTTTGGGTGAATACCTTCTTAAAATCATATATTCCATTATCTCATGAAATATTATGGGGTCAACATACTATTGTTGATGAATTGATGATAAAGTGACAACCTTTGAAGAAAAATATTGAATATGATGACAACATATAACAATTAAGTTCTTACGAAGAAGTTTGTATGCTTAATTTTTCTTTGAACTCAGGCCACAGGAGGACAATGATCTGAGGAACCTAGGACCAGAAGCAACAAGGTCTAAACTAGACAGAGATAATGAGGGTTCAAGTAGCATTTGTATCTAATGGTCTTGACAATCTTCAAAGTTTTGATTATATGCTACTGTATAATTCACAAAAAGCACATTTTGACCTAAATTGACTAGAAGGAAGCCAATGAGTTTTTTTCTTCCATTCATACTTTTGACACATACTGTTGTATAAGGTGCACCTTTGACATTAAAGAAACTATCAAATGAATACTATTAAGCCATAGTCATTTATATATATATATCCAGAGACAATCTCAGTAAAGTTCTATATGTATGTATTGAAAGACCTATGTAAACGAAACATGTACACAATTAGTTTAGGGGAGCAGGCAAGTATACACAAATAAATCTAAATATTGAAGGATCTACTCTCTAAATTATTCTTGGATGCCACATTTTTCTCAAGTTCATGGTCATTTATAGAAATGTTTTCAGACGTATATATAAAGGCATTCCAAGAAGATACATCATAAGATATAAATTTTAATTCTTCCTAAGACACCTGAAGGAACCATTTGTCTTCCTTGATCACCGATTTGAGATAGCTCAAGATCAAAAAAAAAATACTGAGTAGAAAAAGGTTGAGAGAGGGTTTGAGGACTCCTAAGAAGGAAATAAAGATGAACTTGAAAGAGAAAGCGGAACTGACTTGAAATCCATAGCAGTGAGAAATATCTCAGGGGGAGCATGGTCGATAAATAAAGTGAAACAATATGTTTAACTCTCTCTAGTTTTGGATATAATTTACTAACATCTGATTGTATGAGTTATATTGGGAACAAAGTTAGAACAATTGGAAATGCTTTCATCATCAATTGGTAGACATTGGTCTAAGATCTTAAGGGTATAAGGAAATCTACATCATATTGAAGAAAGGATGGAAACAAATTACAAAAAAATATCATTTAAAATCAAATATGGGAATATTGGTCTATAAAACAAGCATTTTTGGGCAAGGAATGAAGGCTGGACAACAATAAAATTATGCTTCTAGGGAATTGCCTCATCTAATATCAACATTAAAATGTTATATTTCTAGTTCTGGGTATAAATTTGAAGCGATTTCTTGAGGATGAAACCCTAAATACAACCACTTGTGTGCCTCTCAGAATCCTCATCCTCTTGTTTAATTCTGGGAAACTTTGTCAATGAAAACAACCTTCAAGTATTCTTTCATCATCGCGGGTAAGCCACAAGTTTGACTTAGTTCTTCAAGCTCTTCCTTCAAAACTTTGTGGCGTGCTTTTCTAACTACAACTCTTTGTCAATTATAGCCTCTAAGAAATACTATAACTCGATCTATTGCATCCCATCACCATGCAATCTAACTTTTAGTTCCTTTTGGTTTGGGAAGAAGGTTGCAAACTATCCAATTAACAGCCACCACTTGCATGTTGAAGACGAAGAAAATAAAACTTGTCTTTTGAATGAGCATCTTGTTGGGTCTTTATGAAATGGTAGAGGAGATAAGTTGATGATCAATGAGGGTGCTCTCCCATGGATCAGCAAGTCCTGCAACAACCTATGATAGGTGCAAATCACCTCTCACAAGGTCACACAGACATTCCAATCATTGGAGAACTTAGGTCATCACACTATACAACTTATCACAGGTCTGAATCACTTCAATCACTAAAGATCCAAGACACTTGAGAATAACCCCTGCTAAAATTCTCCAACATCTCCCTCCCA
Source organism: Pseudotsuga menziesii (assembly GCA_001517045.1). Classification (NCBI taxonomy): domain Eukaryota; kingdom Viridiplantae; phylum Streptophyta; class Pinopsida; order Pinales; family Pinaceae; genus Pseudotsuga; species Pseudotsuga menziesii. The sequence continues at coordinate 17,971 of LPNX010330719.1, forward strand.
TATTGAACTGATCTGTAAAAATTCTATATAGAGAGTCCTAGAATATTTCAGTGGACATGCTCTGAGACTAGGTGAAATTTCATATCATGGTAATAGATTTTGCACTCATAATTTAAACCCTAATATTTAATAAGCTTAAAATCTATACACCAAGAAAAAGAATAATTCTAAATGTTGTAAACTACAAATACATCACACTAAAAAATATGAACAAAATTTACAATTTTACACAAATATGAACTCTCAAACCTTCATCTATATTTTATGCTCTAGTGTGAAACCCTAAGTACCAAACACTAGATTTGTCACAAAAACTGAATGAATACAATCACCTACATTACCTTCTTTAATATATGAAGAAATCAAGGGTTTTTAAAATTTATAAACCCTAAATTTATAGGAACCCAAAACCCTAAATTTAGCTAGAATAGATCTGTATTTTATTGACTAGAAGAAATACAAATTACAATGCTATAGCGCAAAACCCTAACTACTAATCACTAGATTTGTCAAAAAAATGAATGAATACAATCACCCACTTTACATTCTTTTATAGATGAAGAAATCAAGGGTTTTACAAATTTAGAAACCCTAAATTTAGAGGTAACCCCAAACCCTAAATTTATCCTAGGGTAGAGCCTCCAAAACAACTAGAAGAGGTTACCTAGATAGAGCACCCAACTGATAGAAAAATTAGAAAATAAAAGCATGTGAAACCTCCTAGGGTTCAGTTTCCTCTCCTAGAATAGAAAAAGCACATGAAAAACCAACTATTCTAATTCTGGAAGAAAACAATCAACAATCTACACAAAAGCACTTTTTTACAAACAAACAAGCAAGTCTAGAAAATAGAATTGTCTAAGGCTGAAAATAGCCTCAACTTCTACCTATATCTACTCCACCTCATAGAGGCTCCTGCCACTACTGCTTTGCCATAATTTTGTACACAGAACCAACAGAGGTACACCATGAAAGTGGAGTCATGACAACCAAGCAACATGAAAAAGTCCAATAATATTAGGGTAAAGAAAACTAACATTTTGAATTCTTAAAATAATATCATTGAAAATAAGAGTTATCTGGTCACAAGTAATAATGTCATCAACACAAGCGATGAATGTAATTTAATTCATCAAAGTTATCTAATAATAATAATTATTGCACCTTCTAATGATTATTAAAAGGCGAGTAAATGTTTAGCTCACCATTGTGACTATGCTTTGAATGTCAACGGTTAACTTATATTTTCAATCCATTTGAGTGTACTCTTCCACGCCATATTTTAAGAGATGTAGATTATGTTGATTAGAACAATTCGTAACACAACACTTTATTTTAAGTTTATATGTAAAGTAGTCAGATTTCTTCTCAAGATGTTATTTGATTGAAGTAGTTGTTAGTTACTTCATGTCTCTCCAAATTAATTAGATCACACTTTGTTTTTCCTAGGTTGTTGCACTCCTAGGCATGCTGGTCTACAATTTTTACGGTGATGAACTTAGAGAAATGTTTGCCTATGAAAAACACCCTTATGGCTTCTACTTACTGGAAAGTATGATCTCAATATGAGTGTCTAGATCATGACTAATTAGCTCAATTGAATAGTAGTCTGAAATACTGGTACATGACATGTTAAAACAAGCTTAAGTAGTGTCTATTGTGGAGGAAAGAAAAAAATTTACAATCATGTCTTCAAATAATAAAAAGCAGCTAAGAAGTATGGTAATTACAATATGCAAGGCCAATTGAAAATTAGAAAGGAAGCTCGTGGTAAATTATGCAATGTGTTGTGAAAAAGTAAAGTTGTTCAACATAAGTCAAAAGTAAAGTTGTAGTGGCAAATTGTGTAGAAGAATGTGTAGTCGTAGAGATTAATAGTTTATGGAATAGGAATCTAAATTTCACTTGCTTGTCAAATGCTGATTAAGTTAGCTAATATATGTATAAACGGTCATATGAATCCCCAACATCTCTAAATATAGAACTCCTTGATCATTCATGGAAGCAAGCATTATCAAATACACCATCAGAGCTAAGCCCTAAAGCTACAATTCAGAAGACAAACTATTCCAGAAACATTTTTGGTAGGTCGAGGGAAAGGAAACTACGGTCACATGTTCAGAATATTTCTTCAATTATTACCAAAAAATGGACAGGTGAAGCATCTGAATTGAGAAATGATTCCAAGCCAGAAGACAAACGATATCCAAGCAATAGTTCAAAAACAAATTCCAATTTTGTAGCTGGGAAGCTAGTTAAAAGGACTTTGCAGAAGGCCTCAAGATTAAATTTGATTAAGAATGAAACTCATAAAAGATCTAGTAAAATTTTTTCTTTGAGGTCTTATGCTGCACAGAAATCTGAACAGCCACAATAGAGAAAAAATAGAAGGTCAAGATGGAAGGGTGATACTAAAAATATGAAAAAGGCGAAAAATGTGGGAACAAGTAATATGGATGGCTTGAAGAAGAAGAAAAAAAGGAGAAAGAAGAAAAAGAGGGCACAAAATGTTCCATAGGATGAAGTGTCACGTGCAAAGAGAAGGATCAAATATCTTTTTCTCAAAATGAAACTCTAGCATAATCTTATTGATGAATATTCAGGGGAGGGATGGAAAGGCTAGAGGTTTGTTTATTAGATCTCTCTCTTGATGGGTTGGGAATATGAGCTAAGTATTTTAATTTTTTTAACTATTTTTTTCATTATGTCACTAAAATATTGTTTTTTGGATATGGTTTCCTGTAACTGTTTACTTTTATTGACAGAATTTTAGATGTCATCTGTGATATACAAAAGTCTGCAAGTAAGTAAGTGCAATTATTTTGTTATTCCTTTCAGAAGTCCTTATCATTGATCAAAATTATTTTGTTGTGTAATTTTTTTTTATTCTATAATTTCATATTGTTCAATATACCAATTGAAAAGGATTAATGCTCTTTATCCATGTTTGCAAATTTGGGGTCAATGGATTTCTTATCTAGAAAAATTCAAAAGAATATTTACATTATGTTGATTCTAATGGAGGATGGACCTCATTGAATGCCAATTTTCATCCTTTAAGAAGCTCAAAGGCCTACAAAGAAACCAAGCTTTCTCTTATGTTGAATTCATTTTCTTAAAAGGAAAAAAATGGAGAATAAAAACCTGATAACAACAACATCAAGAAAAATAATTTTCTCCATTTTTATCATCATGAGGAAAAAAATTATCATAACAGAATATGAAACAAAAATGTAGAAAATTAGAATATCCAAATCTCTCACAAAAAAAAAAGATTGTTACAAAAATCTCATATTCATTTGTTTTAGGATGAGAGGAGGGGCTATTATATAGGAAAAAGCTAGGGTCTTGTGGCCCCACAATTTGTTTTATTTTAGTTTTTAGTTTAGATGCTTGTTTTTTAAAATGGCATTTTCCACCTTCAGAACCATAAGGTTTGGCTGTCAAGACTAAGATTCATAAAGTTGGATTGAAAGATCAAGATGTTGCATGTGTTCAGTGTGGCTAGGATGAAACAATTGAGCATGTTTATTTCAGGATGTCAGGTTGCCAAAGTGTTTTTGGCATGGTTTCATGTTGACTATCACATATTCATTTCCCCATTTTTGTTGAAAGATCCTCTTCTAGGAGACACTTGGATGGTTAATAAAAACTGCAAATCCTTGTGGCACATAGTGCGACAGATTACTATTGGGTTTCTATTAGCTTCCAGGTTACTCCAAAAGTGTTCACATCATGTTTTGGGGTGAATATTTGGGATACATGGTGTACGTTCATTCCCGGATGGTTGAAGATGGATTGAAACATGAAATATGATCCGTGATGGATTTTTACATTGAATATAGATTTCCCAATGGTTGCTTGACCTTGGTTGGGTGCATGATTGGGATTCTTCAATAAGGCGTTGGAGTTATCTTGACAGCTTGACAAATGTCCTTCATGATGGCTACATCAAGAAGTTCACTTGCTTGGAAATATCCCTACTTGAAAGGAGTGTTGTGCATCAATCCATAGATGATACACATGGGGTAGCTTGGAATCATGTAAGGAGGCTTAGGGCTGATTCAAGGATGTCTGGGTTCCAACAATATTCCTGCAATGGAAGTGGACCTAGTGGAGTACAAGGCTTAGGAGGAATAATCGAGTCTGTTACCCTTGATTTCATGTGGGTGTCTAGTAATGCATATGAGAAAAATTGATGGACTATCCAAGGGATTCATGGGAAATTATCATGGTTAAAAGAGCAGGTTTGGGAACTAGCAGTAGAGTGATAGTCACCTACGAAGAATTTTTATGGGTGAAATTGAAGGTTTAAAGTATTCCTCATCAAAAATATATGTTGATATATTGTATAGAATCATGTAGAAGAGTAATATGTAGTCTTATTTCCATCAAAAGGGTTTTCCTTACAACTGCTTTATGTTCAGGTGTCTTGACTTGGTGATAAAATTAATCAACATGATGTTCCTGCCTTGAAAATATGGACACGCTGAAGGAATTAATTTGTGTCCTAACTCAGAAATAGGGTTCTCCTAAGGAATCTGGGAATTATAGAATCCTTGAAAAGTATCACTAATCAGAAACACAATCATTAATTATTTAATAGGTCATGTATAGACATGAGACATTCCAACAGCCTCAGCATAGGTATCATCCTATTAATGAGAATTCTGGGCAGCATATCTATCCTAAGAAAATCATTTACAACAATGTTGGGCCATATATCTTCAATCCTGTGAATAACATATCTATTGGCACATTCATCATGACTCAGACTTGCAACAGCCCTAATCATCAATAAGAAGTGGTTCAAAAACACAAAAATACTTGTAGCAACATATGCCCCAAAACAAATGTTTAAATATGTTTGAAAACAAGGTAAATGTTGAGTCTTATATACCAATCAATGGTTTATTTGGAATGATTGTATGGCCTAAAACCTACAGCATCAGTGTTCCCATCCTCTCAGACTTGCCAAAGCATGAAATCTGAGCAAATTAGAGCCATCTGAGCACGTTTTCCTGTACATCACCATCAACACCATTATGCTTCAGGTTTATGGTATATATTTCACAAAATTGTTTGGTAATTAGGAATGTATAAAGACCTCATCCTTAATAAGGAGTCCGCAACTGTTGGAGCAATTTATGACAAGGTTTAATTAGCGCTAGAAGGAAATCTACTAGCACTCCTAGTCCAGAGCGCAATGAATCCTTTCCAATGCATATAAAGAAAGAAATGGAGAATACAAACTTGATTGGGAAAATATGATACAAAAAGAATTTCATGAATTGCTATCCCTAAGTTACTGAAATGAATTTTCAAATGGAAAAGGGTTAGCCTGGAGTAACTCTAGTATAATTAAAATAGCATCAACAACCTTCAAATAAGAAAATCCCACAAGACAAACAAATTCATTGTTGTGGACATGTAATACTGTCATTTGCAATGCTGAAATGACTAAGGAGAAATAAAAAAAAATCAGATGTTGGGGCATACCTCCCTTATCCTTAGAATTCAACCTCTCAGTGTTAGGTTAGTTCCATGAGACTCAACTAGACCAACATACAGGTTAAAGGAGAGAACACTGAACTGGATAAAACCCTAAAAAATATCATACCATACAAGTAAACATGCAAGTCAAGAAACCATTATGAGCCAAGCATCATGAACCATGCAAGGTTAAACATCACATACAAGTAAACATGCAAGTCAAGTAAACATGCAAGGCTAAAAATGCAAGGCTAAAAATGCAAGGCCAAGTAAATATTCAAGGCTAAACATATTCAATAATAAGCTATGCAACAAAGTGAACAAACATTCTGCATATAAATTTCAAAAAGAACAAACATAATAATATTAATTGTTTTAATCAACACAGTACTATCAAACATAGAGGTACATAAATCATTATAGTACCGAAAACAAAGTCAATAATAGAAGTAAACCAGTTATAAACTATATGGTCATCTCATATTCCTCAGGTTAACTTAGGAAGGGGTGGCCAGTCCCTTGAGGATAACCATATTCATATAAAGAGGTCACACATATTCAAACATATGATGTTAGCAATAACATACAGATGGAAAACCTCAATTCTAAAATATCACCATGCAACGACTAGTTCAATCAACATGTTACAAAATTGAAATTAGTTCATGCCTTCACTCAGTCAGATACAAATCTTAAATGTTTACAACTAAATTTATTTATGCTTTTGTTCTTTTTTCATAAATTGTAAGAGGGGGACTTCATCTTCGGTGTCTTGCCCGACTGTAGTTTTTGTGCCCTGTATTTTAGTTTATTGTGTGGATATGCACCCCCGCACCATACTTCTTGTACGTTGATTAGGAGAGGGTGGAGGTGGATGGATAGGGGCATCATCTGCAAAAACCAAGAAAATTTTATAGATAAAAGTGCGAAGTTATTATTGATATTCATTTTTCATTATTTTCAATTTCATTACAATGATCTTAAACTACTAGTTGACTAGCCGAGTCAACTCGAGTGTTCATTGGCTCTACCATTTGTTCCTCTTCCAACTGAGCGTGAGAAGGTACATGCTCTGCCATTCATAGAAAATTATTAATTAGTAAACGTATTCAATTGTGTATTTAAAATCATATTGAATACATATATTTTATAAAATACATACCTAAATGGATAGGTGGCTCACCACCATCTCGTGGTACCGGTTCGGTACCGCTACCCTTGCTTCTTTTGTAGGTCTCACCCAGGAAAGAAAAAAATACATTCATTTTTCGATGTAATCATTCATGGATAGATTACACAAGTTCATTATAATGATGTCCTTATTGATTTTATTTACCCTTAAGTTAATAAATGGGGAAACTGGGGTTTTCCCCAATCTTTTTCAATTTTCCATCATGTGCTAAAAACCGTACTTGAAGCTGAGCTTCAAGTCTTCATCAATGGCTTCCTCTTGAAAACCATTTACCTGCAATGCATAACACCGTGTAAAGTGATTGTGATAAATCAATTAATTGTTAAATACAATTAGAAAACACAAATAATTTTTGGCTACAAATAATGATCAAATGATTCCTACGATTTGTGCCCTTAGCTTGTGATATCCACCCTGGCCCAGTTTGTGCTACCCATGTTTTTCCATTCATGCCTTTGTTGCTTTAGATGTGTTGGAGAGACTATGAAAGGTTGCAAATACATTAGATATTGCAACTTACATATATTTAAAAGTTAAAAAAAAGTATGATATGTGCCATACCTTCTTGAACTGATTGGCTTAGTCTTTCCTTGTTTTCTCAATGCCTTCTCTTTTGCATCCTTGATGAGCACCTTCCACTCCTTCTCTGGAACCATGGGAGGATGCTCATACTTGTGGTTATTTTGTATATTGTCCCTATAATCTTCCCTGACATATTTCAAATTTAAACCAGCTACTACAATGACACCTTTTTTGTTGAAGTTTTCACCAAACAAGATGACCATGTGGTTCCTCAAATCATATTTCAATTTTTCATTTTTGGCATTCCACCGGGTACGAATGGTGGGGCCAAAAATACCCAACACCTTTTCATGTAGGTTCTTATAAAAGAAATTATTTCCTGCAAAATATTAAAGTGAGCACATAGATCTGTGGACAAACACACAAATCACAAGATAGATCACACCATTTACTTAGTTATTGAAGAATGAAACAGTGCAAAAATGGCTTGCAGCTGTGAATTCTTTTCATTAATCAAAGAGTAATTAGATAATAATTACAATGAAGTACAATGGCTTAAATATCCACATGTAATTTGAATCCACGTGAGGAAATTCAAATTGATTAGACTCTACTTGACTGTAGGTAACTAAGACCTTGTCTAAATCACTATCGGAGGACTCAATAGTTCACTGTACTTGTCTAAACCATTACTCGAGTTCAACGAAGTTCTAAAACAAAAACCAAGTGTCTACTTCAGTGTTGAATGAGGTTAACTGATTGTGGTAGGTGATAAATGCGCCCTTACTACATGCAGCAATGAAAACCTAGTGCTAACTAAATGTAGAGGAATAGAACTTAATGTAACTAACTCCTAACTCATCATGAATAGTCACTAACTGAACTCAATTGGTGAAGGTTGGTGTTGGCACTCCTAGTGGATCCTAAATTGTAGGAATTGATCTAGGAGGCTCCCAAACTGATGCATGCAAGTGAAATCAGTGGCAGTAGGCCTTAATTAGTGTTCCCCACACTTTAGTAACTGAAACATTTGCCCCAATTAGGCCAAGTGGACCTAATGGTTCTAGTGACTAAAAATAGGCTAGGTGGACTCCTGATTTAGACATGACTCCTGATTTAGACACATGAACCAATTGGAAAAGGGAGGATTAATAATCCTAACACCCCCCCTGAATAATAACTTGGACAATCTGTGGGCTCTGGTAACTAAGACCATAGGTCACTCATTACATCAATTAAATTAAAGTAACTTCTCAATACAAGGAGCTAGGGAAAGAACCACATGGAAAAAAATCCGCCCCTCTAATTAAGCAGGTAGAATCAGGATCATTCTGGTTCTTCTATACATAGATATCCTGGGTCCTGGCATGTGAAACTCTCCATCATTATGTCTGTAGGAATCTTCCTCTTTGGAAGAAGAATGATATTCTCAACTAAATAAGAAATATAGACAACTGCCGGAGGAAGACTGGACCCATGTAGAGAAACTGAAGTCAACTGATAAGTTAGAAAAGGTTCTTGAGGATTCAGAACATGTGAGAAACAATCAAGAAACTGATATTTTGAAGCCATGAACATAGAACCATTATTGGTAAAAACAGCCCCAAGTGTTAGGAGCAAGTGTCCAGGCGGATGCAGAAAATCTTCCTCTTTACTAGTTTTGTGAGGAGTTGAGCATGTGACCAAAGGTAGAAAATCCCTGGGACTATTGGGAGAAAATGCTTGAGCTCCGTAATATTATATATATTCTGAAATATATAATGAATCACAAAATAAAATATCAGCAACCTCATAGGAGGAAACTAACACCAAATCCCCAGTAGCAATTTTGAGGAAGAATTGCGGTACTTGATTTTTCAAACCAGAATTGGTGAGAGCAGCTACAAGCATGACTAAAAGATCTTGGATTTTAAAATATGAACCAAATAATATCAGATCATAAATTAAATCAGATATAAATAGGTTCACAACAGATCCAAAACTGTGAAATGAAATCAAATCCCCAACAACAGTTTTGTAGGAGACTTGCGGTACTTGTTTTTTCACACCGTTGATGAGAACAAATACAAGAAATACTGAAATATTATGAATTTTAAATATTAAACCAAAAAAATATCATAGAATATATGAATAAGATCATATCATATACAATAAGTTTAATATCAGATCCAAATAAATGGTCAACCAAGACAGTGGATGCACAACTTTCTTGTTCTTCAAAATTCTGAATTTTGGTGCATGCAATCCTAGAGGAATTTGCTGGAAGATCTAGATCAAGGAGAGAGAATGGATCACTCTGGTAATATGATATTTCTTCCAAAATATCCAAGTTATTACATATTTTCACACTAGCATCAACATTAGAGGGATAAAAATCAAGTTTCTATTCACTTTCGGAAGCAGTTACTGGCAGATTTTGCATAGAATTCAAAGGAAAATCACCGGTGAATGTTTGCATGGAAGTGCAGCAGTATTTTTCTTCAATATCAGAGATTCAAATGTCTTCTTCTATTTCATAGATATGAATATATGAGAGATCAGAGATCTCATAAACTTCCAAAGCATCAGGAGAAGGATTCATTGCAAGGAGACTGTCTTCAATTCGAAAGGACTATGTAGAAGCTTTTGCTTCTTCTTCATCTTGAACAACTTCATCAGAGAGAGTAGAGGCCGATATTTTTGGATCATGGATGCTTATGGTGCTAGATGTTCTCTACAAATTGCTATTATGATCCTCATCAATCATTCCAAAGGTTCTGTCCAATATTTTCCAGAGATCCTTTGGGTTTTTAACAGATCTTTTGAGGTAGCACATTGTTCCATAAGCTGCATCACATTCATGTAGCCAGTCATCCTTTCTCTCAAAGGAATCTTCACCAAGTCCAATAGACACCTCATAGAGATCTTGTATCTTCAGAGATGAAATCATCTTCATCTTCCATTCTGAATAGTTTGTGACTAGGGTGAGAAGAGGAACTGATGAATCCAAAATTGATGAAGCCATTCGAAGTTGTACCTGCAAAAACAAAAAAGGGGCACCATAAGGTCTCTAGACTGTACATTTCAGGTTTTCAGCACACCCATCATAGTTGATCAAGCAATCTTGATCAACAATTCCTTAACTTGGGGTATTAAGCGATAAACCTTTTGCTTCTGGTGTAGAGAGGGAAGGAGCAATTTAGCTAAAAAATGATCCAGTAGGAGATATGAGGAGGAGAAGTGCCTTTCCCTCTAGTGATTTGATACAATATTAAATTGAGCACATATATCTATGGACAAACACACAAATCACAAGATAGATGACACAATTTACTCAATTATTGAAGAATGAAACAGTGCAAAAATGGCTTGCAGTTGTGAATGCTTTTCATTAATCAAAGAGTAATTAGATAATAGTTACAATGAAGTACAATGGCTTAAATTGCCACATACAATTAGAATCCGCATGAGGAAATTAGAATTGATTATACTCTACTTGACTGTAGGTAAATAATACCTTGTCTAAATCACTATTGGAGGACTCAATAGTTAACTGACCTTGTCTAAACCATTACCGGATTTCAACGGAGTTCTAAAACACAAATCAAGTGTATACTTCACTGTTGACTGAGGCTAACTGATTGTGGTAGGTGATAAATGCGCCTCTCTTGCATGCAGCCATGCAAACCTAGTGCTAACTGAATGTAGAGGACTAGAACTGAATGTAACTAACTCCTAACTCAGCTTGACTAGTCACTAACTGAACTCAACTGTTGAAGTTTGGTGTCGGCACTCCCAATGGATCCGAAATTGTAGGAATTGATATAGAAGGCTTCCAAATTGATGCATGCAAGTGCAATCAGTGGAAATATGCCTTAATTAGTTTTCCCCACACTTTAGTAACTAGAACATGTGCCCCAATTAGGCCAAGTGGACCCAATGGTGCTAGTGACTAAAAATTGATTGGGTGGACTCCTGATTTAGACATGACTCCTGATTTAGACATATAACCAAATTAGACAAGGGAGGATTAATAATCCTAACACAAAAAAATATGATCATTAATTAAAAATATTTTGAGTTATGTGGCTTTAAATTACATGAATAAAAAACACATAATAAATTAAATAATACCTGCAATCTTCAGTATCTTGATTGGGATACACTTAGCATCCACCAAGAAGATAACAAGCAATGATCCCTTGCTAACCACACACATTGAGGCAAGATAGAAACTATCACCATCGATTTTATCGTCCTCTCTATCATCATGTAGAGTAGCAGTGTTTGAAGTGACATATTCACCTTCAACATTCATTGAGAGTGTGGCATATAAAGTGCACTGTTGTGTAGGAGACGAAAATAGCACCATTGGTACGGTAGATTTACAAAGTTTTTAAGCATCGCTACTAACTATACCGTCTTGAAGAACTTGTTCTTTTTCCCTCATTTTTGGCTACAAATAAATCTATAGGATAAAACTTCAATTGACTAGAACATATAAAAAAAGAAGTAAAATATCATAAATGAATATATGTAGCTCATAAAAACTATCAAAGATGCCCCTTATCCCATATTTTTTATCTTTCTATCCAATTGATCAATTTGTGTTTATATTTCTTCAATCACTGGATCAATTAAAATCAGATCAAGAAGGTCTTGATTGCACTTTTTCAAAACCTGTTTCACTGTATCCTTTTAGTTGGTTGAATAATATATATCTACATCATTGACCACATTATCACCTTGATTTAGTGTGCTCTACGAACGTCAATAAAAAAATCACTTAAAACATATACAATGCATATAATAACAAAAAAGTACTATAATCATGTTTAGGTACTATTACGCTATCATTTACCTGATGCGACGACATTGGTGACTCCCCGTAGTAACCCTGCCACAACACAATAAGAAATACATATTCATATCTATAACTAAAAATTGAACCATGTATAATAAATTTGATTAATATAAAAAAACTTTATTGCTACTATGAGAGTCAACTTTACCTGTCCAGAATATCTAGGTGTGTTGATCATAGTACCGACCCCTTGCCACAATACAATAAGAATGATATCATATTGAAATATTGAGCTCAATAGTAAAAAAAAATTCAAATGTTTATAGATGTAATATAATCATGAATTGTGGCTACTATGACATTAATGCTATTAGGTGCTATTAAAATAACATTTACCTCATCCGTCATTATTGGTGACTTTCCACGACCGTCTTATGGCATATGGACATGATCACCCTGCCACAATATAAGAATTAAGACATATTATAAATTAAAATCACATATATAACAATTTCTCTTAAACGTGATTAATGAAAAGCATGACATATAATTAACCATTTGTTTATTATAAAAAGCATGACATAAATAAACTTGATGCAAGAGAAAAATAACAAGTCATCGAATCAAGGGTTGAGTTAAATGTTGTATAAGAAACTTACCCCCATAATAGAAACCCCTGCATCTGTACGATTCAAATTGTAATTGATCAAGAACTCTTCACCTGCAGCTATTGATTTTGTTTCACATACAACTACACGATTCCCTTCACGCCCCTCAAATAGGAAATGGGTAGCTTATGTGTTGACCATGGTCGTGTGCTATTTATAAACCCTACGATATTTATTGAAGCTTTTGGCCTTCCATCAATATGCATAGTTCCTCCTTTGTTCAAACTATTGTCTAGTAGTTGAAAATAATTTTCTGCCACTCCGTATGTCTGCACACGTCATGTATATTAGGCCAACAACAATCGTCCTTGTCTGAGCCCACAACTAGGTCGAAAGAACGTAGATGCATAACCATTAATCAAAACAACATAACTCACTGATTGAGGACAAGATAAGATCCAATTAACAATAGAAATATCACCTCTTATGTGTAAGAGAACCAACTTGAGGAATGTCCAGTTAACCTTGTCATAAAACTTTGTGAGATCTGCTTTGATAATAATCGATGATGATTTCCTAGTTTTAGCAGAATGAAGAATTTCATGCACAATGCCTATTGCATCGTGTATTTTACAACCTTCTAAGAATGCAAACTATTCAGGTGTAATGACTATAGTTAGAATATTTTTTAACCTTTCAATAAGAACTTTTGTTGTGATCTTGTACACAACGTTACATAGAGATATTTGTTTGAGATCATGCATACTTTCTACCTTATCAGTCTTCAGGATCAATGTTAAATAAGTAGAGTTGAAAGAAACAAGGATTCTATGCTTTTTCCAAGACTCCTCAATAACCCTAAGTAAGTTAGAACCAATGATGTCAAACATTCCCAAATAAAATTCTATGGGCCATACATTAGGCACTGGAATCTTATCTAGGGGCATTAGATCTAGGGGCACTGATATACTCCATCAATTCAGTTTCAGTTCCATATGACACCTTTATTCCATCCATTGAAAATATCCCCAGTCCATGTAAAGAGGATGGAGCAATGAGATAAGTCCTCCCATTGAGGAAGAAACCCTTTTTTCACTTAAGGTATATCCTTTGGAAGCCAATGTTTGAAAAGTTGTCTATACCTCAGGGGTAACTCAATGTCGCATATGCACTCATTATCATAACCACATGGTCCTCATTTAGAAACAAAAAGTTCCATGCATCTACAAAATTTTCTCCTTACCTTTTCACCTGTATTTGATCTCGAGTTATTAGATCTTATATTAGACGTCTCACTTTCAACCTCTTCTAGTCTATCTTACTCACTTGAGGAAGATATATCCGACAAGTACCTATTTGTTGGTACCTACAATCATTAAAATTGGGTATTATTTATTGCATACAAACATTATTTAGGTTGTACAAATACAGATAAATTCTCATCCTTGGTACAAGTTGGTGTTGGCAGGGTGGAATTTCCGTCTTCAAACAATAGGTATTAACCCTGGTGAAAAGTATTAATTAGACTTGACACGATTTGGAATAGAGAACCCATCCAAATCTTGTCCCCATAGCCTTTTTGGTTTTGAGGTTTTATCAGTTCCATCCATATCCATCGTTTATGGCTTTTTAAATGCAACTAATGATGCATGGGATAACTAACAAAATAAAAAATGTAAAATAGCACCAAATATTCCAATGTCTTTATCTTAATTAAATATTTATTGCATGAATAGTTATTTCACAAATACTTATTTCTAGGTAATAGTTATTGCATAAATACTTATTTCCATATCTTCAATAGTTAAGTTTTTTGAGTTTTGTGTAGGAACTAGAACTCAATCAGCTACTTTAGAGCTACTTTAGCTTTCAATCAACCAACGGTTAGGGGAGTTACACTTTGTTCCTCCATAACATGAGGGGCATCCTAGTTGTAAAATATCCTAGGCCAATTACAAGTCTGAAAATAAATTTCAAAGAGTTTGAAATGGAAGCATCCAAGGAACTATTTAAGAGAGAAAGGGCACACATGTCTACAACATTCCATCCAAGATAGGTGTTTTGGCATAGTCTAAGCCTTAAATGAATCAAGAAGAGAAAAAGCGTTCCACCTATTAAAGTATCTATGATGAAAATTGAGGCTAATTTAGGAGGAGCATTCCATTGTTTTGGCATATTTTAAGGAAATTTGGTTGCTTGGTATATGTATCAAGCACTATCTTGCACAAGTATCCATATCGAATCAACCATTTAAGGATTTAGTTGGAGTAACCTCTTGATTCAAGGAATTTCCTAGTTTTAGGGAAAGAATCTAACAGTCATCTCATGTTCCAAATCTTGGGGAAGTTATTATTTGAAGAGTTTTGAGGAGGTTTTTCTATTATAAACCCATGAGAGACACCTTTGATGAATTTTATTAGCATGAATGGATAATGCCCTATTCTCAGTGAAGACACTTGGAATTCAAAGGAGGGAGGGATGCCCATATTTTAGAGGTCCTTAATTGTCATGTACACATAAATGTGTAGATCTAGTAAATATTCATCCCTAGTTTTGTTTCATTCCCTCGTGATATTATAGTAAATAATGGTATTCATGCTTTTCTCTTTGAAAATAATGGTTAATAAATAATGGTATTCATTATTTATAGTGAATTATAGTAAATTATAGTGAATTATAGTAAATAACGGCATTCATGGTTACACTTTGTTCCTCCATAACATGAGGGGCATCCTAGTTGTAAAATATCCCAATCTAATTACAAGTATGAAAAACAATGTAAAAGAGTTGGAAATGGAAGCATGCAAGGCACTATTTAAGAGAGAAAGGGCACATAGTCCTACTACTTAAGAGAGAAAGGGAACACAAGATCCAATTTTAAGATTCCTAAATTTGAAGCCAAAATCTATATGAAGGATTTACCTAGGTCATGCTTTCTTGAATATATAGACAACACAAATATCACAATACAAAAATCATTATTTGTAGTGACTATACTAGAAGGGAAATGTTGATCATGCATGGGAATGTAACATCCTAAACATCCTAAATGTTATTGTAAACATTATTTACATTAGCATCTTCTTAATTCCAATAGAGATTTCTTCTTGTCAAACTTCTTTCATGTCTAATTCATAATCCTATAACTATCATTAGCCAAACTAGTTCTTCAAATCTGAAACATGCATAAGTGTGACCTTGAGTTAGAACACATTTTCAAAACTTCAATAGAAACTACTGAATTGAATTGATCAATATTTCTAGAATAATTCATTTATATCCATGCAATTCATATATCACAAAGAATGCATGAAACCAAGCCTTGATTTTTTTTAAGACTTTATATGCAAGCTGGAACTATCAGAGGGAGCATAATAATCATCACTGAGCCAATAATTTTATGATTATTTTGTGGTAGGAGAATGACTTCTTTGTTACAAGAATCAAATGGTCTAAAGGTGCTCTGTTGCAGGACTTAATATGGATATGGAAATTCTTTGCAACCTTTTCACTCTAGCCAACTACTCTATCATAATAAAAACCTTCAAAGTCAATCTTTCATGTTACAAAAGAAAATTTTCTAAACAAGAGGCTAAATTGTATTCCTTACAACCCCTCTGGTTC
Source organism: Pseudotsuga menziesii (assembly GCA_001517045.1). NCBI lineage: Eukaryota > Viridiplantae > Streptophyta > Pinopsida > Pinales > Pinaceae > Pseudotsuga > Pseudotsuga menziesii. The sequence continues at coordinate 34,193 of LPNX010330719.1, forward strand.
TCTAACAAGAGGCTAATTTTTTCTAAACAATAGGATAAATTGACTTCTTTGTTACAAGAAGAAAATGGTCTAAAGGTGCTATTCTATAGGACTTAACATGGCTATGGAAATTATTTGCAACCTTTTCACTCTAGCCAACTACTCTATCATAATAAAGACGTTTGAAGTCAATATTTCATGTTACAAAATAATTTTTTTCTAAACAAGAGGATAAATTGTATTCCTAACAACATCTCTCTCTCTCTCTCTCTCTCTCACACACACACACACACACACACACATTTAAAGGTGTCATAAAATCCTATTTCATGTAATAGATACCTAGTTTAACCTATTCTTAAGTTTTAATCCTATTTTTATTTTTAGTCATTCTCTCGTGAAAGAATACAGCAAATTCCAAAAAATTATACACATATTTTCTCCTATTAAGGGTCTCATGTTTGGATATTTTTAAAGATCCAAAGGTTTCCTATGTAAACACATTCTGAGGTAACCCTAGCTTCATATTTTCTACAGCCTATTGTAACCTTGGGTCTAGTTTTTCTTCTTATTCACATGTTATCAGTACATCACTACTGCCATTCGTACCAAGTTCATTCCATAAGGTTGTTTGCTGACATACTGTGTTTGTAGACTCATAATGACAATGTTGGTTCTTGCAAACAACCTATAAAATGTTTCTATCTCAGGACATCATTAAGGATCAATATGGTTTGTTAAGGATATTGTCTATATGTCCAATATAATTTTCTCTTAAACGTTTTATTATAGGTATTAAATCACTCAATATATTCAGAGGAAGTCAAGGCACAAAGAATGGATTCATAAAGTAAAGAAGGTGTACATTATGCATAAAAATTTATTCCAATACTGTTATTAACTCCTCAAATGGATTCCATTGGAATAGAAAGTTTGCTGGTGAATTTCCCTTCATAGGCCACTAAGAGACCTTCCTTAATTCACTAAGAATGATTCTATAATGTCATAAGACAATTTCCTTTAATGTTAGTCAAAGATACATTAGGACTGCTAGTTTAGTGTATGAAGGAATTCCCTTAAACTATTGCATTAAGGGTTCCCCAATGTTGAGTCAGCATTGTTGTAGGTGAAAGTCAATCCAAACCCATAAATGACCTCCCTTTTCTAAATATTTGAGGTTAGTTACCCAATTGTTTTCACACTACTAGGATAAATAAGCATACCTTCATAGTGACCTCAAATTGTTAAGCAACCATTTGATTTCATAGACTGTCATTTATGCATGTACCTTCATACTTGTAAAGTATTGTTCAGGTACACAAGGTACTCCCAAAATGCCGAACACCTTGAGCAATCGCTTCACAAAAATAGATCACAGATCAACACACCGATGTTTGTCATGTGGTTAAAACCGTTGAGAGGGAAACAGTCCACAGCCCTAGCCAAATAGCTACTTGGAGCAATTTATTATGCAAAAGAAAGAAAGTTACATATGAGCTTCTCATAATCGATCAACTAGTCAAGGAACCTCTATACTCTTTAAATAGAGATCATAGACCAATCAGGTGTTAAGCCATGGATCAATGGTAGTTATGATCTAAGAGAAGTTTAACCGTCAGATCACTCTATCTCTAGAACATATCGTGACCATCGGATTAGAATATTTACAAATGCATACTAATGCATACTAAAGAAACACACTTTTACCGAATGGATATATTACACAAGTTTATCTTAACTAACTCCTAAGTGTCTAAATATCCTAACATCCCCCCTTAAGAACAACTTTGGATAGGATTGAAGGATTTACAAAAGTGACACAATTAGGAGAAGGAAGGAGGAATTAGAGCCTATCCCCCCTTAAGGACACATTCCTAAAATCCTAACATAAACTGAAGTTTAGAAAACTTTGCTTCTGTAAGAGACTTGGTGAAGATGTCTACAACTTGATCATCTGTAGGGAAAAACAGAACTTCAATAACACTATCATGAACAAGATTTATGATGAAGTGCATGTGTAGCTCAATGTGTTTTCTACGCTGATGTAGAACTATATATTTGGCAAGCTTGATGGCACTTTTATTGTCACACCAAATTGGAGTAGGCTGCTGCTTCTCGAATCCAAACTATGAAAGGATCTATCGAAGCCATTAAGCTTCCTGAATGGAATTAACTACAGCTCAATATTCTGCTTCTACTGAAGAAATAGCAAGAGCTTGTTGTTTCTTACAAGCCCAAGTGACAGGTCCATATCCCTGACTAAAAACATAACCTACAATAGACTTTCAATCATCAGGATCTCCGACATAATCTGAATCAGTGAAACCAACCAACAAAGGTTCCCCCCCTGTACTGTAATGAATCCTAAGCTGAATTGTACCTCGAATATATCGAAGTATTCTTTTTCCTGCTTTCCAGTGACTTTCATGAGGAGTTTTCATATAACGGGAAACACGACCAATGGAAAAGGAAAGGTCAGGACATGAATGAGTCAAGTATACAAGAATACGAAGAAGCTGATGATACAAGGTGGCATCTACCTCAGGGGAAGTACAAGTGGCAGAAAGTTTGACTCCAGACTGGAAGGGAGAAGGGGCCGGTTTACAATCTTCCATGTGGAAGTGACGAAGAAGGTCACAAGCATACTTAGAATGGGAAAGAAATATTCCTTCTTTGGTTTGCAAGACTTGGAGACCAAGAAAATAATGCAAATGTCCTAATTCTAACATTTCAAAATTTTTCTTAAGACTAGTTTTCACATGGGTTATAAGTTTAGGGTCACTACCAGTAAGTATAATATCATCAACATAAAGGACAAGTATGGTGAGATGGTTTCCTACTTTCTTGGTACAGACATTGGGGTCAGAATGACATCTAGAAAAACTAGTGTCATGGAGAAAGCTATCCATTTTGGCATACCAAGCTCTAGGAACTTTCTTAAATCCATATAAGGATTTCTTAAGGAGACAGACAAGGCTAGATTTATCCTGAACATATCCAGGAGGTTGTTCCATGTAAATTTCCTCCTGTAAATCACCATGTAAAAAGGCAGACTTGACATCCATTTGATGGACTTCCCAGTTGTGTAAGGTTGCAAGGGAAAGAACAAGGTAGATGGAATTCATTTTTGCGACAGGAGAAAAGTTTTCATTGTAGTCAATCCCTTCAACTTGGGAAAAACCTTTGTAAACTAACCTTTCTTTAAGTATTTCAACACTTCCATATGATGCATACTTAGTTCTGTAGACCCATTTACATCTGACAAGTTTTCTTCCTTTTGGAAGAGGAACAAGATACCAAGTATCGTTCGCCATTAAGGAACGATATTCTTCATTCATAGCTGTGTCCCAATCTGGATTTCTTGAAGCTTCTGCAAAAGTTTTTGGATCATTATTCTTGGAAACTTGAGCCAAAAGAGATGAGGCTAACTAAAACTGAGAACGTGTTCGATGTTGATCTCTAGGATCACTGACAAGATCGCCAGTTTCTTCACATGTTGAATGGAACCATTAAGGAAGCCTTGGTGCAGGTGCAATTGGAGGAACATGAGCAGGTGGAGGTGGATTTTCATCCTCATTGTCATCATCAGAAACTTGATTTCGAAATATGTCAAGGAAGTTGGAAGAAGAAGAAGAAGGAACAATCGCTGAATCAGGCTTGCATGCCAAAGATGGCACACCGGCCAAGTTAGGCTCGCAGGCCAAGAGATTTTCATCCAATTTAACATATATTCTAATGATTATATCATGATAATGTGGTTGGAGAAGTCTATAACCTTTTACATCTTCTGAATATCCAACAAATATGCACTTTTCACTTTGAGGCTGCAATGCTTTTTGTTTTTCGTTCGGAATGTAAGCCCATGCTTCACAACCAAACACATGAAAGTGACTTACATATGGTTTAATTTTACTCCATGCTTCTTCTAGTGTTATACCTTGTAAAACTTTAGTGGGTGTATGATTAACTATGTAATTTGCACAATTTATGTCCTCAGCCTAATATTGAAGACTTAGTCCCTTAGATTGGATCATACAATTAGCCATTTTTTTAAAGTGCGGTTCTTCCGTTCAGCTACACCATTTTTTTGTGGTGTATATGGAATAGTGTGATGTTGTTGGATTCCTTGTTCAGTGCAAAAAGTAGTGAACTTGTTGTTAACATATTCTCCTCCATTGTCAAATCTTAACTTAATAATTTGATGACCAGATTGTTTTTCAATAAGGGCCTTGTAGGCCAAGAACATGTTAAATAATTTGCTATTAACTTTTGGGAAGTAAACACAAGTGCGTTTGGATTAGTCATCAATGAAAGTTAAGAAATATTTGAAACTAGAAAAGGAAGCAGATGGAAGAGGAACACACAAGTCACTATGCACAAGTTGCAAGGGAAACGAGTCGTGCCAAGAGGCATATTTGTTAAAACTGTCCTGATGATGTTTTCCAAGTATACAACCGGAACAAACACCATCCTTGAAAGATACCATTGGAAGACCAGTCACCATATTGTCTTTACATAGTTGTTGCAATGAGTGATAATTTAAGTGACCAAATCATTCATGCCAAATTTTGCTCAAGTTATCACAATGAGCAACAAAAACTGAAGGAAAAGGTGATGACCCAAAGTTGTTAAATTTGCACAACCTGGTAATATCATCAACAGTTCCAGTAGCAAGGACATTTTGAGGATTTTTAAAATCCTTGATTACAACTTGGTGAAGTGTAAACGTCACAATTTTACCTTCACCCGAATGAGTAATTTGATAGACTAATAACAAATTGCAGGAAATTTTTGGAACACATAGTACATCACTGAAATGACCAGTTTCTACTCGAACTATTCCATATCCTACAACACTTAAAGATCTATCATCACCAACAAATATTTGTTTGGTGTTCAATTCGTGCATAGTAGAAAAGATGGCTTGATCCTTAGCCATATGATAAGATGCTCCAAAATCAATGAACCATTCATTTGAAGTAGAAGAAGAAGATGCAGTATAAGAGTAACCAGAAGCACATAGTGCATGTCCATGAGAGTTAGATTCTGAAGATGAATCTAGGATGATGTGGTGCTTCTTCATTGCTGCTTCTAAGGCTGCCATCTTTTTGAAACACTTAGATTCATCATGATTATCTTTCCCACAAAAATTGCAATGACGCTCAGTCTTCTTTCCTTTTGGATTGGATCCTTTGTCATTTTTTAAAGAAGGAGTTGACTGAGAGGGTTTGGGACCCTTGTTGTTTGGCTTATTATTGCGAAAATTTTGTTTCCTGTGAGGCTTAGACTTTTCTTTCTGTTGGGACATTAAGGCTTTCTTAGATGTATCTGCATTGTTAATAGTTCCAAGATGAATGAGCTTATCTTGCTCTCTAATTAAGGAATCACAAAAGGATTCAAGACTAGGCTCTTGATAGCTAGCCGCGGTCAAGGATTCTTTCATGGAGTAGAATGTAGATAAAAAAATAGAATATGCAGGTCCAAGTTTGGAAATAATATGGTAAATACATTGTTTGTCTTTTTTCTTAATCTTGCATTCTGCACATAAGAGTCTAAGACTTTTATACTTAGATAAATAGTCTTGAATGCATGAAAAATCAATTGGATTCAAGGAAATCAACTCATTCTCAAGTTGATGATCCCAAATTTCATTGTGTTTACCAAACACAGATTTCAACTTTTTCGAAGCTATATCAGGTTCATCAATTCCAAATATGTGGAATCACAAATCAGTAGAGATTGACATCCCAATCAATCCGCAAGCTTCATCACATATATTTTCCCATTTAATTTTCTTATCATTATCAGTGGGTTCTTTTTCTTTCCCTGATGTTATCCTGAAAAGTCCCCTACTTCGCAGAACATCCTCCATACGAGATTTCCATGAGAAATAGTTAGAACGTGTAAGTATAATATCACAAGCGGTGGCCATACTATAAAATAATGGCTAAAATAACATAAACCAACTATCTAGATACAAAGAGCTTGAAAAAATATGCGGTTTTAAAAAAAATGGCACTGAAAACTGATTCTGGATGATGAAGTTATTCTTGATCAAAGAAAATGTTGAAGATGTCCCCAACAGTGACGTGGTAGATATTAACTTGACCAACAAAAAAAATAACCCCCCTCTTCTCAATATCAACCTTTGACAATCACTTTACAATAAAGTTTCTTTTAAGTGAATCACTTTTGTAGAATAAGTGATGTTCACTTTTACAATAATGTTACTTTTAAATAGTGCGGCAATAAATTAAAAGAATTAGGTGACTCACTTTTTATTTTATTTTATTTATGTGAGATGCACTTTTACAATAAAGTAACTTGAAAATAGAAATTGCATGGACTAAAAAGTAGCTTAATAAGACTTGAACTCAAGACCTATTAAGAAATAAAGCAACTTTGGACCAAGTGAACTAAGTTTAAAAGGTACATAAAAGAATGGAAAGAGGAGGGTTTTTTTTTTTTTACTCTTCTCTCTAGTTCTCTGTGCTTGCCTTTTTTTTCCTGCAAATCACAAAAAAAAACAAAGAACAAAAACAAAAACCATTTTTTCCACATAATGGAGTTAGATCTTAGTTAGCTTACCCAAAAAGTCTATGCTTTCAAGTTTTCTCGTTGTTTCTGATTTGCCGTGAATGCACAAGGTGCACAGCAAAGAGCATACGTAGCCGAAAAGACAAGAAAGGAAAAACACTTTCCCTTACTATTTATGATTCATCGCGATCACACAAGGGGCACGACAAAGAGCATACGCAACAAGGGAAGGCAACAGTCCAAGTCTAAAATAGTAAAGATCTAATAATAACATTGATAAAATATGAGAGTTAAAAATAAACAAATCCGTCACTGTAACATTATACCTTCATATTTGCCGCAATGGGTGTTTCTGGAACAAATGTAAATAGACTCTCGATGAAACGAAAACTATTTCCCAATGGAAATAGTGCTTTGGATGCAATGGAATAGCTCCCACAAGCCACAAATGCACAAAAAATCTAGAACCAAAAACCCTTTCAAAGTTTTGGCAATACTGGTTCCAGATCTTGATCAAAACCGAAAGCGGCTCTTCATAAACACTCTGATACCATGTTCGGGTACACAAGGTACTCCCAAAAGGTCGAACGCCTTGAGAAACTAGTTCACACAAATAGATCACAGATCAACACACCGATGTTTGTCACATGGTTAAAACCCTTGAGAGGGAAACAGTCCATGGCCCCAACCAAATAGCTACTTGGAGTACTTTATTATGCAAAAGAAAGAAAGTTACATATGAGCTTCTCATAATTGATCAACTAGTCAAGGACCCTCTATGCTCTTTAAATAGAGATCATAGACCAATATGGTGTTAAGCCATCGATCAATGGTAGGTATGATCTAAGAGAAGTTGAACCGTCGGATCACTCTATTTCTAGAACATATCATGATCGTAGGATTAGAATATTTACAAATGCATACTAAAGAAACACACTTTTACCTAATGGATATATTATACAAGTTGATCTTAACTAACTCCTAAGTGTCTAAATATCCTAACAAGTATGGTAGAACCCTATTAGCTACTATGAGGTGCCCCAATTAACACATGTTTTTCTGTGAATTCACCCTCCATCTCAATGAAGCCCCAACTCAAAGTTCAAATTTGCACCACAATTTTGATGGTAACATAGAGAACTTGTTTTTTAATAATTCCAAATCAAAATAAGACATTGGGTTCTTATCTATGGATTTGAGAAAACATATATTGATTTTATTATTTTATTAAATATGTGGGTTCTTATCTTGTTTCCTTTCGAAATAAACAAGATGGAGGGTATAATATCAATAAAACTGGAGCATGCTCAGTCATTCTAGGGTACTCACCAATTTGGGGGGGATTCTAATGGCTTATGCGTGACCTCCTCTACCTCTACATAACCTCCTCTGCCTCCTCAAGGTGACCTCCTTCTCTTCCTCTGCGTGACCTACTCCTTTGTATCTATGTGAAATCCAATCTGATTATGTCACCAGGGGTTTGTATGTTGCTCTAGGCCCTCTTTCTTTCAACCTCGCGGGGTTTGTATGTCCACAGCTTGTGTTTTGCTTCATGGGGTTTGTATGTCAACAACTTGTGTTTTGTTTTGCAGTGCTTGTTCTTTGTTTCATGATATATATATATA
>LPNX010330719.1:42378-75761 GCA_001517045.1 Pseudotsuga menziesii
ATTTTAATTTTATTATTTTATTATTTTTTATGAGTGATTTGATATTTTATTTTTAATTTCATTTGTACTGTAAAATTTAAATTTAATCTCTATTGGTTTTTTCATGTTATGTTGATAGCATGAATATTTCATAAAGTGATAGAGAATGATGAAATGAAATTACAAGCTACTTATATTTGTGGTAGTTTCCATCTCGCTATGTTTATTGTGTTAGAAGTTCCATATTAGACCTAGTACTAATTAGTGGTATCATGATGACCATGATGATAATGATGATGGCGATGATATTGATCATGATGATGAATATTAAGAAGATGATGATGATGATGAAGATGGTGATGATGATGATGATGATGATGATCATGATGCCGATGATGATCATGATGATGGTGACGATATTGATGATGATGATGATGATGATGATGAAGATGAGGAAGATGATGATGATGATGAATATGAAGATGGTGATGGAGATGATGATCATGATGAAGATGATATTGATGATGATGATAATGATGATCATGATGATGGCGATGATATTGATGATGATGATGAAGAGGATGATGATGAATTTGATGACGATGACGATGACGATGATGAAGATGATGATGATGATGATGATGATGATGAATATGATGATGACGATGATGATGATGATGGTGGCAATGATGAAGATGATGATGATGATGATGTTGATTTCAATGTCGATGATGATTATGATGGTGGTGGTGATGATGATGATGATCACGACGACGATGATGATCATGACAATGTTGGTGTAGTGACGAAGCTTGTGTTGGTGTAGCAACAAAATCCCGTTTCTATAGTGATGAACATACCTAGCAAGTTTCGATGAACTTGCTATACTAGTGACAAATATGATGAGGACGATGAAGATGGTGATGACGATGATGATCATGATGAAGACGATGATCATGATGATGGAGAAAATATTGATGATAATGATGAAGACAATGATGATGAAGTTGATGATGATGATGGTGATGGTGATGATGATGATTATGAATATGATGACTACAATGAAGACGAATATCATGATGAAGATGATCAGGATGATGATGATGATGAACATGTTGATGATGATCATGAAGATGATGATGATGACGATGATGTTGAGGAGTAGAAATGAATTTGAATGAAGATGACGATGATGATGGATATGTTGATGATGATGATGATTATGATGGTGATGATGATGTCGATGATGATGATGATGATGATGGTGATGTAATGATGATGTTAATTATGATGATGACAATGAGGATGATGGTGATGGTGATGATGATCATAGGTCAATGGTGATGACGATGACAATGATGCTAATGCTAATGATGAAAATGATGCTAATGATGATGGAAATGATGATGGTGATCATGATGATGATGTTAATGATGATGACTATGAGGATGATGATGATGAGGATGATGGTGATGGTGATAATGATGATGATGGTCATTTTCATCGTCATCGTCATAGGTTAATGATTATGATGATGACGGTGATGCTAATGATGATGTCGATGATGCTAATGATGATGTCGATGATGCTAATGATGATGATTATGATGCTTATAATGATGATGCTAATGCTAATTCTAATGATGACGATGATGCTAACGATGATGATAGTGATGGTGATGATGTCAATGATGATGATGATGATGCTAATGATGATGAGGATGATGATGATGAGGAACATTGAGGATGATGCTAATGATGATGATGATGAGGATGATGGGAATGATGCTCTCGATTCTCATGATTATGGATAGGATGATGATGAGGAGGAGGAGGAGGAGGAGGAGGAGGATCATCATCATCATCATCATCATTGTCATCATCATCATCGTTGTCATGATGGTTATGATGATGGACACAATGATGATGATGATTATGATGATTCTAATGAGGATGATGACGATGATGATGATGATGATAATAATCATCATTGTCATCATCATCATCATCATAATCATCATCATTAAGGCTAAGCATTTCCTTACTAAGGTTCTCTTTGTTTCGAGAATAATTTAATATTCTTTACCGAACAGGGCCAACCAAGTGAAGGTAGAAAATATTATGGCCCCTCCCCTCCTCAAATGACTCTCAATTCCCCATAACCCGGGAAATTATATCTAAAAGAAAATATCTTATAACATATGACAACATACAGAAAAATTTAAATAATAGTAACAAACTGTTAATTTATACGTACCAATAAAATTCATTAATTCTAATGCAATATTAAATCAAAATATATAGAGTAGATATCAGTTACGATCATTGTCGTCATCAATGATAAGGATGATGAATATGGTGATGAAAATGATTATCACGGTGCTACTGATGATGGTGATGAAGATGATTATCACGGTGCTGCTACTGCTGATGATGATGATGATGGTGATGATGACGAGGATGATGATGAGGATGATGATGAAGATGATGATGGTGATGAATATGGTGATGATGACGATGATGATGATGATTATGATGGTGGCCATGATGATGAAGATGACGATGGTGGTGATGACGATGTAGATGGTGTTGGCGACGATGATGAAGAAGAAGAAGAAGAAGATGATGTTGATGAGGAAGAGGGTGACGATGATGATGACGATGATGATGACGATGATGGTGGCCATGATGATGAAGATGACGATGGTGGTGATGACAATGTAGATGGTGATGGCGACGATGATGAAGAAGAAGAAGAAGAAGAAGAAGATGATGATGATGTTGATGAGGAAGAGGGTGACGATGATGATGACGATGATGATGATGACGAGGATTATGATGATGATGATGATGATGATGATGATGATGAAGATGATGATTATGAGGATGATGAATATGATGACAAAGATGATGATGATGAGGACAAGTATGATGAAGATGATGATGATGCTAGTGGTTGTGGTGAAGATGGTAATCATGCTGAAGATGATGATGATGATGATAATGATGGGTTAAAAATAACTAAATAGTCATAAACATAATACATTATGCAAAAATATGTTCTCACATACCTCCTAGATTCCAACATTGCTATAATGTCATTCAAATTATTCTTCATCTAACTCAACATCTATATCATCGTTTGGTTCTGAATCAGTATCGTTGAAAAGATAGCTCATATCAAGGTAGTGATCAAAGTCATTTTCGGTTAGATTTTCATCATCAGTGTAAACAATATACGTCATAAATATTTCATATCCCTAATTTATGAATTAATTAACACTAAAAATAGATTAAAATACTCAACTTTACATACCTTACGAGCTGTGTGAAACAAGTATTTGATAAAGCATTCAAAACCTTCAAGTTCACCACCAACACTATAGAAGATAGAATATTGGTTGTTGAGCCTTCATAAAGAGGTTCTTGGTACTTCTTGAGAAGAGGAACATCATGAAAATCATGGAAGTTGTCCTGATCCAATGTAGAAAATGTGTCTTGTAGAAATCTATTTATCTCAAATTCACCATTAGTATCAATAATGTCATATTCATCCATAGTCATTAAGAACTTGATCTTCAATAGCATGATCTCCATGCTCGTCGTCTTGTAAAGTAGTATTTCTACTATTATGTGGAAAATAGTTCTCTGGTAGTCGACATATTCGAGGCATTGTCTTTATATTTACAAACAATGCAATAACATTAGTGTATAATATACAATACATATATTTAAAATGATAAAAAAAAATTGTGAATACACTATCAATACTATTACAAGAAGTACAATATGTAATGAATAATGTCTTACCAAGGGATGATATTCATACCCCCCTTTAGCATGCGCCTTCTCCTTACAATGTTTTTCAGCTAATGTTCGTAAAATTCTTCTAGTTTGCAAACCTCTGCAATCATTGCAAGAGAAATAACACTTTCCATCACGCTTCGCCTCTAATTCTTCCATAGCCTCGGTATACCTCATATTGTTTTCTTCCTAGCAAAATTCATTTAACATTCTTATAGCCTATAACAACAAAAAAACTCATTAATCAATATATAACATACGTCTAAACATAAATACATAATAATAATAATAATAATGTCCATAGTCCATAGTCCATGCACCTAGTACAACATAAAAACACAAATATTAATCACAACATATGTTCAAGGGCTTAACACACTATGAGAATTACATTTAATAATAAATATTTATAATTAATAAAATATTATTAATTAAAAGTAGTAATACTTAATTGTGGTGAATTATTTATAATTACCCACCACAATATTAACTAATAACTTAGGTATGCCATGTAGTGACATTTTTTTGGTTTGGATACGTCAAATTGGTAAATTCAACAATGATTATGTCAAATTAGTACATAGGTTAGATTAGTACACACATTGGATTATGTCAAATCGGGTACTAATTATGTCAATTTAGACCTACTAACTAAGTCAAATTAGCACACAGGAGGTTGGACTATGTTTAATTAGGTTGGATTATGTTAACAACATAGGTATGTCACATAGAGATGCTAATTTAGGGTGGCCTATGTCAAATAAGTACAATCAACAATTCTTATGTCCCATATTGCATTGTGTAAGAATTATAATGTTTCATTACGAAATATCGTACATGGATTATGTTTGTTGTAATGGTACACTATGGATGTGTAGCATTGTGATGTTCATCTACAAAAATTTCTCTATCAATTTAGACCTACTAACTAAGTCAAATTAGCACACATGAGGTTGGACTATGTCAAATTATGTTGGAATATGTTAACAACATAGTTATGTCATGTAGTGATGCTAATTTAGGGTGGCCTATGTCAAATAAGTACAATCAACAATGTTTATGTCCCATATTGTATTGTGGAAGAATTATAATGTTTCATTACGAAATATTGTACATGGGTTATGTCTGTTGTAATGGTCCACTATGGATGTGTCGCATTGTGATGTTCATATAGGTCAATTTCTTTATCAAAGTTATGCATTTGAATAGAAATGTCGCATTGCAAGTTACCTAAAAAAGGGTTAGGTATAAATGCGACTTTCTCAAAGTGTTATGGTGGATTTCAACATCTTGATATAGTTATGAAACAATACAATGGTTAATGCGTTTAACTATGTTTACCATGGTTATCCGTTATTGAACACATTAAACTATATTGACTATGTTGGCGATAATTAAAACACCATAATGGAAACTGACAATGTTGACCATGGTTCACCATGCTAAACCATGCAAGAGTATGATAGAATTTTATAGATAATGGATGACTATGGTTGGGAACTTTTTTTCCTTGTCAAACATAGAGGAAGACTTCAATATCCCATTATGTTGTGAAAACCATAGGTTGAAATGGATATTTCATGTTGCAATAGTATCTTTAATGTTTAGTTGGTATTATATTTCAACAATCATAAATGACTATGTCGAATTCTAACCTTCCTCAATGTTCATGTTGGATTGCAATTATTATTGTATTTAATGTCAAATCAAGACACACATTGGTTGAATTATATCAAATAGTTTCATTCATGATTAAGTACATACATCACAATATTCTAACATGATCTAAGGGATATGTTGAAAGTGAAATATCTAATTTAGGTTGTGTTGGATAGTGATTTTCATAAGTGTTGATGTCTCATTGTAACGTGCAATTACTATAGGGTTTATATGTTGAATTGACCATGGTTGATCATGTTGACTATGGATGCACATGGTGATATATTATGCTAAAATTTTTGTGATTGGTTGAAAATGGTAGACTAAGGTTAGGAGTTTCAATTCAAAATTATGAACCATTTTAATATGGAGATGATGTCCTCCAAAAATTTCACATTCTAAGATTTTGTGAGATTGCAAGCCTATATCAAATTTTGATATAAAGAAGGTTGAGAACATAGTTATGCCACATTGAAACATTAATTTATGTCAGATTATCATGTCAATTTAGTACATTCAATGTACAATTATTATGTCCCATATTCCAATGTGCAAGGGTTATGTTTAATAGAAAAATATTGTATGGGTTAAGTTGGTTGTGATGGTCCACTATGTATATGTCACATTTTTGACATTCATCAGGTTGATGATGAGGATGGTTTTCCATCACTAAAAAAATTCAAGTGTGATTGACCTTGGTTGACACATTTGGGATATCAATACTATCAATATAGACACATTTATGGAATAGTAAAATAAAAATCAATTTTCAACATTATGTCAAATAGTGGAAATCAAAAATATTTTGTTTGAGGTTAATTAAGAAGTAAATCTAAAAAGTAGTCAAATAGTTATTAATTAAATTTATAATTTTCCTCCAAACCTATATATTGTTGTTATATATATTCCTCACACTAAACTTAAATCATTTACTAAAAATAGAAATTTATTTATACAAAAGAGAAGAAAAGGTTTCAACACTAATATAAATTCCTCACACTAATATTCTTCATGTTCGTTATACTAGAGATTAAAAGGTTTCAACACATTGACATAACATTTTCAAATGAGATTATGAATATAGATGCGGACCCTCAAAAATTGAAAGGATTGTCAAATGGGGTTATGGATATAGATGATAATGTCGATATTGTCAAATGACTATCAAAGTTTGAAAGGATACACCATTGTGGTCTCATTGGTTATCTATAGTGATGTGCTTATTTAAATATAATTAGATTGTGTACTTGAAATCTATGATGATGGTCATGATATTAACATTTTAACACAAACTACCATTTAAAAAATTACATTTTAACAGAAATGAAAATTCAAAAATTTGCATTTTAACACAAATGACAATTTATAAAAATACATTTTGTCACAAAAATACCAAACTATATAAAATTTGCTCCATTACATTGAATCCCTAGTTGTAACATAAAGGGCGTAACAAAAAAAAGACTAGTGCATTGCAATCAAACTAACCTAGAAAATGACTAAGAACAAAAATTCGATGTGTCAAACTAGTGCTAGACTCTTCAAATCATAGAACAAAAAATCAATAGAAATATCGCTACAACTCTAGCAAATGATTGAGAAAAAATGACTTAAGAACATGTATTTATAGATCAATGAGGGTCACCATTCTAGCAAAAATGCACAACGGTCAAATTTCAAATAAACAAAAAGTCAAAATGACTGTTAAAAAATAAAAACAAAAAGCAAAGGTTCAGCTTTCGTCGCTATAGAGACAATATATAACTCTCTTTGCAATAGTGACAATATGACATTTCATTGCAATAGAAACGTATGAATTTTGTCACAATAGAGACAATAAGGGACTTTCGTCGCAAGATCGATGAACGTCGGGAGAATTTTCAAATTTTTCAAAAAATTAAAACTGTTTTTCCACGAAAGAAATGATTTTAACTATTTCATGGGAATTTTGACCCATATGTCGTAGTGTCACAATTTGAGAAATTGGAACAAGAAGTATGGAAATTTCATTCTAAATCATGAATCCCTTGTTCAATACAATAATATAACACAAATTTACATGTGTACCCACTCTACCCCAATGAACCAGGTATAACCAAGGATTTATATAGGTATTGTCAAAACTACCATATTTATGCATGCCCATGAAATATGACCAATTTACTGGTGGAAATAATTTATTGAAAAAACTACTAGTAGTCGATCCACAATGAATGTATCCAAAAGGCTTCTCGGTTGAAGGAAGCCTCTCTTAAAATAATGTTGTCATATATTTTCATCTCAAAACAAGAACACTCTCCATGGATGTACGATCAGTTGATCATTATGCCCCTTAATGTGATTTTGATGACATATATGATAATTTCTTACCATGGAGAAAGGATAAGGCCAATTTCAAGATGATATTCACACTAAAAACAAAAGCAAAGTCATAATTTTCTTTTAGCTTCCACTAGTTTTTTTATTATTATAAAGTAGGCTAATAACTCTTTTAACAAACTTTTGGTAATGAGAACAATCCAATTTATAATTAATTCTTCCCTATATACACATTTTTTTGAGTTTTAGGAGTAAATTATATGATATACCTTTTATCTACATTATTAAAAGACAAGACATAATTTTCAAAAAAAGTTCTACATGTTTCTTATACAAATTTCTAAGTTGTGTAGCTCCTCTATCAATCAATTTGATCTTGCGTATGGCCTTCATAAAATATATGAACATTGTTTCTAGATATTTTTAACATGACTTTGATTTGGATCTAGCAAGTTGGGTTCCATTATTCAGACTTAATTTATTTATCCATAGTATTATTGTTTATTGCATTTTAAATATTGTATTGTTCATTGTCCACATATTAGAATTATGATGACCTTATTTGTGTAGGTAGACATTTTCATTTGGTAACCTTGGAGACAATAAATGTCCAAAGTTTTTAATTACAAGGTATGAAATTGAGCAATTAAACTTATGTCTGCATCAATACTTCTTTATCCTCTACTCAAGTGTGCATAATATAATTAGTAAATTTTCTTGTGTCCTCGGTTGGTTGAAAATCCTACCTGAATTTATTTATAGCGAATTTCAAGTTGTTTTCCTTTCAACCAATAGAGGATTGAATAAAAGGTAAATGAAACCAAGAACCTATGATATGATACATCTTCAAAATACCTTACTAGTTACTCTTTACTAATTACTCCTTAGCATTTTTTTAAAGTAAGTACCCATAGGGAATTTGAACTCATGACCTTCCATTTACAACTTCTCAACTCAATTACTCATTACCAATTTATCTAACCCCCATGGCCTACTAATTAGCATTGATTAGTGAAACAAACATAAAATTTGTGTAAACATGAGAAATAATCATGCATCTATCATCCACCAAGAATTACCAAGTGATATGATACATTTTCAAATACATTACTAGTTACTCGTTACTAATTACTCCTTTGAATTGATTAGAGAAACAAACATAATATTCATGTAAACATGAGAAATAAATATTCATCTATGATCACCAAGAATTACCAAGTGATTTTCCAAGTGCTTGGCTACAAATAAATGGTCACACATTTCCTCATAAAGTTTGAATAAAGAAACTTATATAGCTATCATTAACTATTTAAACCGTCAACAACTGAAAGACAATTTTAATTTCTTATTCATCCATTAAATCCATATCTTCATATAATCTTTAGGTAATACAAGGGTTTTGGTTGCTAATTCATTAGCATTATTAAGTTGAATTTGTATGTGAATGATTTCCTTCCAATTAAACATATCAAGGAGACCACGTGCTTGTTGATTTACATATCTAGAATCCTTTAATCCAAGTCAATATCACCATTGTCCTAGTCTACAATTGATTTTGATTCCACCATAACATGGATTTTATTTATACCAAGACTGGTAGCTAAGAATAACAAGAAGAGTACAGATAGTTGTCCTTTATTGTAGCTACCTTGTCATATATTAGAATGAATTCAGTACACATGATATTGGTC
The DNA here is from genome assembly GCA_001517045.1 of Pseudotsuga menziesii. Classification (NCBI taxonomy): domain Eukaryota; kingdom Viridiplantae; phylum Streptophyta; class Pinopsida; order Pinales; family Pinaceae; genus Pseudotsuga; species Pseudotsuga menziesii. Next base: position 51,830 of record LPNX010330719.1, read on the forward strand.
GAGATAAAGTATTGATCCTATTTCGCAGTGATCACCTAGAGTACAAGCAATGTCGATATAGCCCTATGGAATTTTGGAATAAATATGCAGAGGCAATTGTCGAGACCAAGGTGATGTAATAACACAAATAATTTGAATTTTATTTGATTTCCACATTCCAAAATCCAACTTTTTACATTACATAGTTTGGAATAAATATATTGCAAAATTCAGTCTAACTCAATATCATGATAGAATAATAAATAGAGGGTGTAGCAAAATAAATCACATAAGATTGTTAAAATCCATTAATATCATTAAGATCGAGGTAATTTTTAGGGGCGAAATTTTGCCAATTGGATATTTTTTTGGTTTTTTTTCCAAAAATTAAATTCACTATTTGGTCATTTTTAGTGTCTAATATCACTTATATTTACTTAAAATATGTTTTTTTATCATAATATTCATGAACATTTACACATTTCAGTTTTAATTTTATGTTTCATATTTAATATTCGCCTACATATCTATAAACATGTTTTTTTCAATCCAAAACAATCACCTAGAATACTATACTTAAGTATAATATTATAATCCTTAAAAAATACCCTGATTAAAATCATTTGTCCAGATAAGTTGGGAATCTACTACAAACTAATTTGTATGCCTTTGTAACCATAAATGAACACATATCTATTAAAATTGTAATTACACAAAAAGGTAAAAGTGCATGATATATGACATATTTTTATTTTAATGCATGCCAAAGTTTCCATTATAAATTCACACTCATACTTAAACAATTTTCCCATGCTAGGATTTTTTCTAAACTGAATCTCTAATATTAGAATAATTAGTGTAGACTATTTTTGGATTATGTACAATATAGATTATTAAAAGGATTTCACTCCTTTCATAATTATACAACAACATTAAGTTCATGAGAACATTTGGTGAAGTATTTTGACATAATATCAAATAAAATAAGGGAAAATTCAGTAATTTTCAATGCCTCAAAGTTTTCCTTTATTTGTGAAACAATTGTTATGTACTATACTTCATACATTGAAAGCACTTATGGAAATGACCTAGTAAAACAATAAAAATAAGTTCCTAGTAAAACAATAAAATAAGTTCAATGATAATTGCATCAGTAGTAATTTTTAAAAGTTTGCCATGAATATGCAATTTAGAGAAAATATTTCATGACCACTCAATTCCATATCCATTTTCATCACCATGTTAGCATCATAGGCCAATACCATTTCCTAAATTTGCATTTCTATTTTCTATGGATTACCTGAAATTTCAACGTAAAAGATGAAATAATATAAATTGGATCCTCAAATGTTTGAAATGGAAGAGGTTAAGTATTTGTTTTTTTCATGCTCAATAATTCCTATTATCCATAGTTCACATAAAAGGCTCAAACAAAACTAGTTCACATAAAAGGCTCAAACAAAACAAAGGAATTGCTAAAGATACAAACATGAGAGGTCAAACGACAAGTGTAGGTCACCCCAAGTCCAACCTCATCACTCCTTTGGTAATAAGAATGTTTCCATAGAATGAATATAGAATCCTTAGTATTGGATACCTTTCTCTCACTCTATTTTTACCCTTACTATTGTTTTGATCAAGCATGTGAGAAGCTAACTTCATTATGGCTCCCTAAGAACCTATAACACTAGTTACGCTGAGAGGCATTTTCTACAGCTCAAATGGGCTAGATGTGTGTCTCGTCTGTAATGCTCACATGGCACATGTCGGCTCAATAAAAATAATGATAACAAAAAGTTTAAAAAAAAAACTTATAACATGTCGGCTTATAATTAAAAAAATAAAAAATTAAATATTATTATACTCATATAATTATACAACCATATTTGGGAAATACTCACAATATTACCAATTCAGTAGTAAAATTCAATTGACTTCAGTAGTAAAAAGAAAAATTGTAGGGAAAAAGCAACCTTCAATAATAGTTTTATTATTGGTTGACCAAGGCTCCCAAGAGCACTGCCAAGAGCATCTCTTTTGCTCACTTTGGCACATTGCAATGGATTATTACAACCATATTTATAACTCTCTTTAAATGCAAATACAACTAGCAAGAAACCATGGGCCACTGAAACCATGTGCCTTAAACTACTTACATCCTTTCTTATTCCCAATTCAAGGTTAACCCTAACATGTAAATGTTCATTTTTAGTTATAGAGAAAAACAAGTCATTTCTAAAAAAAAATTGGATAAATGTTTAAGTTCTTCATTTTATGGTAAAATGTTTTCAAATTCCAATTTATTTTGTAAATCTAGATTTTAAAATTTTATATGGATTATTTTACTCATTAAATACTCTTAATATTCATTATTAGTTTTAAAGAAAGACAAGTAAATCAATTTTTGAAAAACTGTTTGATTATATGAGTATACTAATATTTACCCTATTTTAAAATTACTTAAGCAAATTGACCATTTCCCTCCCAAGTAGGAATAATTAATAGATATTTTTGTAAATTAAAAAGGGTTTGCACCTTAAGAGAACTTGATTCGTCTTGACACTTGGTAGAGACATAGTTAAGATGAATCTATACTGGTTGGTAATGGAAAAGTAGCATAAGAGAATATCACCTCTCTGATCTCACTATGGCACCTTGATATAATTTGAGGATCAATTAAGGTGGTACTTCTTCATGGAAAAATCGAGCATGAACGAATTGAAAAACATAGTCCTTACTGGGTCTGGGAAAATGATGTCAATCGCTTCCTTGACTGAGGCGATTGGTGAAAATTATGCTTATGTTGTTGGGTATTGATTTTAGGTTTGAATTGCTTCTAGATATACCTTGTATTTCTCTATCTCCCTTAAGTACCAAATGGTCTCCATGAGGCATTCATGAAGGTTCATGGTATCTGCAACATACACAATATTTTCTATACTATGCATAAATATCTCCTTGGATACGGTTCGATCCAAGGGTTTTGTCAACTAATGGGTTTTCAACTATTCAAAGGAAATTTTGAACTGGATATTACTTTTATAATATGAAAAATGAAACATTGTATAGATTAGGGCCTTGTTGTGCATTCTTCCATGCCACATCTTCATAATGATTTCAAAATTCTCCTAAATAGTGAACCCAAAATTTTCAAACAATAATATGGCATATAGAATCAAACAAAATTACCAAGGAAATTGTAGACCATAGATGACAATCCTTGAATGTGTAGGTCACTCTCCTCCTTGGTAGTCCCACTTCTCTATGGGGTCGGTCTCATCCTTGGCGAGCCTACTTCACAGTGTGGTTGGGATCCATATTGGATGAGGTATTATAGGGGCTGAGAGATCGAATGGGGATGGGTAAAATGTTTGAAAATGAGTGGGAACCAAGGTCAATTCACACTTTCTTTTAATTTAATTTTGTGTTTTCTTTAATATTATGTAAAACATAATATACACAATATATTATTTGTATATTATGTTTTACATAATATAATGAAATATTATATTATGTTTAACACCATATAATGGATGTGTTATATTATAATATATGTATTTATTATAGTCTATGTCCTCAACTATCAGTATTTAGATGGGAATCCATCGGAAGATCACCAGTTATTCATAAACTATCAATGCTCCAACTCTTACACGAATACCATTGTAAAAATTTTTGCAGTCCAACACTATACCAATGGTTGAGGAATAACCATTGGTTATCTGAGAAAATCGAGATGATTTTTTATAAAGTACACAAAGATTAAATATTTAGCTAGTAGTTTTTGATGATATGCCCTTACGATTGGATAATTTCATCAAATTTTGAGCCAAAATGTTGTAGTGCATTCTTACAATATACACACCAATCCTTGTTCCCTAAGAGGAATAGTAAAAGAATAAGGAAAGAGTCACAAATTTGTAACATGCGATTAACTCTTCAATTCCAAAGGAATGGATACAACACAGAAACTTATGGTTTGAGAAATCAAAGGCCACATTAATAAATGTCAAAAACTCACACAACCAAAGATGTTGTGCATTTAAATATAATTCCCATACATAAGGAATTAGGGGTTAATGAATTTATAGGTTAGGGGGTTAAGAGATTATGGGTTAGAATATTTATGGGTTATAGGATTAAGTTATTATGGGTTTAGGGGTCATCGTTTAAGAGGTTAGGTTTATGGAATTAAGGTTTTGGGGGTTTAAGGGATAGGGGGCCAAATGATTAGGGGTTAAGCGATTAAGATGTTAAGTGGTTAAGGTTTTGGAATCTAAGGGGATAGAGGATTTATGGATTAGTGGTTTATGGATTATATACTAAGTAATTAGTGACTAAGTGTTGTTGTTCAGGATAAAGTACCCTTGTAACCTAGGGTCTGGGGTTACCAACTTAATACTAACTTGCAGACAATCAGCTTTTTACAGGAAATGGAAAGAGAATAGGAAGAAACTCTTGACTTACCCGATCAACGACAGTTGATCCAAGATTGATTTTCTCTCACCCCAATCCTTTCCAAAGCTTATAGGGATGTACCTCTGCAAAGAGAAAATCCTTTAAGTAATTTCTCAGGNCAAGATTGGAAGAAGAATTATCTTTATTAACAATCAATGAATAAGATAAGAATACAACCCGGCTTATGAGACAAGGACTCCTCTTCAACCAAAGGACTCTGAGTTCTGCTACTCCAAGACTCTGAAGGTATACCACCAGCATAACTTTTCTCTCTAAAATTGATTGATTAGCCCCCACCCCAAGGCCTCTATCATATTTTGGGAAATAGAGTGGTTTTGAAGGTTGGGATGGTTGAGATAGTTGGGATACTTATGGATTAGGCCCCAAATAATCTCATATAATATTGGTTTATATTCTTTAATGTTGAATTAAGGTATACGTAAGTATTAATATAGGCAACTTGCGTATGATATGCGATTTTCTCAAAGGGAACTCGTGTATGAAAGTGTACGCGGGTTTCAATGCAAATACTCGTGTATGATATGCAAGTTGCAATGCATATAGTCTTGTATGCAACCAAAAAATCATAGTAAAAATATATAAGGCTGGTTTGAGGATAATGCATCAAAGGTCATGCCCATCTATAGTGTTTTGGCCACTTCAATCCAAATTTGTCCTTTTGTGTACCAACATGAGGACTGTCAGTACTCAAATGGAGAAGTGCCATTTTGGCTGATAACAGATGCCCCCTAATGTGTGAATTCAAAGGGAAGTGATAGTCGAAATACATTATAATAATTATCTTGGAGAACTCAAAAGTCCAAGGAAGCAGAGGAAGTACTTGAAACAAATACATATCAATGTCATATACAAAACCATATATGAGGATGCCATGTTCAATATACTGGAACACTAGATCCTTTACAATATTTGATTACATCATATGATACGGGTACAAGACCACATATATTATAAATGTGGATCGAAGCCACAATATACAGTGATAACTCTTCAAAATGTGGAAGCTGTGTAGGTGAACACAAAAAAATATGGCACAACTTAGGTTATAGATATGAACCTAAGCTCTTCGTCAAAATCCAAAGGAACCAGTACAATCCAGGGCATGTGAATAGATATGTTGAAGTTGAACATGGATAGGACTCAGCAGATTATCAATCAATAGGTTATGATTGACAACTGAAGCAAAGGAATTCACCAATGATGAAAGTGAATCCTAAGATACCATCGTCAAAAACTATAGGTCTTCATCTTTAGGAAGTACTGGTTAGAAACCATGCTATGATGAGGAAGGCAATAGATCCTCCAATGGATCACAAGACTAACTAGGAACTGGATAAAGGAAGGTAGACACAAGTGATATCAGATAGGATAATGATGGAATCTGGATAATAAGCAAAAACAGGGATAAATCCTTGAACAGTGAGCATGACACAAAGATGACCCAAGGAAGATTTTAACTTTGTAGATTGGAAACTAGACTTATCTGTCATGTAGGAGACATGATCATATTCCCTAGGCATAAATGACAAGTGGAGGAGTAAGAAATTCGAAGTGATAGCTGAACTAAAATGGTACATTGAGACATGATTATCGAAAAATTCAGAGAGTGCTATTTTCAAGGAGGACATGTTGCCATCAACTGTAACCCAAAAAGAAAACTTCTTCCTTATCTTTCCTATTAAAATTTAACGAGTCCAATAAATTCAACTCAGGTCTCTCCTCATTTTTGACAAGCTTAAAGAAAAGAGGGAATAATGATTGATAAGTCACTTATTTGTGGATTTTACGAGCCCAAACTAGTACATGCTCATTTGGTGCTTTCATGTTTAGAGAGTTTGACAACTCCAAAGAAGACTCCACGGGGTCCTTTTTTATCCAATTTAGTCTCTTGAAACCAAAAAATATAAAACATACTTCAGAAGAACTCTCTTAACTTCCAAACAAGAAAAGGTGAACCTTTTTTGTACTTGGTTATGGAGGTCTGAAAAAGGTTAAATTACCACCTACCCAACTCTCCTTCAAGAGAAGCTTATAGATTGAGTTTTACGAGTGTGAAGGAAAGCAAGATCACTCGAAAAGATCCATTTTAGTACGAGGAATGGGTCTTACAACAGTAAGCTCGATGTTGCATTCTTGTTGTTTAAAGAGCATGACAAAGGAATAAAGTACACTCGGAATATTTTTCATGTTCTATTGCAGAGCATGAAAAAGAGAAAACTAAGCTCATACCGTACATTCCTTTTTTGTAATTTTAGTCCATCAGTTCCGGAAAAGTGATAAACCTACACCTTAGAATACTCTTATGAATTCCATAGAAAATAGAGTGATCCTTTCTTGTATTATTCCACATGGCCCAAGAAAGAGATAACCTACCACCAATGTGGATGCCCATTCACATATTCTTAATGAGCATGAATAGACAAGTTTACTTGGCAGTCAAGTATATTTTGAGGAGTTAGACCTGGGCCTAAATAAAATCCATACGGGTGGGGAGCCTTATGAAAGGGATAGCTTGTAAAAAGAGACCAAAATGAGGCTCAATTTGGCGTGAAAAATAGCTAAGAAGGCTCCCCTGAATTGATGACAGATGTGGCATGAGTACCAAAAGATAATGAATTTGTTCTAAGCTAGGGTACTCATGGAAGGAAATCCCTATATACAGAAGAACAATGGTATAGACAAGGTACTAAAGGTTGGATACCATAGTCCGTGGTCAAAAGTAGTAATTTTAGGGTTAAGGAGGATTAGGTGTAAATGCGAAAGTGCATATAAATGATCAAAATCCTACCATATATGAGTGAAAAATGAATTTAAATAACCTTGGACCTATTTCATTAGGAAAACATGACATGGCATTAGTTTGAGTTTAATAAAAATTATAAACTATAGGTTAAAAACCCACTTTTTGAAATAATTTCTATAAATAGTGCAAGACTCGATATCAAATTCACCAATTCACATTTTCACCCAATATAGAAAGTTTTACCTCTACCTTCAATTTCTTGGTGTGTTCAAACTGCTGAACGATTTTCAAATCCGCAAGTACCAGGTAAATCAGCTCTCCATGCTCTTTCATTTCATCCAAGAAAATTTTTAATTTTATGAAAAAATTGATGTTTTAAGCCAGTATTAAGAAAGTCGTGTTGTATACGTGGGTATGCAACATATATAGTTGCGTACAGGCATTTTATATGTGTATTTCCCAAAAGCAATTCACGTATGATGAGCGACATGTCCAAAGGACAGTCTCATATACTAAACGACATAGGAAAAATATATTTAGGGATAAAATCAAAGTTTTTTGAATTAATTTAATGTTTGAAAATGGATTTATTGACAGGCTGAAATATGGTGTTAGAGTGGAGGGAGAGGGAACATGAAGACATGGATCAATATTCTCTTCAAAGTTCCCCCATGGTGCATGCATTGCAACAAAGTGGGTTGCTTAAATTATTTTGTACCTCACCCATGCGATCCAATGTTCATTTATTGGAGTTTTTGATAAACTATTGGGATCATGATCTAGGTGCATTTGACCTACAAGGTGAGATTCTAGAGATTACACTTAAAGACATTTATTTCATATCGATTTTGTCACAACGGGGATCTCCTGTCAACTTGGAAGGTACCAGTAGTGGTGGTGACCTTCTAAGTATTCAGAACTACATTGACACTTACCATGCACTGGTACTCAGAAAAAGGGTACTTGCATCCCTATTGTTCATATTTGCAGCTTGCCATTACAGTTGTTGGTAAGCACAATAGTGAGGGTTGCAGGATCATCATCACTTCATCTTGCAACTCAAAACCAAATGAGACTAACGTTGGAATGTCTACAGGGAGCCTTATTTGACTGGTGCTCGAGAGTAATCCCGATAATGAAAAAGAAACTCTTTGACTGCAAGAGAGGGCAACGGAAAAAATTTGGTTATTCAAGCATATTGGTGACCTTTTTCTTTGAGAGAGTTCTCAGTCTCAGTCCCGTAGTACCTCTACTAGATTTCTCTCATCGTCATCCTAAACTGAGTAGATGGGGAGAAATATTCCTTCTCCAGGGCGGTGGTGTATCGGTTCAGAGTGTGTACGATGATGAATTCTACCTATGGTGGGAGTGAAAAATACCAGCACTGGAGAAGTTTCCATATGCTAGGATAGATTTATGGGGTGATAATGACCTTTTCCTCCCTCCTAGAGGAGCATGGGGAGTGTCAGGTATTTGGTTTTCCAAGTTTTTAAATTTTTTTAAAATTTTTAGTCATAAAGATATATACATATGTATAAGAGTTTTAATCCCTTTAATATTTAAATATGCAGATATTGGACCAGTCTGCCCTGTTGGGAATTCTCGTATGTATGTGCGACCAATGGCAGGAGAGGATCATGGTTTGATTGGGGTTCTTGAGGGAAAGCTGGCCAGGCTTACCCAAAGAGTACCTACTTTACGTATTGAGTAGATCCCTGCTGTTATGCAGGAACTAGTGGTTGGTATCCCACCTATCTGGATATGCCTTATGAGAAGAGTAGCTAGATCATTGTTTGTTTACATAGATGTCACTGAGGTTGTCATAGTTTAACAAGTTGAAGAATCCCAAGAGCAGGATGACCAGGATGAGGAGGGTGGACAGGGTGGTTAGGATGACCAGGGTGGTCAAGATGAGACCTAGGAGCATTTTATGGATTACCATCCAAATTTTGTATATTTTTTGTATATTATACAATTATGACTAGATTTGAGGATCAAAAACATGACCTATCTATATGGACAAATATTCACATGTTGTGACAAGAGATTTGCAATGCATCTGTTGTGTATTTTTATGAAATATGTGTTGAGTTCCAATCCCAGATGTTTTGACACAGAATGTTTGGAAGTGACTGCAATGGTCAGTGAAAATATCTTTAGGAATACTGGAACATGTGATAATTTGGTTAAAAAAGAAAAAAGTTGCAGTTTCCCCATCAGCTTTATAGGTGGGCATTTCCTCTACTCATTTCGTGAAGTAATCTACAACGACAATGATGTATTTGTGCTCCCCATCCGAGACTGGGTTGCACATCATGTAATCTAACCCACACTTAGTGAAGGGGCCCACTGAGATGACAAGAAATAATGGAGTAGGATGCGACCGCATCTTTCTGGTGTAAAGTTGATAAGGATGACAACGCTTCATGACTTCCACACAATCTTTAAAGATCGTGGGCCAGAAATAACTGACACGTAACATATTCTGGGCCATTGCTAACCCAGATAAATGACCCCCACATGCTCTGCTATGGGAATAATTTAGGACAATATATACCTCTTCATGGGTAATACATAAATGCAAAATAGAGTCTACCCCTCTACGATATAAAGTATCTCTAATAGTGAGGTAGTTTTTTGCATGTAAGCGTAATTTGCGTCATTCTTCCTGCGAAAAGGTTGCAAGGAAATTTAGAGTCTGGAGATAGACAAGTATATCTCCATACCAAGGGTTAGACGTGGAAATCAAAAAGAAGTGCTCATCTAGGAATGAGTCTTCTTCAATGGCTACATCTTCCTCAATCGTAAATTCTGCAATGAGCTCCACAAAAACTAAGGATTTTTTGGATTTGGCAGATTTGAAATCTAAGTAAAACTCCTGGAGAATGACTATCCATTTGTTCAATTTTCCTCCAACTATCCGTCGGGAGAAAACATACTGGAAAGGATTAACATCTGCCACTACTGTTGTAGTCCTTAGTAAGATGTAGTGATGCAACCTCTGAAAAACATCCATAGCTGCTAATGCCAACTTTTCGATGTGGGAGTACCTAAGTTTAGGGCTAGCGAAAGAATGACTAAGATAGTAGATGACATGCTCTTGGAGCTTATCATCCTCCTGGACCAGTACTACCCTTATGGTCGACTTAGATGTGTCCAGATACAATATAACATCTTGAGAGTAATCTGGCAGACATAGTAAAGGTGTCGACAACAAAGCTTTCTTTAATGCCTCAAACGCAAGTTGTGCAGTTTCATCCCATACAAATGGGGTGTCCTGCTTCAACAGGTGCATGAAACCTTTAGTGATCTTGGAATAATTCACGATAAAACATCGAAGAAAGTTAGATTTCCCTTGATTGCTTTGAAGCTTCCCAATGGAATGAGGAGGAGGCATATTTACTATGGCCTTGACTTTCAAAGAATCCACCTGAATACCTTTGTTAGAAAAAATGAACCCGAGAATCCTATCGGACTCGACACATAAAACACATTTGTGTGGATTAAAATGTATTTTATAATGTATTCATATTTCAAAAATTAAATGCAAGTGATCTGGGTGATCAATCCTCTATCCAGAGTGTGCTGGCAGATAATATAGGTAGGGTTAGACAATAGACTTGATGTCATGAAAGGAAAAATACATTACCCGTTGAAAGGAAGCCCTTGCATTTTTCAATCCAAAAGGCATTTTCTTGTACACAAATGTACCCCAAGGACAAATGAAAACTGTTTTATGTTGGTCTTCTAGTTTAATTTGAATCTGATTATACCCGGAGAAACCATCCATAAACAAAAAGACTTCACTCCCTACACAAGCATCAATTATTTGATCAATGAATGGCGTGGGGTCGTTGTCCTTAGGAGAGGGTTTGTTTAAATCATGAAAATCAATACAGATGTGTATCGTCCCTTGATTTTTGACGACAGGAACAAGGTTGGATACCCATTCTATCAAAGCTATCAGGTAAATGAAACAGTCTTTCAACATTTTTTCAACTTCAAGCTTAAAAGATGCCACTTTACACGGATTGACAGGTCTAATTTTTTTTTGAACTGGTTTGGCATTAGGATATGTTTAGATTTCATGTTTGACTATCGATGGATCAATGCCTAACATCTCCTCATATGACCATGCAAACACGTCGTGAAACTCTTTAAACAAGGCTATATAGATAGTAATCTCCTTTAGAGAGAATTTTGCACCAATATATACATTTTACACAATGTTGGGATTCACAGAGATGTTGATAGGAATAGAAACATAAATGTTTTCCATATTCCCCTCGGCAAATATTCCCTCCCTAGGTAAGGGATTAATCAGTGTATCGGCATCACTTGCCAGTCTCATATGGAATTTCCTCTAATGATTTTGGAAGAAAATAGGATCGATGATGAAGATCTTCGCAAATCTTATCTCGTCCACACATAGCTTCCAAAATGGCTTCGTCAGATGGAAAAACCATATCTAAGCAATATTCAGTATGCAAAGAGTTCTCTGCCAAAACAAGCAGATAGGATTCTTCCATATCCTCTAAGACTATGAGAGGGAATGAAACAGGATCAACAACAGTGTGAATGATAGCTTGATAAGCTACTTCCATTTCCGATAAGGGAACTTCAGGTTCGTGATTGGAAGGAAAAACTCAAGGGTCCATTCTATCGACATCTATTGCAATATACTTCCCTACACTATTAGAACCTAAGTAATTAATTAGAGCTAGAAAATCGAATGTTCCCATCAATGATGAATACATTCCAACCCCTAAGCTCTCTGAATCAAGTTTAACCTAATCAACCAACGACACGGTGGACTCATTATTTTCCATGCAGCCCTTCCAAGTAAAACTGAGTTGGTCTATAGTAACCAAATTCCCTTCGTGCAGAAACACTACTACTCGAAGAACGACAGATGCAATAGCGGACATGGCATAAGTCCAAATTCTCTCCAGAAGCAAGTTATAATCCAATGGTGCATCAATCACCTCTACCTCAATAGACAATGCCTTCCCTGCCAACTTTATTTCTAAAGCTGGTAGGATACCATGTGGATGAAATGACCTTCCATCAAAAGTAGTAAGTAGGGTGTTTGATGGATCTAGCTCTGGATATCCGAGATCCTTCCAGCAAGACAAGGACATGACACATGTTGAAGACCCCTCATTGAAAAATGGCCTTTCAATGGTTTTTTCACCATGGATGACATCTATTGATAAGGCCACATGATATGGTAGGAGAATTTTGATGTCAGACAAATTAAACTTCGCCATGAGGCTAGATGCATCCATACTACCTAAGCCTACTAAGAGTGCATCTCACTGGGTGGGACAACTCTGTAACACCTCTAAAGCTAACATTGCACAAGGGGTTTGGGATAAATATTCAACTACAGAGTAATTGGCTACAGCCCTAGCATTAGGATTGTGCAATGTTCTCTTAAAGATACCTTTTGGTATCCTGGACATGGTTTCGATAGGTTTTTCAATTGTGAGAGGGTTATAAGTTTCACCTATAGACTTACCATTCTCTAGGGCCTCTGTCTCATAGTTCTTGTTCCTAGTCTGGATTAATGTCTAGGATCGAACCATGTCTATATAATTTGGGTTAGGGGCATTTGGGGTGCCCCCTACTACATTTGAAGCTGAAGTGGAATTCTATCCTTAGGGAAAAGGATCCTTTAGGACAACCAATTGTTGTATTTTGAGCAACTTCTGAGCTTGGTCCATAAGGGGACATTGATGGCTCAAGTGATCTTCCTAGCATAACTTACATGGAAATTTCACCTTCTTCTTTTATTTTTTTGCCCCATCAGCATTGTTTGTGGGTTTTGGCTTGTTTTGGTTTCCCTCACCTTTCTTCCCCTTTTTATTTTTCCCATCGGGCTGCTGTTTTCCCTTTTGGGCAAAGGGTAGTTCAATGTACCACTTTGTTGCAGCACTAGTAAGAGTTCTTTGGAACAATATCAATCGAACGGTGTTATCATTCAGTGAGTTAGAGGAGCACCACAAGTGAAAAGTGGTGATATGAGCCCCTGGGTCTTCACCAAATTTTCCTTTGAATTTTGGGATATTCAAGGTTAGCTTGGTAGGAACAAGTGGCCAAGAGGCATCATGTCTCACCAGATCATTCATTAGCTTGGACAAATATGGAAAATTCAAAGTTTCCAGGAAAGGAATCTTGGTCCTGACCAGAGCATGAAAAGTACCATCTTGGGAAGTAGAAGGACATGGCCCCGAGTTCCCAAATCTTAAGGCGAGGTTTTCCCCAGCTATCAGTTGTGAAGTAGTTAGAATTCTTTGGAAAGGATTCCACCCATAATCCATTAGATTATTTGGTCCAGTGTATGAGGTTTGAACTACCCCAGTTGAAACTAGAGTTTGGAAAATAGGAGTAGGTATCCCTCTGGTAAAAAGAGAAAAATGAGAGCTCGTGAAGGGAGTTGAAACTAGCATTTGGAAAGCTTGACCATAAGGGTTAGTGTTTCTAAACTGCAATACTACATATGAAGGTGTTAGACCTACATATGGGTCCAATGGGGGAATGTGTCCCCCATTCCAAGGGAAACCCTGGACAAATGAAGAGGATCCAACTAGACCACTCTGAGAAGTGTGTGCGAAAAAAGTTGAAGCAGAAGGTACACTAGGGATCATAGTGACTACCTACCAGAAGTGCCTACTTCATTTGTTGAAGCCGGTGGTCGAACCACCTGGCTAGCATGAGTTAAAGGAGTAGTAGGTATGTTTTCTCTAGAGGCACCAACCAGGGGAAGTGGTACTCCTTTAGCCGGAGTGGCTTAGGTGGAGGTAGAAGGAATTTCTTCTACACTAGATATTAGTCTTCCCATAGGAACACCAATCACAGGTGAATTGAAAGGATGAACCTGGATGATCACTAGATCGTTTAATTTATTAAGAGGTGAATTAAAGTTTCTTGCAAACTTGTCAACCTACAAGTCTTCTATCTCTACTGGGGTTGTATCAACCTGGTTTGTCCAAAGTTCTGGCTCACCCAGAACTTCACTAATTCCTACCAGTTTGAAAGAACTTTCTATGTCTAATCTCCGCCTTTGAGGGGGTGGTGGAGGTTCCATTGTAACAAGTGGAGGAATTTTTTGCAACCTTCTTTACCTTCTGAGAGGTAGGTCCTCCATGATTGAAAATTTGAGTCTTCACACCCTAAGGCCAGCTAAACACAAAAAAACCACAAAACAATCACTACAAAATTTCCTAAAGTCTCAACAATCACAAGGGGTATAAGATATGCTTTCCAGAAGAAAGATGAGAGATGGTTACTTGGTGTCCTTGAAGATGTTCTTATGAAGAAGTGGAGGAATCACCCACCTCCCTCCCACATTTTCTATAAGGGTTACCTTCCATTCCCGTCCAAGGTCAACCAGAAATAGCCTTTCGATGTATGTGTGTACGAACCCTAGATGTCAGAGATACTAGAGGCTACCTTAACTATATTGACAATCTGGGGGGATAGTCGCAAGCCTAGTTCTTATGCATGGGCAGGGTAGCAAATCCTAAAACCCTGTCTAAGATAGAATCCCCAGATGTGCAAAAACCTTGGTCTATGCTTTGACAAGAAATCAGAGGGTTATTTCCTCAGTCCAAGCCTCTACACGGCCTCATGCTTAACTCCAGTTTGAGAGGAGCTTCCCAGATACAACCAACATAGAAAAGGGTTTACTTATCAATTGGCCAACTATGTCTGAATTTAAACACTTGTGGAGAGTTTAAATTCCCTATTTCACAAGTCTAGCTTGAGCTAGTTGGTGTATGACCCTATAAAATAAAACTTACCGATAAATTTTAAATTATATCATTTATTTTAAGGGTTGTTCCTAGTCAGAAGGTAAAAGGCATGAAGAAATTGTTGCAACTGCATCATTTTCCCAAATTTCTAAAATTTTGGGACCCCCCTTTTTTTTTACTTTGAATCAGTTGGTTCTTTCCTGGATTACAGCCTCTTGATTTTTGGCTTATGGATTTTGAAGCATTTTTGGTTGCTGATCATCGATTGGTTTTCTCCTCATCACATCTTCTGAAGATTTCGTGCCTTAAATATTTTCTCTTGAGTTGATTTCATTGTCACTTGGCCCATTTCTTCAAAGCCTTAATCAATCGGGAGTTAAGTTTTGTCTATTTTGCCATTGCGGGCGTCTCGTTAACCTTCCTCCCCTGCCGTTGCAGATCATTTTCAAGTCTTGGACTTTTGTTTTGCCACGACCGTTTCGGGCGGGTTTGGAATCCTCCGACCTTAGCGCGTGATTTTTTACTCTCCGACGTGGCGGACGGGTTTTGGTTCTCCTCCGTTTCGGACGGGTTTTGATTCTTCTTCGGAGGAATGGGAAGTCGTCCTCGTCCGACGTTTCGGGCGGTTTGTTGATCTCCCCTTCCGACGTTGCGGACTGTTTCCGGAAGGGGGACTTTATATGACGCTCCGATGTTTTGTTGTCGCCCGGCGGTATAGCGGAACGATTGACCATCTCTTGCTCCGACGTTGCAGAGGGGTCCGGACTTTTGTGTCCGCCGACGCCCAGTGACGGTGATTCAAGCGTTATATTTAGCCATCGTGGGTGAGTAAGTATAGGAAGTTGTCCAATGTTGCGGAGGGAAGAAAGTTCTGATCACCCGACACAGTTTCAGTTCGCGCCCGATAGAATTTTTCTCGCACATGTGGCAATTTTCAATATATACGGGGCGACAAATGGGGTTTTGGTATTGTTTTTGAGCACTGTCACGGTATTTCAAGCTGTCAATTTTAGGAACACGTGAGGATCTAGCTGTTGGTGTACCCGCGTCCAAGTGGCAGGAGGAGAAGTCTAACCGACATCAGCTCACTCGTTTGTTGGAGTGCCAGGTAGGATCTTTACACTCTAACATCAGGTTTTTCAAGGTTTCGACTAAGGGATTTATGTATTGGTTTGAGTATCGCTAGAATTAGATCCCCATAGTCTTTTTCGCTCGCCCGAGGGTTTTTTTCGCCCGCAGCTAGGTCTGTCGTAATCGTTTACTTGGCGGTTTGCGTCCGTGTTGTTAGGGTTTCCTGCCGGATAGCTTTGGCGGTTAGAGGAGGGGGAGTCTTTGCCTTTTTAGAGCCCTTGTTATTTTGTCTCTGCCGTTTCAGTCGAGCCCTGAGCACAGTAAGGGAAGGCAAGGTGCAGGCGGCATGACTGCCGCCTGCACCTGGTTTAGTAATGATGAGACCCGTCGGTAGTTTTGATGGGGTTTCTGCCGGGGTTTGGATATTGAATACTTAGCCGGTCAGTTTTCCTAATGGGTGTACCTATTTTTCGAGCCCTAACCCCTGCCCGCGCTGTGCATTTCATCATGGCAGGCTACCTTGAAATCCTAGGGCCGTGCCGCTGATTATCTAAGTTCTGGGGAAGCATGAGTAGTGGTGCTCATGGGAGCTCCCTATTCAAAAAGTGGTTGTGGACTCCCGCGGTTGATAATCACACCGATGTAACTACCATGTCCGTGAGCAGCATAAGCTTTCGCCGTTTTTTATTTATCCTTACTAAATCCATATCTTATTTCGGAAAGCTGTAGTTGCGCCTTGAGTTTAAAAGTTATGCATTTGCATTACATAGCGTTTGGTTGGAAAATGGCATCCTATGAATTGATGTAATTTTGATGCTAAGACATTCGATGAATAGTTCCATTTTTTTATTTTACACCACATAAAGAAATTGCTCATTATACTGCAGTGGCAGATTGAGTCCATATTTTGTGCTGGTAGTTTTGACAGACAAGGCATGGCAGGATTATGTGCACATGTGTTGGTTTATTTCTTGTTTATATATTAACATAGAATAATAGTATAATGCAAAATATTGCACGACCATTTCAAATCTTTCAGCCTGAAGGGCCTAAGTCTAAATCCCATTATAGCTCTCATACACTTGAGAAAGATAAAACTGCTACAAAATGTTCACAAGCCTGAAATTGCTTAATATCAAAATGTTTTACATTGCAGGAAGAATCTACAATGTCCAAGAGGCAGACGAAGAAAGCCCCAGCGGTGGAGGAAGTACCAGCACCAGACACAGAAGCAAAAACTGAGTACATCTATGAAGACACCCAATGTGTCACGGGGGTGGAACCTGAATATAAATGGGGAGATATATACAGGATGATTTCCCGCAGGGAAGTCCCAGATACAGGTCTTGAGGAAACACCCATTTACGCAAACATAGAAAAATCAACCATTATGAAAATTGCCACGAGGCCCGAGCTGTTTCCATGCCCGGAGGTGATGAGATGGGTTCTACCAAATACCAACCACAACTCAATGCTTATGTGTAATGTCGAGGGTCAGGGTTATGCCGCCTTTAGCCCTGGGTATGTGGCCTTAGCTTACCACCTTCCGGAGCCTCAGCTCTTTCTGACAAATGAATGGTTGGACAGCCTTAGGATGGATTTTGTAGAAACCATGAAGAGGATTCTCTTGCCAGGAAAGCTATACCGACATAGAGCAACTGAAGAATATGACACATCCAGTCTCACACCGCCTTACAGATTCATAGCTCTAATGTTGAATAGGATCTTCGGGAGAGCCCATGGAAGACTATTCAAATTCGAGTGGATACCCCTCATGTTCTATGTGGCCACAGAAGGCACGATCTTCAACTGGGCAAGTATAGTATCAAGCAGTCTCTCCTCTTGTGTGGCTGCAGCTTTGGAAGGAGAAGCTAGGAAGAGATCTAAGTTTTATATGAGCTCAATCCTGATAGATTGCATACTTTGTCACCAACCTTTCCCCGGCCTCCAGTGTGTATGGGATAAAGACAGAATGCCGGTATATGCGACCTACAAACCCCTAGGGGCTCATCTATATCACAATCACTACAGAGAGGTTTGTGAGCAGTTCCTCATGCCATTATACAAGCTCATTTTCCGGGGAGAATGTAATTGCATGTCAGAGGACGCTATGCAGGTCATTGGTGAATATGGAGATTACTTTCTGACTGAAAATGGTATGTATATTAGGATGTTTGGAGGGTCAAAGACCCCTTTTTTGCTGCCCAAATATGCTACAGATTATATAATCCACAAGGAGGCAGTCAAAAAAGTATACATTGATGGAGTTGGTCACTTCTTGTTCCAGTACAAGAAGACTGCCTATCCCCCCCTTCCATTTAAACTGGGAAATTATAAATTCACAAATGTAAAACAAGCGCACGAGTTCATAGAAGAACTAGGGAAGTTCCGCTTTGGGAAATGAATTTTCGAAGGAATGATACTCATGGCAGAGTAGCGGAACACTGCAAGAAACACAAGGTGACCTACGAATACAACCATCATTTCGATAGCGATGAATCGGTTTACAGGATGGCTCCAAATATGACAGAGCTCTGCAAGAGATTCAAACCTAAGCAATCCACCAAGGGTGGAGAAGGATCTGAGCAAGAGAAGGCTGAACAAGCTAGGGCTGAAGAAACAGCCAGAAAAGTAAGAGAAGAGGCTCATAGGTTGGAAGAGGAGACTACAGAATGGATGCGAAAAGGAGAAGAAGAAAAGAGGAAAGCTGCACAGGAAGCAGCTGAACTGGAAAAAGAAGCAGCCAGAGAAAAGGAAGGAGCTTCTAGGAAAGCAGCCGAAGAGACCCAGAGGAAGTTGAACGAAGAGCTTCAGATGCAAGAAACTGAAAATATAGAAGGAACACAACAGTAGGCTTCTGAAACACAAGCGGGGCAGAGCCAAGGAGAAGAGAACCCTGAGGTGCAGATCCTTCAAGTGCCCGCCACTATTACTCCTTCAACCTCTACGCTTTAGTTAGTACCCTTCATACAGAAAAGGGGGGAGGAAGTCCCTGATTTTACCACGGTATATTATGACAGGGCTACCAAAAGAATCATGAGGAGAACAGAGAAAAAGATAGAAGCAGAAGGAATGACTAGCAAGATGATATCAGATATAGCTGTGATGGTAGGGACAGACGTAAATCCGAGGTTTACCATAAGTGCCGGGAAGGCCGCCATACATGCTTCGGAAGATAACATAGATCGAATGATGAATGAAATAGAATCTACCAAGAAAATCTCCTCTCAGCTGAAGGACACCCTGAGAAAGGAAAGAGAAGAGGGCAATAAACTTAAAAGGAAATATGATCATGTGCTCAGAGAAATGGAGGCTACAAAGAGTGAAATCTACACCATCCAAGTAGCAGCACATGCACAGGAAACAACACAAGAAGCCCTGGAAAGAGCACAGCAAGAAGTTCTAGACTTGAAGAATGAAAAATAACAGATGAGGGTGAAGATAGAAGACCTAGAAGAGCAACAGTCTATTATATACGAGTCCAATACTGCATGTGTTAAAGAACTAAAAGAGCAACTAGAAGCAGCTAAACAACAGCAGGTTGATCTGCAGCCGGTCAAAGAACACATCCAGGCCGAGAAAGCTAAGGTGTTGCACCTGCAAACTGTTCTAGAAGAAGAAAGATGCCAGATTCTCTAGGTTGATAGCCGATTAGAAGAAATCCTGGAGACTGCTTCTTACTTTGTTGATAGGTCACAAGATATCCTTGAAGTATTGACCACCAGGATGGCAAGGGTAGAGAAAGGTGAAGAAGTCCCAGCAGGACTGTCAAACAAGAATAGACAAACCCTTCAGCGAGATTATGACTTGATGGAGTTCGCTATCACTACTACAGAGGACTTCAAGAAAACCGTCCAGAAAACAAAAGGACCGTGCACCGAATTTTTCAGGAGAGCCTTAGTCATTTACAACCGGTGTCAAGCAGAAGCTGAGCAAAGGCTACCCGAGTTCCCAGATCATGACTCATTTATAGAAATGTTGCAGAAAAGACAACAAGAGGAAGAGGCCAAAGTACAATGCATCAAAGCCATTGATTAACAAACCCTGAAGATTGAAGTAGGCCATACAGCCAGTTGTTTGTAGCTCCTAGAAGAAGAGGTGAGACTAAATGCAACCAGAGTCGAGGCCATCAAGAAAAAGGCTGAAAATTTTGAGCTTAATATCCAATTCTTGGAGCCCAACTCTTTTGAAGATCTCGCCAGGGAAGCTGCAGCGTGGAAGAAATTTCTAGAGAGTCAAGCGGGGCCCTCTTAGTGAGAAATTGGTCATTGTAATATTGTAAAATATTTGTAAATTTTTTTGGGAGAAGGGGAAACGTTAGGAAGACCAAGGGTTGGGATGCCCAAAGGTCCCTTTGGGCAGCCCAACCATTTCTTTCATTTTGTATAAAAGTAGGAGACATAGATAAAGAAGGGGCCTTTTCCCAGTAATACTGGAGGACCTATTGTAAGAAGAACTACTTCCTTTTGCAATAAAGATTTTAGTTTGCTTGTTGGAGAAAGATATGTGAAGTTTCCAAATGTTAACAAATGGATGGCGGAAAGATGAACTACTTTGTTTTTTCAGCTTGTTTCCACAAATCGTGAGATCGTTCTAACTTCATGACCTATGTCTTGTTGAATGGTTTCTGATTCATTGTATGGAAAATTCACTCAGAGTAATGCTTGTGGCTCATATAACAGTTAGCTATCTGATTGTTAGAATATTTCATTGTTCATGTGTTGTAGACATAAAAATCAGCTATCTGTAATTTGGTTTATTATACATGGAAATAATGCATTACTCATTAATAATCATTTTCTAGCTCCCCGGGGATATGTAGTTAGGTGTTTAGATAGTTATTTGTTTTACTTCATAGTTGCATATGTGGTTTATATGTTCGAGAACCTAAGACGAGAGGTAAGAACCTGCACAGCACATTGTGACGTTCCTTACATTTTTATCACCCTGCATGTTTAAGATAGGCATGTGCATTGCATACATTAAGTCAAAATACAAATTCCGGTGGACCGGGCCGCAACCGGTAAACCCTTGTAGTTACTTTGACCTACGCTAGCCGGACCGTAACCCGGATGGATTCCCTATTCCAAACAGTCAATGGGCTAGTTGGGAACGTTGATTGGGGAGAATCCCTTTCTGTTTTCGCCTGCGAATTTCCAGGCCTCAACAGTTTTTGGCGCTAGAAGGAGGGCCGACAGTAAAAGGCTGGCCGTGGAACTTAATTTCCCGAGACTATCCTATCAGCAGATGCTTGAAGTTTTCAATCCAACCCCAATTTTCAAGTTCCAGTCCTATTCTTGAGAGACCGTTTTCCTGGTGTCACTTGTTTACCTTTGCTCATGGCTGGTAATCAACCTAACCCTTTGCCAGCATGGAGAGCTAGGTCACCTCTGAACCTAAATCCTCCTTTGCATGACTTGCCTCAAGCCTTTGACAAGCTTTTACCCAAGTTTGACCCGGCGGACAACATTGCTGTAGATGATCACCTTCAAAGTTTTTACCTAGCACTAGAAGGGCTAAGGGCTGGAGAGCATGAGGACGTGGTGTGTAGACTTTTTCCTCGTACTCTGAGAGGGGCAGCAGCTTCCTGGTACTTCGGACTACCTACCAATTCCATTCCTAATTGGGACACCTTTGAGAGGGCTTTCAGGAGTAAATACACAGCTCAGAAGACACATGCCTCATTGATGAAAGGTCTGGGTCTGTTAAGAAAGGGAAAGAATGAAAAAGTACGCTGTTTCACCCAACAATTTTCAACATATTTAAAGAACTTCTCAGAAACTGATAGACCCTCGGATAAAGTCTTAATCGAGTATTATACGTCAGCCCTAGGACCTGAACTAGCCATGTTTTCCAAGATGAAAGTCAAGAATACTCTGGTAGAAACTTATCAAGAGGCTGAAAGAGTAGAAGCAGAGAGTGAGAGTATAGAGGACTATCCTGACTCATTTGAAGAAAATACCACTGGAAGGGCAAGCTCACTGCCATTTAAATCTAGAGAAGATAAAAAACAAAATTTTCATGAAATGATGAAAGCGCTTCAGAAAATGTCCAACCGAATTTTAGACCTGTAGAGGGAGAGGGACATTCAGAAAACCTATAAGCCATACTATCCCCAAAAGGAAGATAACAATCAATGGTAGGTCCCACCTCCTAATTTGGCATCCATCAACATAACAGAAGTAGGTGGAGATGATTTCTGTACCTTTCACCAACTACCCCACTCTGAGAAGAAATGCCCTCAATGGATACATTCAATGACAAGGGTGATGAATAAGTTGTTGGACCCCGAATTGACTAGAGACCGTAGCAAGGAGGTGAAAGAAGAGCAGCCATAGAAAAGACAGAGGATGATACTATGTTCTCATGGAATGGAGTTTCACTGTTTAATACTGAAGAAAATGCTCTCAAATCTCAGCATACATGTAAAACCATAGAAGATAAGAACTTAGCAAACAATGACAACGCAAAACTATCAAAAGTTCAAGAGTTGCAAGGGAAAAGCAAGAGGCAGGCTAATGTAAAGGCTAGAAATGACATACCTCGAGACACCACTTGCAAACAGGAAATAGAGTCATGCATTAAACCTGCCAAATCATTGGAAGATGATGAGGAGGGAAGAACTGGCAAACTTAAAGAAGAATTGCCTACAACGAACCAACCTGTGAAGGAAAAGATTGAATTGATTAAGACAAAGAAAACCAGCGCTCCACCTTTCCTTGTGACCCTTGAAATCCTCAATCATAAGGTGCATAATTGTTTGGTGGATTCGGGATATTCTATGAATGTTATGCCTCTGGTAGTTTGCAAAAAACTCAAGGGTCAGATAAAGCCTACTTTTTGGGATGTCACGGAACTTGACAAAACTAGTGTCAAAGTAGTAGGAGAAATGGAGAATGTGATGATTCAATTGTCTGCAAATAAAAAGATATGCCACTACATTGACATCATAGTAGAAGACATTCCTGATGGTTATGGGATGATCTTGAACCGAGACTGGACATCAAGGCTAAACGGATACTTTGCTTCAGATTGGTCTCATTTGTGGTTACCCCAGAAGGGCAGCCCAAACCTTATTAAAATTCTAAGAGAGCCCTTTATGAAGCACAATGTCACTAAGCTAGGGGAAGAAAACAAATCTGTTGATTCTGTTTTAGGAAATTACCTTACTGAGCTTAAGCTAGAACATCATTTCTCAAAAAGGGCCAGTCCTATGAAAGACATTCAGCCTGGGATCCTTCAGCTTCCTCAGGATGAAAGAAATGATTGCAGAATTGTACATATGGGTTCCATTTCAAAAATCGCACAGTTGGACCATGGATAGGCAACTCATGTTTAAGTCCAGCCCATTCCTCAACTTTTAGTTTCAGATTTTTTCAGGGGTGGGCCTAAATTTCTGTTTTCTTATGTACATAAATAAATTGCCTTGTTTTCTTGATACTCGATGTTTTTTTTTTAGTGTTTTAATGATTGCTTTCGTTCATTATTTGCTTTACTGTTGTTTTCTTATAGTATGCTAGTTTTCATTTATTTTGAATAAGAGGCAAACTTTTGGATGCAAGGAGAACTTCAGGGCTCTGTATTAACTAAAATTCTGAGCAAAAGACTGGGCTCTAAAGAATGTCCTCTAGTAATTGTATTCCTAACTGGCAATGCATTCATTCAAAGTCTCACTTAATCCCTGTAAATACCTCAGCAGTGAGAAGGTCTGGAATACTATCTGGGGACTCCATCCACTTCACACTTCAAATACCCCAAGGTAGTCACAGTAAAAGACACACGGAAAGGAAGCAGAGGGAAACAGTTTATCATATATAAATGATCCCATGCCATAAATTAAGAAAGGAGCTAAAATCTCCTAAGAGTCAATACTCCTGAAAGAAGCAAGACATATCAAAGCAAA
>LPNX010330719.1:76075-117002 GCA_001517045.1 Pseudotsuga menziesii
CTTTCTAAAATTTTGGGACCCCCCTTTTTTTTTACTTTGAATCAGTTGGTTCTTTCCTGGATTACAGCCTCTTGATTTTTGGCTTATGGATTTTGAAGCATTTTTGGTTGCTGATCATCGATTGGTTTTCTCCTCATCACATGTTCTGAAGATTTCGTGCCTTAAATATTTTCTCTTGAGTTGATTTCATTGTCGCTTGGCCCATTTCTTCAAAGGCTTGATCAATCGGGAGTTAAGTTTTGTCTATTTTGCCATTGCGGGCATCTCGTTAACCTTCCTCCCCTGCCGTTGCGGATCGTTTTCAAGTCTTGGACTTTTTTTTTGCCCCAACCGTTTCGGGTGGGCTTGGAATCCTCTGACCATAGCGCGTGATTTTTGACTCTCCGACGTGGCGGACGGGTTTTGGTTCTCCTCCGTTTCGGACGGGTTTTGATTCTTCTTCGGAGGAATGGGAAGTCGTCCTCATCCGAAGTTTCGGGCAGTTTGTTGATCTCCCCTTCCGACGTTGCGGACTGTTTCCGGAAGGGGGACTTTATATGACGCTCCGATGTTTTGTTGTCGCCCGGCGGTATAGCGGAACGATTGACCATCTCTTCCTCCGATGTTGCGGAGGGGTCCGGACTTTTGTGTCCGCCGACGGCCGGTGATGGTGATTCAAGCATTATATTTAGCCGTCGCGGGTGAGTAAGTATAGGAAGTTGTCCGCCGTTGCGGAGGGAAGAAAGTTCTGATCGCCCGACACAGTTTCAGTTCGCGCCCGATAGAATTTTTCTCGCACATGTGGCAGTTTTCAATATATACGGGGCGACAAACGGGGTTTTGGTATTGCTTTTGAGCGCTGTTGCGGTATTTCGAGCTGTCGATTTTAGGAACGCATGAGGATCTAGCTGTTGGTGTACCCGCGTCCAAGTGGTAGGAGGAGAAGTCTAACCGACATCAGCTCACTCGTTTGTTGGATTTCCAGGTAGGATCTTTACACTCTAACATCGGGTTTTTCAAGGTTTTGACTAAGGGATTTATGTATTGGTTTGAGTATCTCTAGAATTAGATCCCCGTAGTCTTTTTCGCCCGCCCGAGGGTTTTTTTCGCCCGCAGCTAGGTCTGTCATAATCGTTTACCTGGCGGTTTGCGCCCGTGTTGTTAGGGTTTCCTGCCGGATAGATTTGGCGGTTAGAGGAGGGGGAGTCTTTGCCTTTTTAGAGCCCTCGTTATTTTGTCTCTGCCATTTCAGTCTCGCCTTGAGCACAGTGAGGGAAGGCAAGGTGCAGGCGGTCGTCATGCTGCCTGCACCTGGTTTAGTAATGATGAGACCCGTCGGTAGTTTTCATGGGGTTTCTGTCGGGGTTTGGATATTGAATACTTAGCCGGTCAGTTTTCCTAATGGGTGTACCTATTTTTTGAGCCCTAACCCCTGCCCACGCCGTGCAATTCGTCATGGCAGGCTACCTTGAAATCCTAGGGCCGCGCCGCTGATTATCTAAGTTCTGGGGAAGCATGAGTAGTGGTGCTGATGGGAGCTCCCTATTCGAAAAGTGCTTGTGGACTCCCGTGGTTGATAATCACACCGATGTAACTACCATGTCTGCGAGCAGCATAAGCTTTCGCCGTTTTTTATTTATCCTTACTAAAGCCATATCTGATTTCGGAAAGCTGTAGTTGCGCCTTGAGTTTAAAAGTTATGCATTTGCATTACATAGCGTTTGGTTGGAAAATGGCATCCTATGAATTGATGTAATTTTGATGCTAAGCCATTCGATGAATAGTTCCATTTTTTATTTTACACCACATTAAGACATTGCTCATTATAGTGCAGTGGCAGATTGAGTCCATTTTTTGTGCTGGTAGTTTTGATAGACAAGGCATGGCGGGATTATGTGCACATGTGTTGGCTTATTCCTTGTTTATATATTAACATAGAATAATAGTATAATGCAAAATATTGCACGACCATTTCAAATATTTCGGCCTGAAGGGCCTAAGTCTAAATCCCATTATAGCTCTGATACACTTGAGAAAGATAAAACTGCTGCAAAATTTTCACAAGCCTGAAATTGCTTAATATCAAAATGTTTTACATTGCAGGAAGAATCTACAATGTCCAAGAGGCAGAAGAAGAAAGCCCCAGCGGTGGAGGAAGTACCAGCACCAGACACAGAAGCAAAAACTGAGTACATCTATGAAGACACCCAATGTGTCACGGGGGTGGAACCTGAATATAAATGGGGAGATATATACAGGATGATTTCCCGCAGGGAAGTCCCAGATACAGGTCTTGAGGAAACACCCATTTACGCAAAGATAGAAAAATCAGCCATTATGAAAGTTGTCACCAGGCCCGAGCTGTTTCCATGCCCGGAGGTGATGAGATGGGTTCTACCAAATACCAACCACAACTCAATGCTTATGTGTAATGTCGAGGGTCAGGGTTATGCTGCCTTTAGCCCTGGGTATGTGGCCTTAGCTTACCACCTTCCGGAGCCTCAGCTCTTTCTGACAAATGAATGGCTGGACAGCCTTAGGATGGATTTTGTAGAAACCATGAAGAGGATGCTCTTGCCAGGGAAGCTATACCGACATAGAGCAACTAAAGAATATGACACAACCAGTCTCAGACCGCCTTACAGATTCATATCTCTAATGTTGAATAGGATCTTCAGGAGAGCCCATGGCAGACTATTCAAATTCGAGTGGATACCCCTCATGTTCTATGTGGCCACGGAAGGCACGATCTTCAACTGGGAAAGGATAGTATCAAGCAGTCTCTCCTCTTGTGTGGCTGCAACTTTGGAAGGAGAAGCTAGGAAGAGATCTGAGTTTTATATGAGCTCAATCCTGATAGATTGCATACTTTGTCACCAGCCTTTCCCTGGCCTCCAGTGTGTATGGGATAAAGACAGAATGCCCGTATATGCGGCCTACAAACCCCTAGGGGCTCATCTATATCACAGTCACTACAGAGAGGTTTGTGAGCAGTTCCTCATGCCATTATACAAGCTCATTTTCCGGGGAGAATGTAATTGCATGTCAGAGGACGCTATGCAGGTCATTGGTGAATATGGAGATTACTTTCTGACTGAAAATGGTATGTATATCAGGATGTTTGGAGGGTCAAAGACCCCTTTTTTGCTGCCCAAATATGCTACAGATTATATAATCCACAAGGAGGCAGTCAGACAAGTATACATTGATGGAGTTGGTCACTTCTTGTTCCAGTACAAGAAGACTGCCTATCCCCCCCTTCCATTTAAACTGGAAAATTATAAATTCACAAATGTAAAACAAGCGCCTGAGTTCATAGAAGAACTAGGGAAGTTCCGCTTTGGTGAAATGACTTTTCGAAGGAATGATACTCATGGCAGAGTAGCGGAACACTGCAAGAAACACAAGGTGACCTATTAATACAGCCATCAATTCGATAGCGATGAATCGGTTTACAGGATGGCTCCAAATATGACAGAGCTCCGCAAGAGATTCAAACCTAAGCAATCCACCAAGGGTGGAGAAGGATCTGAGCAAGAGAAGGCTGAATAAGCTAGGGCTGAAGAAACAGCCAGAACAGTAAGAGAAGAGGCTCATAGGTTGGAAGAGGAGACTACAGAATGGCTGCGAAAAAAAGAAGAAGAAAAGAGAAAAGCTGCACAGGAAGCAGCTGAACTGGCAAAGGAAGCAGCCACAGAAAAGGAAGGAGCTGCTAGGCAAGCAGCCGAAGAGACCCAGAGGAAGTTGAACGAAGAGCTTCATAGGAAAGAAACTGAAAAGATAGAAGGAACACAACAGTAGGCTTCTAAAACACAAGCGGGGCAGAGCCAAGGAGAAGAGAACCCTGAGGTGCAGATCCTTCAAGTGCCCGCCACTATTACTCCTTCAACCTCTACGCTTCAGTTAGTACCCTTCATACAGAAAAGGGGGGAGGAAGTCCCTGACTTTACCACGGTATATTATGACAGGGCTACCAAAATAATCATGAGGAGAACAGAGAAAAAGATAGAAGCAGAAGGAATGACTAGCAAGATGATATCAGATATAGCTGTGATGGTAGGGACAGACGTAGATCCGAGGTTTACCATAAGTGCCGGGAAGGCAGCCATACATGCCTCGAAAGATAACATAGATCGAATGATGAATGAAATAGAATCTACCAAGAAAATATCCTCTCAGCTGAAGGACACCCTGAGAAAGGAAAGAGAAGAGGGCAATAAACTTAAAAGGAAATATGATCATGTGCTCAGAGAAATGGAGGCTACAAAGAGTGAAATCTACACCATCCAGGTAGCAGCACATGCACAGGAAACAACAAAAGAAGCCCTGGAAAGAGCACAGCAAGAAATTCTAGACTTGAAGAATGAAAAAGAACAGATGAGGGCGAAGATAGAAGACCTAGAAGAGCAACAGTCTATTATATACGAGTCCAATACTGCATGTGTTAAAGAACTAGAAGTAGCTAAAAAACAGCAGGTTGATCTGCAGCCGGTCAAAGAACACATCCAGGCCCATAAAGCTAAGGTGCTGCACCTGCAAACTGTTCTAGAAGAAGAAATATGCCAGATTCTCCAGGTTGATATCCGATTAGAAGAAATCCTGGAGACTGCTTCTTACTTTGTTGATAGGTCACAAGATATCCTTGAAGTATTGACCACTAGGATGGCAAGGGTAGAGAAAGGTGAAGAAGTCCCAGCAGGACTGTCAAACAAGAATAGACAAACCCTTCAGCGAGATTATGACTTGATGGAGTTCGCTATCACTACTACAGAGGACTTCAAGAAAACCGTCCAGAAAACAAAAGGACCGTGCACCGAATTTTTCAGGAGAGCCTTAGTCATTTACAACCGGTGTCAAGCAGAAGCTGAGCAAAGGCTACTTGAGTTCCCAGATCATGACTCATTTATAGAAATGTTGCAGAAAAGACAACAAGAGGAAGAGGCCAAAGTACAATGCATCAAAGCCATTGATGAACAAACCCTGAAGATTGAAGTAGGCCATACAACCGTTTGTTTGCAACTCCTAGAAGAACAGGTGAGACTAAATGCAACCAGGGTCGAGGCCATCAAGAAAAAGGCTGAAAAGTTTGAGCTTAATATCCAATTCTTGGAGCCCAACTCTTTTGAAGATCTCGCCAGGGAAGCTGCAGTGTGGAAGAAATTTCTAGAGAGTCAAGCGGGGCCCTCTTAGTGAGAAATCGGTCATTGTAATATTGTAAAAGTTTTGTAAAAGTTTTTGGGAGAAGGGGAAACGTTAGGAAGACCAAGGGTTGGGATGCCCAAAGGTCCCTTTGGGCAGCCCAACCATTTCTTGCATTTTGTATAAAAGTAGGAGACATAGATAAAGAAGGGGCTTTTTCCCAGTAATACTGGAGGACCTATTGTAAGAAGAACTACTTCCTTTTGCAATAAATATTTTAGTTTGCCTGTTGGAGAAAGATATGTGAAGTTTCCAAATGTTAACAAATGGATGGTGGAAAGATGAACTACTTTGTTTTTTCAGCTTGTGTCCACAAATCGTGAGATCGTTCTAACTTCATGACCTATGTCTTGTTGAATGGTTTCTGATTCATTGTATGGAAAATTCACTCAGAATAATGCTTGTGGCTCATATAACAGTTAGCTATCTGATTGTTAGAATATTTCATTGTTCATGTGTTGTAGACATAAAAATCAGCTATCTGTAATTTGGTTTATTATACATGGATATAATGCATTACTCATTAATAATCATTTTCTAGCTCCCCGGGGATATGTAGTTAGGTGTTTAGATAGTTATTTGTTTTAGTTCATAGTTGCATATGTGGTTTAGATGTTCGAGAACCTAAGACGAGAGGTAAGAACCTACGCAGCACATTGTGACGTTCCTTACATTTTTATCACCCTGCATGTTTAAGATAGGCATGTGCATTGCATACATTAAGTCAAAATACAAATTTTGGTGGACCGGGCCGCAACCGGTAAACCCTTGTAGTTACTTTGACCTACGTCGGACCGTAACCCGGACGGATTCGCTATTCCAAACAGTCAACGGGCTAGTTGGGAACGTTGATTGGGGAGAATCCCTTTCTATTGTCGCCTACGAATTTCCAGGCCTCAACAGGACTATGATATTATAGACGAGATAATAAAAAGCAAAAAATGATGTATAAAGTAAATTACAAAGCAAATTGAAACTATTTAAACCAAATTTCTTTTCTTGTTTTTTTTTTGTAAATATAAGCTAATGAAAATGAAACTAAGTGTTGGAAGACTAAGACTTTTTATAATTTTATAATTTTTATTTGAAAATACTGAAAAGAAAACTACTAAGTGCAACTAAATGCAAAAGCATAAAATGTTTTTCTTCACTTTTTCAAATTATTCAAAAACTACAATGCATGTAAATGCAAATTTTGAGTGAGTTTGAATGATCACAACATATGAAAATCAAAATGAAGCATAGAGGACCCACAATAACCAACTTCGACCAAGAAGGAAGAAAACTTGGTGAAAAAACCTGACCTGGAAAACTAATGAATAAAATCCACTATATTTACTACAGGACAAATGGCTAACTGACACTACACAAAGAAGCATAGAGCATAAGGTATCTAAAGCCCTGATCACTGACCCAGACAGACAACACTGAACTTATAGACCAAGCAGGAGATTCAACTTCAAGTCACTGGATGAAAGAAGATTCAAACAAATCAAACTCAAAGTCTTAACAACAAGTGAAAAGTATGTCATATAGGAATTTGGACTTACAGGATCATTCCAACAACATAATACCACTGAGTAGACTATATTATTTCTATCATTTAAGTAGCAATACATTAGGATATTTAACTTAGAGAATAACAAGCACAACAATCAAACACAAGAGACAATGAACACAATGCTTATCCTTGGGGAAACCTTAAATGGTAAAAAGCCTGCAACTTCCTCAGAGACAGAATCAACACCAAAAGTAAATCCCCCAAAATAGTAAGATGATCTCCCGACAACAATAACCTCTTTCTTCCTTGCCCCAGTGTCTTCTTCTTCCTTAGCTATGCGCTACAACTGAGTGTGAGTGAGCATGTGATAAATAGAAAGGATAGATCTCTATTTATACTAATTCTCGACTTGACTAAACCCAACTAGGGCCGAATTCTATAGGAGATTCTAATAACCCTCATGCCTCGGAACTGCAGAGACTTTAACCCTTGACCAATAGGAGGGTTAACCACAATGACTTGACATGAATTGTTTACATTATAGAACTTCCCTATAGGAACATCGAGGCATGACATGACTCAATTACATTACAAATACATCCTAGAATAAACATCGGGTTACAATACATAAGAAATACAAGTGAATACATTCCGAAGTTACAATTTCATCAACACTCCGTCTTAACTAGGAAGATATTCTTTCGACACAATTTTCAGCACAAGTCTTCTTCTCTGTATCATTTGGATCATCATCAAGTCCTCTTCATCTTCAAGTCATCTTCATCTTCAATTCATCTTCATCTTCAGGTCATCTTCATATTCAATTCATCTTCATCATTGGATCTGGATCATCATTACTGGATCTGGATCATCACTCGATCTGGATCACCACTGGACATCGTCACTGGATTTGGATCATCACTTGATCTGTATCATCACTGCTGGATCATTGCCACTGAGTAATCATGGGTTCTATCACTTAATTCTTCTCGTCACAGGAAGTTCTACAGAGCTATCCCTTTTTCATGCTAGATGTACATCTACAGAGCTAGTCCTTTTTCATACTGGATGTATCATCACACAGAGCTAGTCCTTTTTCATACTATATGTGGAATCCACTCAGATCTAGTCCTTTTTCATACTATATGAGTCTTCACAGATCCAGTCCTTTTTCATACTGGATGTGGCATCCACTCGGAGCTAGTCCTTTTTCATACTAGATGAGTCTTCATAGAGCCAGTCCTTTTTCATACTGGGTGTGGCATCCACATAGAGCTAGTCCTTTTTCATACTATATGAGTCTTCAAAGAGCCAGTCCTTTTTCATATTGGGTGTGGCATCCACACAGATCTAGTACTTTTTCATACTAGATGAATCTTCACAGAGCCAATCCTTTTTCATACTGGGTGTGGCATCCACACAGAGCTAGTCCTTTTTCATACTAGATGTGTCTTCACAGAGCCAACCCTTTTTCATGTTGGATGTGGAATCCACACATACATCTAACAATGGAAGGAAACAATGCTCTTACCATGTCATAGCTCTTACATTCGACCATGGAAGGAACCAATCCTCTCACCATGTCAGAAGGGCTCAGCACGAACACATCACTTCCTCTTGGGAGGAATCTTGATCTGGAGAACACCAAGCTTCTCCCTGAAGTATTCAAACTTGACCCTATCCAATGGCTTAGTCAACACATCAGCTATCTGTTCATCCATCGCAACATATTGGAGCTTCATTACTCCTCTCTGCACTCGTTAGTAAGCTACCTCTTCGTATCCACAATCAACCCATCCATGCCTGTTACAAATAGATCATCTACAATAAGAAGGAGCATCACTGGGTTTCCATATTCAACCTTGTAGTAAATATTGGAATCTGCTTTACTCTTGGTAAAGCCCAAACTAGATAGGAAGCTATCAATTCTTCCGTACCATGTCCTGGGTGCCTGTTACAAGCCATACAGGGCTTTCTTCAATCTACACACATGAGAATCCCTGTCATGTGTCTCAAAACCGAGTGGTTTCTCCACATACATTTCCTCTTCCACTACACCATTCATGAAAGCAGTCTTGACATCCATTTGGTGTATCCTCCATTTCATTACTGTAGCTAGAGCAAGTACTAATATGATGGAAGTGTATCTGGCTACAGGTGTAAACGTTTCTTCATAATCTATTTCTTCTTTCTGGGAGAAACCACGAGCAACAAATCTTGCTTTATATTTTTCAATGGTACCATATGCAGCATGCTTGATCTTGTAGATCTATTTGGAAGTTACGATAGACTTCCCTTCTGGTCTTGAGACAACATCCCAAACATCATTCTTCATGATTGATTAATACTCTTCGATCATAACATCCTTCCATTCTTTCCGTTCTGCCACTTCTTCATAATTGGAAGGTTCTTTATCGATGAAATCACATAATAAGGCTACATATCCAAAGAAGGATCTGGTCCTCCTTCTTTCTCTATGACTCTCTTCTGGAGCCCCATATATTTCTGCACCTTGGATAGCTTCCCATACTCAAGCAGGTTTCCTCTTGTGAGGATTCTTCTCCTAAGGTGGATCTATAGGTTCTTGAGGTTCTTCAAATTATCGATCTTCTTCTTGAGTTTCTTTGTTCATGGTTGTATCATGAGTTCTGTGTGCTTCTGCTTCTTCAGGTTCTTTAGCAGGTCTCTTTCTAGATTTGTTGTAAGTCGATTCTTCATCAAATGTTTCATCCCTGCTGATGTTTATCTTCCTGAATCCTGGGAAGTATATTCTATAAGCCTTTGAGCTTTTAGAGTATCCCACAAATATACCCTTCTTTCCTGAAGGATCTAACTTTGTTCTCTTCTCTTTTCGAATAAGTAAGTACTCTGGACAGTCGAATATTCTGAGATGGCTGACTTCTGGTTTCTTTCCAAAAAAGAATTCTGCATGTGTCTTGTTCTCTAGTACTCTGTGTGGAGTATGGTTCTGTACATACACCGTTGTTCTGGAAGCTTCTGCCCATAGATGCATAGGAAGATCTTAATCATGAAGCATTTCTCTTCCGGCCTCCATCATAGTTCTATTCTTCCTTTCTGCAATCCTATAATGTTGTGGATTATATGGAGTGGAGAACTCCCTCTTAATCCCTGATTCTTTGTATAACTCTTTGAATTCATTTGAAGTGAATTCTCTGCCATTATCTGATTGAAAAGTCTTGACCTTCTTTTCAATGTGATTCTCGATCAAGGCTTTGAATTCCTTGAACTTTTTGAATACTTCATGTTTGTTCTTCATGAAGTAAATCCATGTCTTCCTAGAAAATTCATCAATGAAAGAAACATAGTATACATACCCGCTTAGTGAACTTGATGACATTGGACTGCATACATCGGAGTGGATGATTTCCAAGATTCATTTTTCTTTGCTCTCGCTACTTGGAAATGTCTTCTTTGTGTTCTTTCCTTTCGCACATCCTTTGTGGACCTCATCATGTTTTGCTTGAAGACCTTCAACAACTTTGTTTGCAAGTGTTAGTTCCCTGTAATGCACATGTGCAAGCCTTCTATGCCAAATTTCATTTGGTTCTACTGATTCATGAACCAAAGCTTGTTCTGGTTGGCCCTTCAACTTGTATAGACCTCCTTCTTGTTCCCCAATCACTATTGCAATGTCAAAAGTCTTTACCTTTGGCCACATAAGAACTTGGCCATCTACAAAATCAACCCTCATTCCTTTTGCATCCAATGCAGATATGGAGAGGAGGTTCTTCTTTAGTCCTGGAAAAAATAAAACATTTTTCATCTTCATAGACTTTTCGGAATCTAGTTTATAGGAGGATTCACCACTACCTTTTATCGGATACTCGTCGTCATCCCCAAGTTTCACCTTGTGAGGTGACTAATGTTCAGATAGTTTCACAAACGATTCTTTGAATCCCGTCGTGTACTTGGAAGCACCAATTTCTATGGGCCAATCATTGCTTCCATGTGAAACAGTTCCCGTGAGAGTGAATATTAGCACACATTCTTCATCACTTGAAGAATCACTTTCTTGTTTGATTCTATTTGTGGAAGGTTCATCATCCTCTGCAGCATGAGCATGATGTCTTCTCTTGTTTCCCTTCTTCTTCTTTGAGTTCCCTTTGTTAGGGTAGAATTTGGATATGTGACCTTTCTCATCACATGTGTAACATCTAACAGTAGCACAATCCCTTCTAGATTGATGAGACTTACCTTTGGAGTGATGATGGTCCCTTTTGGTTTTCTTGGTGTGGGTTATGAGAGCTTGATCTTCACTTCTAATATTTTATTCTCGATCTGCTATCTGAGCTGAATAATTATTCACTCACACAATGAGTTCACCAAAAGACTTGTTAAAACAGATAATCCATAAGGAAAATATATATTAATGATAAGATAAAAGATGATGTGTTACAAATGGTGGCTTTGCCTTAAATATGGCTTGGGAATTTAATGTTGAGGAGACGCCCCATTTCATAACCTAACTTAGTTAACATAATTATTAATTATTTAATTATTATCTTATTTTATGTTCAATGCATTGCCACTCTCTTACAAAGGCTTTGTCCTCAAAGCCTTATAATTTTGTCGTGTCGTTCTTTGTGATGTCGTGGCTGATGAAACAGATCGATACGAACTGCTAAGTATAGAGAATAAATTTTGATATGTGGATTGGTCAATCCATCCTAAATTGATTTGTTGTTAACTGTTGGGATTCCCTACTGATTTGTCATCAGGAGCTTTGATCATATTAGTATCATTATCTTTCGACATTTCCCACTTTTTAGAATTTCGGTCTTTATGGTTTGGGTGTCAATAGGGAATTTTCACAATGTCATTTTATTTTACAAGTGTCATGTTTTGAGCATTGATGTGAGTTGGAATTTGTATTTTGGTTCCTTGATGTTTTAAGGTTTCATTATGCATCTTTTTCGACTTGTTTTCCAATTGCACGTAATCCTTTTGAAACTTCTTAATCACTTATACTTGCACTTTTCTGTCATCTTCAGACTTCTTAAGTTGTTCTTTAAGATCTTTGTTATGACCTATGATACAACTATTTTCTTCTTGATTTTCTAGAAGTTTCCCTTCAATGTCTTCCGTAGATTGTTTTGTCTTCTGACTATTTTTCAACTTCTTAATTTTCATGACTAGTGTTTTGTTATGATTCCCTAATCTGGAAATTTCTTTGGAATTGTTGGATAGTGTTTTATTACTTTTTGTGATCTCCAACTTATGAGTCTTTTTAGAGTCGTCATTTTGTTGTTGAAGAACTTTTATTTGTTGTCGATACTAGTCGATCACTGATTCTTGATTTTCTAATTCATGTCGTATCTGTGTTAGTTCTTCATCCTTGTCGCTAATGATTTTGTTCAACCATTTTATGTTTTATTCATAATCATTTCTTTCTATCTTTATATCTTGATTTTTAAATCTCTGATTAAAATCGTTTTCATCTTTTCATTTCTCAATTTGGGCAGATAATTTTTCTATATGATTTTTCTGGTTGGATTTTTTTTTTCCTTGAGCTCTTTTTGCATCTGATGTATTTTAATTATTACTTCTGAGTTCATATTTGTGTCTTGTAATTCTTCATTGTCTCTTCGATAATGCTTCAACTTGGCTTCTAATTTCTCTATTTGTAGTCGCAAAACAGATTCCATGATTTGACTTCTTTGATGATAGATGGTCTGTCTTTGATTTCTTCAGCGATATATAGCCCTCGACCTTTTCAATGATAGAGGGTCCTTGATGGTTTTTTTTTAAATCAATTAATTGGTCTTGTTCGTTATGTTAAATAACCCCTTTGTTTCCAAAAATAATATTATAAATAATAATTATTATAATTTTCCTTTTATAATAATAATTATTAATTAATAATATTATTATATTAATATTTTATAAACTATATATATAGTTTAATATATAGTTTTTTTTTATTACTAAACCTTTATAACTTTAGGTCATACTAATATCCTTTTGAACTTAATACCTCTTAACACTTCTTAATTCCACTTGAATAGCTTATAATAGGGCTCGAGGTAAAAACCTAAAATAATAAGTTTTAATAAAACTTAGGCTTGATTTCGAATTAGCTTTAATGTGGTAATCTCTTAATCGTTCATGTTCATGACTTCAGAATGTCGGCTGAAATATAGGATCCCTAAACTTTAACAAAAATGATTTTGTTTATTATTCTTAATGGATCTCTCTCACTGGTTACGCAATCTGGAAGGGATGCAATGTACAATGGATGTGTTGATGGCGGTAGTGTACAATATGAATTGACCTCTGATTTGTATAGATATGATAGCAAATATGTACAGATGGTATTTCAGCTCAAATTGCCTTCTTTTTTATAGAAGTGGAAGTGTGATAGTTCTCTTTTTGTACGGTGCTTCTTTTGCCAGCTATTACAGTGGTGGCCCTACAAACCGGATGACATCAAATGTATCGTACTATGTACGAACACTATGACGCATTGTTGGATATGAAAACATCGATGTTGATTGTACCAATGTACGATGATTTGAGGTGTGCAGGCTTAGATTCTTCCCAATTTGTAGCGGACTTGTCTTCTTCGTTGAATTATCTGAACTATAAATGGAAGGTGTTTCTGTAACCTATTTTGATTTTTTTTTTCAGATTTTGTTTGTAGTAGACTATTTTTGGTTTTCTTCGAAATTACAATGAACTGATTTTTTTTCTTGTTTGGTAAGTGTAGCAACGTACATAAAGTCAACGAAGCTGTTAATCTCTTTTTCTTCACCCTCTTCACTGGTCCAACTCAATAAGAATTCTCTATTTTTGTTTGGCAGGAGAATAATATTTTAGCGGAATTCTGATTTCGTTTTTGTGGCCAAGGGCCTAGAATGGTCAAAAACCAAGTATGGAGAAACTCCCAAATTACTCAGATAAGATCTGAAATTTTGGATAAAAGCCACAATGAGCACAAGCCTGAGAAAGGGTTGGCTCTGATACTAAATGAGCTGAATAATTATTAACTCTCACAATGAGTTCACCAAAATACTTGGTAAATCAGATAAGCCATAAGGCAAATATATATTAATGATAAGATAAAAGATGATGTGTTACAAACGATGGCCCTGCCTTAAATATGGCTTGGGAATTTGATGTTGAGGAGACGCCTCATTTCATAACCTAACTTAGTTAACCTAATTATTAATTGTTTAATTATTATTTTATTTTATGTTCATTACACTATCGGAGCTTCTTCTTGAGAGCATTCTTCCCATAGTCTACTGAACTTGACTAACTTCTTTCTGGCACAAATCCCTTGAATGAAAGAGTCCCATGATCTAGGGAGACCATTCAAGGTGGTCATCACAATATTTGCATTTTCCACTTCTTCATCTACTGCTTCTAGTTTTTCCTTGATCTAAGATACCCTTGTAAAGTAAGACTAGATGGTCTCAGCATTCTGAATCTTTACATTCTTCAATTGGTTTCTGAGATTCATCTTCCTATTTATGTTCTTCCCTTCAAACAATTTGGTTAGGGAATAAAACATAGCTTTAGGTGTATTTAGGGAGGACACCTGTGGTATGAGGTGATCCTTGATTGAATCAACAATAATCCTCTTTTCCATAACCAACTTCTTCTTATGTAAGGCCTTAGCCTCATCTCCCTCTGGAACTGGGACCTCCTCACTAATCTAGGAGTCTAACTCATTTTCTTCCAGGACCAGGGAGATCCTATACTTCCAGGCTCGGAAGTTATCATCTACATCAAGATTTTCATGAGGCTTAATATGATGAGACATATTAACTGAGATCCTCAAATGGAAATGCAAAATATTTAGATCTTACCAGGTTAAGACATCGGATCTGGATTTGGAGCTAAAATTCTGCAGTGCTGGTTTAGGAGCAGATTAGGGTTTTGCTTTTTTGGAGTTTTGTTGAACCAAATGATTTGATATTGATTCCTAACTTCAATTTTGAGGAGGAGATCAATCCAGGCCCGAGCTCACTGAAAAATTCCACTTTTGTGTAAAGCCCTAAATTTTGGCAACAGTGTCGGGTCCAAAACTAAAAAACCTCAAAATTGGATTCTTCCTCGACAGAAAGATGCACCCTAGGGAGGAGAGTTATTCAAACCTTCTTTTGCTGAAAATATATGGAGAGAGATCCACAAAGTAGGAAGCCCTAGCTCCCATAGCTGCACAGTGTCTTCTTCTCAGGTTATCTCTAATACCATGTTAGATTTTTATCATTTAAGCTAGCAATACATTAGGATCTTTAACTAAGAGAATAACAAGCACATCAATCAAACACAAGAGACAATGAACACACTGTTTATCCTCGAGGAAACTATAAATGATAAAAACCATGCAACTTCCTCAGATATAGAATCAGCACCAAAAGTAAAGTCCCCAAAATAGTAACATGATCTCCTGACAGCAATAACCTCTTTCTTCCTTGACCCAGTGTCTTCTTCTTCCTCAACTATGCGCTACAACTGAGTATGAGTGAGTGTGTGATAAATATAGAGGCTAGATATCTATTTATACTAATTCCTTACTTGACTAAACCCAAATAGGGCCAACTTCTCTAGGAGAGTCTAATAACCCTAATGCCCTGAAAATGCGGGGACTTTAACCCTTGACCAACAGGAGGGTTACCCACAATGGATTGACATGACTTGCTCACATTATAGAAATTCTCGATAGGAATATCAGGGCATGACATGACTCAAGTACATTACAAATACATCCCGGAATAAACATCGGGTCACAATACATAAGAAATACAAGTGAATACATTCCGAAGTTACAATTTCATCAACACAAACAAAATCAACAAGACAGGGACAAGCAAACCCGAACAAAATTTTTATGCTGCTACAGGATATATGTGACTGTCTTATAAATCAATTCACGTACCATACGTGATTGTCTTATAGAGAAACCCATGTATACAAGTTTCTATTTGTAACTATGTATAATAGCAACCCGCGTATACAAAAAACAAATTCAAGGAAAAAAAATAAGGTCTCTAGACATACTATACTATAAATAAAAGGCAAGATAAAGGAATCACACTCAAAATCAGAGCAAATACTGGTCAAGAACCTATAGGATGAACCCATAGCAGGCTGGACTCCCCAGCAGAATCACCAGTTCTGTTGTTCAGGATAAAGCACCCTTGTAACCTAGGGTGTGGGGTTACCAACTTACTACTTGCAGACAATCAGCTTTTTATAGGAAACTGAAAGAGAATAAGAATAAACTATTGACTTACTCAATTAATGACGGTTGATCCAAACTTGGTCTTCTCTCGCTTCACTCCTTTCCAAAGCTTCTAGGGATGTACCTCTTCAATTGCAAAGAAAAAATTCTTTCAGTAATATCTCATGCATATATATATCTGAGGTTAGATGAACAACATATTAATGATATAAAAAAACATATTCATTAACCAATACACATGAAATGTACACAATACAAGATTGGAAGAAGAATTCTCTTTATTAACAATCGATGAATAAGATAAGAATACAACCCAGCTTCTGAGACAAGGACTCCTCTGCAACCAAAGGACTCTGAGTTCTCCTGGTCCAAGACTCTAAAGGGTATACCACCAACATAACTTTTCTCTCCAAAATTGATTGATTATTCCCCACCCCAAGGCCTCTATTTATACTTTGGGAAATATAGTGGTTTCAAAGGTTGGGATAGTTATGGATTAGGCCCCAACTAATCTCATCTAATATCGGTTTATATTTTTTAATGTTGAATTAAGGTATAAACAGGTATTAATATAGGAAAATCATGTATGATACGTGAGTTTCTCAAAGGGAACTCGTGTATGCAAGTATACGTGGGTTGCAATGCAAATACTCGCGTATGATATGTGAGTTGCAATGCATATAGTAGCGTATGCAACCCAAATCTCATAATAAAAATATACAAGTCTAGTTTGAGGATAATGCATCAAAGGTCATGCCCATCTATAGTGTTTTGGCCACTTCAATCCAAATTTGTCCTTTTTTTACCAACATGAGGAATGTCGGTACTCAGACAGAGAACTGCCATTTTGGCTGATAATAGGTGTCAAGGGATTAAGGGTTAATAACTAAGGGGTCAGGTCCTTAGGGGTTAGGAATTTTAATGGTTAATGTCTTAGATATTGTAGATTTAGGGCTTAACTTCTAAGGGATAAGGTGTTTAGAAGTGAATGGACTAGGCATGAAGCGATTAGGGATTAAGTTAATAAGGCTCAATCCCTTGGAGGTTAGTGAATTTAGGGATTATGGGTTATGGAACTAAGGATTAGGGATTTAGGAATTATGGTTTAAGATATTAGGGATTAGGGGTTTATGGATTAGGAGTTAATGGATTAGGAATAATGGGTTAAGGGCCAATTGATTAGGGATTAAGGGCATATGGTTATGGGATTATGGGCTATGGTTTAAGGGGTTAGTGGTTAAGGGTTCAGGGTGTTAGGAGTTAATACCATCTTAGGGAGTAGTGTTTAAGGGGTTTGGGATTAGGGAATTAGGGGTTAGGGATTTCAAGGGGAAAAGGTTAAGGAATTGGGGGTGAAGGAATTTAGGGGCATGAGAGTTAATACATTACAATTAGGGGATTAATTATCTAGAAGGTTAAGTGATTAGGGTTTTAG
This sequence comes from Pseudotsuga menziesii, assembly GCA_001517045.1. NCBI lineage: Eukaryota > Viridiplantae > Streptophyta > Pinopsida > Pinales > Pinaceae > Pseudotsuga > Pseudotsuga menziesii. Next base: position 93,401 of record LPNX010330719.1, read on the forward strand.
GGTTCAAGGATTAAGGGTTACGGTTTAAGGACTTGGGATTTTTGGGGTTTAAAGATTAGTAGGGTAAAATATTAGGGGTTAATGCATTAAGGTGTTAAGTTGTTAGGGTATTGGGATTAAGGGGATATAGTATCTAGATATTAGTGTCCTAGCGATTATGGATTAATGTATTAGGGATTAGGGATTAAGGGGATTTATGGGGTTAGGGATTAGTTGACAAGGGATTAGGGGAAAGGAGTTTATGGATTAGATGATTTAAGGTTATGGAATTATGGGGTTATGGTTTATGTCGTTAGGATTTAAGGGTTTAGGTTTTTAGTGGTTAAGGCATATTTCAATTGAAGGATTCAAATATTGTTTCAATTATCTCCTTTTTAGTCATATTTAGAGACAATAAAACACTAAAGTAGGCTACCTATCTAAAAATGATTTGGGATTGAAAGAAGGATATATGAATTTTGAAATATGTCAAACACAAAATATAAAAGGAAAATGAAGCATACAAATATCTTAGATTGTGTCACTTTTTTAGGTGTTTCTAGGTTTGGGAAATATATAAAAACTCTAGTTTTATGATCGTGATAGTTCTTATAATCTTTGTTATTAAAAACTTGCATAATAGCTACATAGAACATACATGCGAGGAATTATGTACTCTTAGAGATTATTAAGTTATTTTTGGATATGTTATAACTGAACAACCTGGATGATGTTGGAATATTCATCAATACTGAGATGGGGGGGGGTGAATTAGTATTGAGCACTTTTCACCATTTTTAACCTTAATCACATAATGTAGACATTAACTATTAAAGATATCACTCATAATCACATATCCATACACAATGAATAAGATATTTTTATGTGGAAAACCAAATCGGATAAAAACACAGTTTTTTTCTTATATCATGTAAAAATTACATTCAATTGATTTACCAACACCCACTCACTAATTTCTCTAGAACCTAATAGATTGAAGCTACAACCCCCTATATTTACAAACTGAAATTGGAAGGATGCACACACTCCCTAAAGCATAAGATCCAACCTATATAGAGGATACCAATCCTTACTGATTTCCAACTCACACTAGTACCACCCTAGTTCTCTAGCACTAATTAGAAGAAAGAAACAAATTTTTATTCCTTGCACCACACTTCCACCTTGATATTAGTAAGAGTATCAATTTTAGTTTCCACTTACTTTATACTGTCATTGTCATGGTCATTTCCTTCACACTTTCACTGTCACTATCACTATTACTATATTCACACTGCGACTATCATTGTAACTATAATTGTATTCACAATGTCATTGTCAAAGTCTTCATGTTATACAAAAGCCCTTACTTCCAAAGGGAATACCTATGAAACTATAAAAAAATATATATCTAAAACTTGTACCCTAGGTACTTCAATATTGTTGATGTAATTTTAACTTCGGAATGTATTTACTTGTATATCTTATGTATTGTACCTCGATGTTTATTCTAGGAAGTGTTTGTAATATAATCGAGTCATGTCATGCCTTGATGTTCCGATCGGGAGTTTATATAATGTAAACAAGTCTAGTCAAGTCATTATGGGTAAGCATCCTATTGATCAAGGGTTAAATTCCCCGCAGTTGTGGGGCCCTAGGTTTATTAGACTCTCCTAGTGAATTCGGCCCTAGTGAGTTATTATCAAGTCGGCAATTAGTATAAATAGAGAGTGAGCCTCTCCATTTATCACACACTCACTCACACTCAGTTGTAGAACATAGCTGAGGGAGAAGAAGTTGTTGGGGCTAGAAATAAAGAGACTACTACCGTCGGGAGATCATCTTACTGTTTTGGGGTTTTACTTTTGGTTTTGATTCTATCTCTGAGGAAGTTGCGGGGTTTTATACATTTATGGATTCCCCAAGGAAAAAAATTTTGATCATTGTATCTTGTGTTTGATTTTTGTGCTTGTTGTTCTCTTAGTTAAATATCCTAATATAATGCTAGATTGAACGATAAAAATATAACATTGTATTAGAGCTAACCTAAGAAGAAGACACTATGTAGCTGCAGAAACTAGGGCTTCCTACTTCATCGATCTCTCTCCATATATTTTCAGCAAAAGAAGGTTGGGATGAATCTCCTCTCTAGGGCGCATCTTTTTGTCAAAGAAGAATATGATTCTAAGCATTTTCAGTTTTTGACCCGACATTACTACCGAAAATTAGGCATTTTCACAAAATTGGAATTTTTTAGTGATCCCAGGCATGTATTGATCTCCTCCTCAAAATCAAAGTTTAGAGATCAAGATCAAATTTTTTGGTTGGACAGAACTCTGGGAAAGTCAAACCCTAATCTGCTCCTGAATTAGGACTGCAGAAATTCAGCTCCAAATGAAGATCTGACATCTTGACCTAGTAAGATCTAAATCTTTTGCATTTCCATTTGAGGTTCTTAGTTAAGATGTCTCATCATACTAAGCTTGATGAAAAGCTTGAGGGAGATGATAAATTATGAGCCTAGAAGTATGGGATCTCACTGGTCCTGGAAGAAAATGAGTTGGACTCCTACATCAATGAGGAGGTTTCAGTTCTAGAGGAAGATGAGGCTAAGGCATTACACAAGAAGAAATTGGTCATGGATAAGACGATTATTACTGATTCAATCAAGGATCACCTCATACCATAGGTGTCCTCCCTCAAGACACCTAAAGCTATGTTTGGTTCCCTAACCAAACTGTTTGAAGGGAAGAACATAAACTGGGAGATGACTTTGAGGAACCAGTTGAAGAATGTAAAGATCTAGAATGAGGAGACCATAGATTCATACTTTACAAGGGTCTCCCAGATCAAAGAACAACTTGAAGCAGTGGATGAAGAAGTGGAGAATGTAGAAATTGCGATGACAACCTTGAATGGTCTCCCTAGATCATGGGATTATTTCATCCAAGGAATCTGTGCTAGAAAGAAGCTAATCAAGTTCAGTAGACTGTGGGAAGAATTCTCACAAGAAGAAGCTCAAATAGTAGCTCGAGAAGAAAAGATGGGAAATGAAGATCAAGCTTTCACAGTACACTCCAAGAAAGGCAGAATGGAAAATCATCATCATCAAGGTAAGCATTCTCATCAGAAAGATAATTTTGTAAAAACAAACAAGGATATATCCAAACTGAAATGCTATACATGTGATGAAAGAGGACACTTTGCTAGAAATTGTCCCATGAATAAGAATGGATCTAAGAAGAAGAAGAACTCCAAAAGAAGACATCATGCTCACACTCCTCAGGATGATGATCCTCATAGAAAGAGAGTAAAACAAGAAAGTGAAGAATATTCAAGTGATGAAGAATATTTTCTCATCTCTCCTCTCATGGGAACTGTCACACATGGAAGAAAATATTGGCTTATTAACAGTGGGGATTCCAAACACATGATACGATTCAAGGAATCCCTTGAGAAACTATCCGAACATAATTCATCCCATAAGGTGAAACTTGGGGATGACTACCAATATCCCATAAAAGGTAGTGGTGAATCCTCCTACAATCTAGAATATGGAAAGTCTATGAAAATGAAGGATGTCTTGTTTGTACCAGGACTAAAGAAGAATCTTCTCTCCATATCGGCACTAGATGCAAAAGGAATGATGGTTGAATTTGTAGATGGCCAAGTCCTCATGTGGCCAAGAGGAAAGACTATTGACGATGCAATATTAATTGGAGAACAAGAAGGAGGATTATACAAATTGAAGGGTCAACCAGAACAAGCTTTGGTTCATGACTCAGTAGAGACAAATGAACTTTGGCATAGAAGGCTTGTACATGTGCATTCCAGAGCACTACCACTTGCAAGAAAAGCTATTGAAGGACTTCCAGAAATGCAGTCAAAACATGAAGGAGTCTGGAAAGGATGTGCGAAAGGAAAGAACACAAAGAAGACATTTACAAGTAGTGAAAGAAAAGCAAAAGGAATCTTGGAAATCATTCACTCCGATGTATGCGGTCCAACGTCATCCAATTCTTTAAGCTGGTATGTATACTATGTTTCTTTTGTTGATTATTTTTCTAGGAAGACATGGATATACTTTATGAAGAACAAAGATGAAGTATTCAACAAATTCAAGGAGTTCAAAGCCTTGATCGAGAACCACACTAAAAATAATATCAAGACCTTTTGATCAGATAATGGCAGAGAATTCAGATCAAATGAATTCAAATAGTTATGCAAAGATTCATGGATTAAGAGGGATTTATCTACTCCATATAATCCACAACATAATGGGGTTGCAGAAAGGAAGAATAGAATGATCATGGAAGCTGAAAGAGCAATGCTTCATGATCAAAATATTCCCATGCATCTATGGGCAGAAGCTGCCACACCAGTGGTGTATGTACAGAACCGTACTCCACACATAGTACTTGAGAACAAGACACCTAAAGAAGTGTTTTCCGGCAAGAAACCGGAAGTTATTCATCTCAGAATATTCGGTTGTCTAGTGTACATACACATTCTAAAAGAAAAGAGGACAAAGTTATATCCTTCAAGAATGAAGGGTATATTTGTGGGATAGTCTGAAAGCTCGAAGGCTTACAAAATATACTTCCCAGGATTCAAGAATATTGACATCTGCAAGGATGTAACATTTGATGAAGAATCAGCTTACAACAAATCCAGAAAGAGACCTGCTAAAGATCCTGAAGAAACAAAAGCACCCAGAATTCATGACACAACCATGAATGAAGAAATTCAAGAAGAAGATCGAGAATTAGGAGAACCTCAAGAACATGTAGATCCAACTCAAGAGAATAATCCTCGCAAGAGGAAACCTGCTTGGGTACGAGAAGCTATCCAAGGTGCAGAAATATATGGGGCTCCAAAAGAGAATCACAGAGAAAGAAAGAGGACGAGGTCCTACTCCGGGTATTTATCTTTATTATGTGACTTCATCGATAAAGAACCTTCCAACTATGAAGAAACGACAGAAAGGAAAGAATGGAAGCATGCTATGATCTAAGAGTATCAATCAATCATGAAGAATGATGTTTGGGATGTTGTCCCAAGACCAAAAGTGAAGTCTATTGTAACTTCCAAATGGATCTACAAGATCAAGCATGCAGCAGATGGAACATAGAGAAATATAAAGCAAGATTAGTTGCTCCTGGCTTCTCAAAGAAATAAGGAATAGATTATGAAGAAAATTTTTCACCTGTAGCCAGATACACTTCCATCAGATCAATACTTGCTGTGGCTGTAGTGATGAAATGGAAGATACACCAAATAGATGTCAAGACTTCTTTCTTGAATGGTGTAGTGGAAGAGGAAGTGTATGTAGAGCAGCCACTCAGTTTTGAGACACATGGCAGGGAGTCTCATGTGTGTAGATTGAAGAAATACTTGTACAGTTTGAAACAGGAACCCGGGACATGGTACGGCAGAATTGATGGCTTTCTATTCAGTTTTAGATTTACCAAAAGTAAATCAGATTCCAACCTTTACTACAAGTTTGAAGATGGTAACCCAGTGATACTCCTAATATATGTAGATGATCTGTTTGTAATAGGTATGGATGGGTTGATTGCTAATACGAAGAGGAAGCTTGCTACCGAGTTTGAAATAAAGGACTTGGATATGATGCACTATTTTCTAGGCATGGAGGTGTGGTAGAATGCAAATGGAATATTCCTTGAATAAGGGAAGTATGCAATAGATATCCTGAAAAGGTTCGAGATGATGGATTGCAAGGCCATCACCACACCTATGGCATCGAACTTGAAGCTATTGAGTGGTGCTTCATCAGGAGCGCTTGATGTTATGATGTATCATCATATTATTGGGTCCTTGATGTACCTAACAAACACAAGAACATATATTTTATTTGCTGTGAACACCTTGAGCCAGTTCCTGACAAATCTGAGACATGTTCACTTGATTCTTGCAAAGCATATTCTGAGGTACCTAAGGGGTACAGTTGATTATGGGCTCAAGTATGAGGTGAATCAGAAGATTAACCAGGAGGATTATGTTGATTCAGATTGGGTAGGAAGTGCCATCGATAGGAAGAGCACTTCAGGGTGTTGCTTTAGTATGGGATCAGGTGTGATCTCTTGGTTTAACAGGAACCAATCCTGTGTGGCACTGAGTATGTAGCTGAAGCAGAGTATGTTGCATCTTGTTCAGCTAGTTGTGAGGCAATATGGTAGAGGAATCTACTATATGATTTATTTGATCTCCAGTTAGATGCTACTTGTATATATTACGACAACTAGAGTTGTGTGAAGTTGTCAGAGAACCCAGTGTTCGATGACAAGTCAAAGCATATCAAGATAAAGTCTCACTATATCAGGGATATGGTGCAGAAAGGAGCCGTAAAGCTCTAGTATGTTGCGACGGATGAGCAGATAGCTAATGTGTTGATGAAGCCATTGGCCAAAGTGAAGTTTGAGTACTTCAGGGAGAATCTTGGTGTTCTCCAGATCAAGGATCCCTCTAAGGGGAAGTGATGAGTCCATGATCCATTTTGACATCGTGAGAGGATTGGTTCCTTCCATGGTCAAATGTAAGGGCTGAGCCATTCCATCATGGTGAAAGGGTTGGTTTCTTCCATGTCGAATATGAGTGCAAAACCATTCTAATGTGATTGTAGGATTGGTTCCTACATGATCAGATATAAGTGCTAAATTCCATTCTTGGAATGGAGGCACCTGGTGAGTTACCAGGAATACTCAGCTTGGTGCTAAGATGCCATTCTTTGGGAGAATGGAGACACTTGGTCAGTTACCAGGAATACTCAGTCTGGGACTGAGGGCCATTCTGATGCGACTGTGGGATTGGCTCCTACATGATTAGATATAAGTGCAGAGCCATTCTGATGTGACTATGGGATTGGTTCCTACATGATCAGATATAAGTGCAGATCCATTCTAATGTGACTGTGGGATTGGTTCCTACATGATCAGATGTAATTTCAGATCCCTTTCGACATGTAGGTTGGATTGGTTCCTCGCATGGTCAAATGTAAGTGCTGGGTATTTCTGACATAGATGACTAGATTGGTTCCTCTGATGGTCAGATGTGAGTGCTAGCCCTTTCTAGCATAGATGATTGGATTTGTTCGTCTCATGGTCATATGTGAGTGCTGGGCATGCCTTTCTGACATGGTGTTGGATGTGTTCGTCTCATGGTTAGATGTAAGTGTTGGGTGGACCATTCTCACTTACGGTCATATATTAGTGCTGAAGAAGACCTACATGGAGGCTAGGCCTACAACTAGCATGAAATAGGGTTGGCTGTGTAGAAATTCCCATGACGAGAAGATTCAAGAGATAGCACCTATGATGATGATCCAGCAGAGATGTTCCAGAACCAAAGATGATCCAGATCGAGTGATGATCCAGATCCAGTGATGAAGATGACTTGAAGAAGAAAATTACTTGAAGATGAAGATGACAAGAACTTTACGATGATTCAGATGATATAGAGAAGAAGAGTTGTGTTGATAAATTGTGTCGAGAGAATACATTCCTAGTTAAGAGGGAGTGTTGATGTAATTATAACTTTGAAATTTATTCACTTGTATATCTTATGTATTGCACCCCGATGTTTATTCCGGGAAGTGTTTGTAATATAATTGAGTCATGTCATGCCTCGATGTTCCGATCGGGAGTTTTTATAATGTAAACAAGTCATGTCAAGTCATTGTGGGTAACCCTCCTATTGATCAAGGGTTAAAGTCCCTGTAGTTGTGGGGCCCTAGGGTTATTAGACTCTCCTAGGCAAGTTGGACCTAGTGAGTTATTGTCAAGTCAAAAATGAGTATAAATAGAGAGTGAGCCTCTCTATTTGTCACACACTCACTCACACTCAAGTGTAGAGCATAGCTAAGGGAGAAGAAGCTGTTGGGGCTAGACATAAAGATACTACTGCTGTCGGGAGGTCATCTTACTGTTTTGGGGTTTTACTTTTGGTGTTGATTCTATCTTGAAGGAAGTTGCGGGGTTTTCTCCATTTATGGTTTTCTCGAGGAAAAACATTGTGTTCATTGTCTCTTGTGTTTGATTGTTGTTCTTGTTATTCTCTCAGTTAAAGATCCTAATATAATTCTAGCTTGAATGGTAAAAATCTAACAAAGATCTCTACTCCATCTCCTCCAAGGTTCACTATATAAAACATCCTAAAATAAAATTTATAGAGGGAATACTAAATTGACATGTTTAAAGTTGATTTCAAGATCATTTAGAAACCCTAACTTCCTAAGTTCATATATCCTAAAATTTTGTATAAAAACATATTCAAATCATACCATAAGTCCTTCAATATATCTATTAGATCTCCTACAAGGTCCACTATCTAAATAATTCTAGAACAAGATAAATAACAAAAATTCCAAACTGACTTGTTAAAATTTGATTTCATGATTATCCATAAACCCTAATTTCCAAAGCTCATATCTTTGAAAATATAACAAACCACCATAAGAAACTTGTATCAAATATTATTGAAGATATCCAATTAATTTCCTCAAAGGAAAACACTATGAAGATTTATATAATGAAATATATAGTGAAAAATCCACACTAACATGTTTGAGGCTAATTTTAGGACCAATTAGAAACCTAACTTCTTGAGGTAATATCTCTAAATCTATAGAATACCAACATCCAAAACTCATATAGATTATTCAAGATTGTAATGCATCTCAACTAAGGTACATTTTATGGAGATTTATATAATTAAATATATAGAAAAAAGTCCACACAAACATATTTCAGGATGATTTCTGGACTAGTCAAAACCCTAACTTCCTAAGATCATATATCTAAAAATATAGTGAACCAACATCTAAAACTCATAGAAATGGTTCTTCAAGACACATACTTTATCTTCACCAGTTTTCATGGTCTAAAACATCCCATAATAGAAGTTATAATGAAAATTTCAGACTATCCTAAAAATATCCCCTTCTTCCTCATCCTCTTCTTCAAAAGTTGCCACCTTTCCACACATTTTCCTCTCCTATAAAATATCCATATATTAAATGATTGAATAAATGAATGAGGAAGTAATACACTTATTTATACCCTTTTATGGGTCTCTTAGGGTATTTCTATTCTTCTATGTCTTACATGTTCAACATCTTGGCAAGGATGGTCTATATTTATTGTTGCTTTCTATTTAGAAATCCTTTCATATATCCTCATTCCTATGGATTTATGGGGAATTACATATACCATTGTAAAAGTATTGGAATAAGTGTTCCAAACATAAAACCTATAATCTAATTTTATCTAGGTATATATAGTAGAAATTCCTTCAAATATAGGGTATTCAAACTAGGAATTAATGGCAACATTTCCATCAATCTTCATAATATTCCTTTCGTTTTCTTGTCTCCACAAGTGGAAAGTGAGGTTTAGATTAATATATTTACTTGGAAATAAGTATTACATGTATTTTAAGTTGGGGTAAAGGTCAATATATTCACTTGGGAATCATCATTACATGTGGGGGAATATCAATATCTTTATTAGGGATTCCTATTAAGGTTTTATTTCAACTTTAAAGATTCGTTAATGTATTTCATTTGGAAACATCATCATAACTTTAGGGGCTTCTTCACACTTCTCATAATCATGGTATTTATGGGATTATTTAATGGCTCCACATCGTCATCACTTTAGGGGATTATTTACACTTCACTTCACCATAATTATGTGGACACATCATCAACACTTTAGGGACCACTTCATTATTGGTTTCTTCAACACTTCTTCAAGACACATTAGATGGACATATCATCATTTCTTTAGGTAATTATCCAATATATTTAGTGGCATGCTCCACTTTTGTACAACTCAAAGAGGGCATGTAGAAAGAACCACATGTTATCTTATCCTATGAGGGGCATGCTTAACAACTACACCATAAGGGTACCACTTTCAATTTATATGCACTTATGCCAAGTATCCTCCAAATTTGTTGAAGGATTCAAATAATCTCCCTTTATCTATTACATATTATCATGATCATTTCCATTTCAACATCAATGAAAAAACCACTCAACAAACTCATAATCTGATGATGTATATGGCACAAATATCTTAAACTTCTTAGCATCAATGAAAAATTAAACCAACAAATGACTCCATATTTTTTGAAAGTAATTGAATTTTAGTGATGACCATTGATTGATCATTGGTGAGAGAAGACATATATTGACATGTAGATGTAACGTTCCTCCATTAATATGAATAACAAGTTATGGATTGTTTCTTGTGAAAAAAATTAAAACAAATATATTCTTCTCAATATATATAGCTATCATATTTCGAAATCCATTTAATATAAACATTTATTAGGGATGGTTTTCCTTGGATTTTTATTAAACTGTGCGGCCACCATTTCAAATACAGAAGTTGTCCATGAAGTGTTTATGCACTAAATGTTTTTTTTCAACTCAAATTTTAAAAAAAAGATATACAATAATGTGGAAAATAGTAAAACACACCATTTTCAACTTAAATCACTAAAAAATACCCAATAATGAGGGTTGGGCACAATTTGTACTAAACTAGGTAAAACTAGGTTAAAAATGTCATTTTGAGAAATTAAATGCGAACAAATAAAAAATCAATTTTAGGAATCTGATAGAGGTTTTTGTCAAAAACATATATATATAGAATATCATGTACAATACAGTGTAAAAATAGTAATACACATCACTTCCAATTTAAATCACTTAAAAATACCCAATAATGATGGTTAGGCATGCATTTTAAGGAAGTGGGTAAAGATGGGTCCAAAAAAAGAAAATTTTCCATAAACATAATTTTATCATAAAAGAGGTTTTTGAGAAAAATGAATTTTTATTCAGGCATGTTCTTTTAATTTTAATTATTGACCTATGTACAGATTGTGACATGCATTCTTGGTCATACACAATAGAAGTGGTTTAGTAAAATGAATTCCCCAATTTGTACAATAGTCTATAATTGAAATTAAATCCACAAGCTTGAAGCTAGATTCATTGTTCACAAAATCTCTTTCAGTTTCTTAAAATGATGGTTCATTTTCCTGCAATAAATCTTCCAAGGTGGCAGTTTTTTAAACACCTTATGCTCAAAGTCAAGAAAAGAAGTTCTTAGTAAAATGAAATACCAGTTTGTACATTGGTTAATAATTCAAATTAAAACCACAATCCTGAATCTAGATACATTGCTGACAAAAACGTTTTCAGTTTTCTAAAATGATGGGTCATTTTCCCATATTGAATCTTCGAAGGTGACATTTTTTCAAACAAATAATGCTCAGAGTGAAGCTACGAATTGTTAGTAAAATGCACACCAAAATATGAAAATTGGTAAATGATTGAAACCAAAACCATAGGCCTAAAGCTAGATACATTTTTCAAAAAACATCTTTCAATTCCCTAAAATCATGGGTCATTTTCCTCCAATGAATCTGGTAAGATGGCAATTTTTCAAACAACTTAAGATCAATGTCAAGTAGTGAAGTGCTTATTAAAACACATTCTTTATTTTGAACATGATCAATATTTCAAATTAAAACCACAATCCTAAAGCTAGATACATTGTTCACAAAAACCTCTTTTAGTTTCCTAAAATGATGGGTCATTTTCCCACAATGAATCTTCCTAGGTCATAATTTTTCAAACAGCTTATGCTAAAATTCAAGCTATGAAATGCTTAGTAAAATAGATTCCCTATTATATACATTGGTCAATAACTAAAATTAAAACCAAAAGATTGAAGTTAATTACATTTTTCACAAAATCTTCTTTTAATTTCCTAAAATCATGGGTCATTTTCACTCAATGAATCTGCGAAGATGGAAGTTTTTCAATCAACTTATGTTCAAATTCAAGCAATGAAATACTTCATAAAATGATCACCCTAGTTTTTACATTGGTCCATAAGTGAAATTAAAACCACATGCTTGTTCACCTAGTTATATTATTGACAAAATCTTCTCTCCGTTTCCTAAAATGATGGGTCATTTGCTCACAATGAATCTACCAAGATGGTAGTTTTTCAAACAACTTATGTTCAAAGTCAAGGTATGAAATAATTAGTAAAATGAATGCCAAAGTGTATAAAATGGTCAATAATTGAATGTAAAACCATAGGCCTGAATCCAATTACATTATTCAGAAAAACCTCTTTCAGTTTCCTAAAATGATGGGTGATTTGCACTCAATGAATCTACCAATATGACAATTTCTCAAACAACTTATGCCCTAGAAACCCTAGAAACATAATATATCCCTAGAAATACTGATCTAAACCCATAAACCTAATCTATAAATGTAAAATCCTAGAAAACTAATTTAGCCCTAGATACCCTAGAAATATGATCTATCTCTAGAAACCTTAAAAACCTAATATATCCCTTGAGACACTAATGTAACCCTAGAAAGCTAATATAGAAACCTAGAAACCTAATCTAGCACTATAAACCGAATATAACACTAGAAACCCTATATTTATTCTTCATTCCATAATTGTTTATGGGTCACTATATGTCTTATTCATTGTAGGCTCACCAATTGGGATTCCTTGAAAGTATTGGGTGCACAACTTAGATAAAGTGTGCATGCATGATATAATGAATTCACATGTGGTATTGGAGGATGCACATGCAAGATTTGTGTGAGTGTTGGGAGATAATGCGTTTGTTCGTGCACACACACATGTTTTATAATTTGGTGTTCATAACGCACCCTGCACCAAATTTTGAAGTTCTCATGTCATCATTAATATTCATGTCATAATTACTATTCATGTCATCATCATTATTTCCATAATCATCCTCGTCTCATTGTTATTAGCATTTTCATCTTCATCCTCGTCACCATCAATGTCCTCCTCCTCCTCCTCTTCATCATTTCCATAATCATATTCATCCTCATTTTTATTGGCATTGGAATCCTCTTTTGGTAGGAATGCTTTTTATTTACTTGAACATGACACTATGGTTTTTCTCAGTGGAACACATCAAAATTCTTGCACTGGGGGATCAAAATCGAAACTGAGTAACCTAAATAGGTTCCAACAACTCTCACTTGTGTGTTTGGACATTGTATGTTTTCTCACGCTGCCCAAGGTCACTAGGGATGTTTCAATTAAAAATTGACCCCCTTGAGCAATTTAAGATATGTTAAATTATTATGACCATTTCTATGAAATTAAATCACAAGAAATGGGTTCCCTTAGCTAAAACCCAACATCCTAAATCCATCAAAATTGACGGTTTCACAATTGGAGTTACATTTTTTGTTATATGGCCAATTCCTACTCTCTCCCAAGGGTCATTTGGGGACAAATTGTGAATTTGCCTCAGGAACATGAAATGAAATCTAGGAAATATAATTGGGTTCCATTATATCCCATATATGTGTTTGGCTATTATGTACATGGTCACGCTTCCCATAGTTTCCCAAGATATTTCAATTAAATTGACCCACTTTTGAAAAACTAGTAAGGGCCAATAACAAAGGATTTACACTTTCTCACCATCCCATTATCCTTTATATCCATGGTTGGTGTATCCCTACCAACCACACCTACATGATCTAACAAAACTCAGTTTTACTAACTGACTTGAAATCTATGCCTTGGGCTCAAATTCACCATGTGTCCCTAAAAGACTTTAGGATATGAGTTTAAACTAGCCATAGAATTATGAATGTGACTCGGATAATAAAACTTCCAACTATGTTGGATTCATGACATCAAAGTAGAGCTAGGGGTGCCTCTCCCCTTGTGGGTCCATCGCCCAAAACATGTATTGTTCAACAATTCCATAAGTTAGGGTATTGGTTAGTGAGAACCAATGCAATTTATGAACTAAGGGGTCAAATTGGGAAATACCTTCACTAGTATATTATGGTTAGCATGCCCATGTGGTCCCTACCAAGACACACTCATAGGAGTTGAAAGAACTTATTTATGCTACCCAACTCAAATTCACCATATGTCTCTAAAATCCATTCGATTGCAACTTGTAGTTATCCATATAATGATGATTGTAACTCATATTGGCAAACCATAAAATCCATTGGATTCTTCACATTGAAATACTACTATGGTTTCCTATCCTCCTTGAGTCCATGTCCTAGAACTTGTCTTCTTTGATGATTATGAAGTCTAGGGTTTTTATTAGTGAAAGGCAATGCAATTTTTGTATTAAGGGGTAAACTTGGGAAATACATAGACTAAGAGCTTGTGGGTAGTGGTCCCATGTGGTCCCTTCTTAAACACACTTGCAAGAGCTAGCATAAATCCGTTATGTTGCTCAATTCAAATTCTATGCCATGGGATTGGACTCACCATGTGTCCCTAAAATCCTTTAGGATGATACTTGGAGATGGCCATACAATTATGATTGTGGCTCATATAAGAAAACCATCAAATCCGTTAGATTTGTGACATTGAATAGTTCTGTGGATGCCTCTATCTCATGGGTCCATTGACTAGGACTTGTCTTATCTGATGATTCCAAAATCTATGGTTTTGGTCAGTGAGAGGCAATGCAATTTTAGCACTAAGGGGTCAATTTGGGAAATACACTTCCTTGGATATTATTCATTGATCAATGATAGAACTGGGAGCTAAAAATTAGGGGTTTTAGGGTTTTTAATGCTAACTATGGTTTAGGCTAAAAAAAGGGTTAACATTTATTCATTGACCAATGTACATACTAAGGCATGCATTTTACTGAGTAGTTCATAGCTTGACTGTGAGCATAATTTGTTTGAAAAATTGTCAGCTCGAAATATTCATTATGGGTAAATGACTCGTCATTTTAGGAAACTGAAAGAGGTTTTTGTGAATAATGTGTGCATTTTACTAAGTAGTTCATATATTTCATATAAACATTTTACTAAATAGTTACTAGGGTGTGCATTTTACTAATTATTTCATGAATTTCCTCTAAGCATAAGTTGTTTGAAAAACTTCCATCTTAGCAGATTCAGTATTGGGAAAATGACCCATTATTTAGGAAATTAAAAGCATTTTTTGTGAACAATGTGACTAGGTATAGGCTCGTGGTTTTATTTTCAATTATTTACCAATATGCATACTAGGGAATCCATTTTACTAGGTGATTCATAGCTTGAATTTGAGCATAATTTGTTTGAAAAAACTGCCATCTTGGCAAATTCATTACATGAAATGACCCATTATTTTAAGAAAATGAAAGAGGTTTTTGTGAAACAGTGTAAGTAGCTTTAGTCCCATGGTTTTACTTTCAATTATTTACCAATGTAAAAATTGGGGCATGAATTTTACTAAGTAGTTAATAGCTTGACTCTTCGCATGAGTTGTTTAAAAAACTCCCATGTTGGTAGATTCATTACAAGAAAATGACCCATCATCTTACTAAATTGAAACAGGTTTTTGTGAACAATGCATGCTTCATGCCTATGGTTTTACATTCAATTAGTGATCAATGCATATAATAGGGTGTTCATTTTCAAAAACAAATAATAACTTGACTATGAGCATAAGTTGTTGGAAAAATTTCCATCTTAGCAGATTCATTGCGGGAAAATGACCTATCATTTTAGGAAATTGGAATATTTTTTTGTGAACAATGTATCTATATTTAGGAATTTTGTTTTACTTTCAATTGTTGGCCATTGTATAGAATGGTATGCGCATTTTACTAAGGGGATCATTGCTTGAATTTGAGCAATAAGTTGTTTAAAAAACTGTCATCTTGGCAGATTCATTGCGGGAAAATGACCCATCATTTTAGGAAACTGAAAGAGGTTTTTATGAATAAATTATCTAGATTCAAGCCTATGGTTTTAATTTCAAGTATTGAAAAATGTAAATTCTATGGAATACATTTTCTAAGAATTTCATAGTTTGAATATGAGCATGAGTTGTTTTAAAAACCACAATGTTTGCATATTCATTGCGGGGAAATTACTTGTCCTTTTAAAATTATTAAAGAGGTATTTGTGAATAATCTATCTAGATTCAAATGTATAGATTTTCTTTGGAATGTGTTTTTCTAATAAATTCATGGCTTGACTCAAAGCATAAGTTTTTTGAAAACCCGCCATGTTCCCAAATTAATTGCAGGAAAATGACCCATCGTTTTAATAATCTAAAAGAGGTTTGTATGAAAAGTGTATCTAGATTTAAACCTATGGTTTTGTTTTCAAATATTAACTAATGTGTAGATTGTGGTGTGCATTTTACTAAGTAGCTAATAACTTGAATCTGAGCATAAGTTGTTTGAAAAGGTTCCATGTTGTCAAATTCATTACGGGAAAATGACCCATCATTTTAGGAATATGAAAGAGATCTTTGTTAACAATGTATGTAGATTCATAATTGTGATTTTGTTATCAATAATTGAATAGTGTGTATATTTTGATGTGAATTTACCTAAGCATTTCATTGCTTGACTCTAAGAATAATTTGTTTGAAAAAATGCCATGTTGGTAGATTCATTTTAAGAATCTGAAAGATGTATTTGTGAGCAGTGTATCTAGATTCAAATATGTATACTATGGCATGAATTTTACTAAGAATCTTATAGCTGACTCTTAGCACAAGTTGTTTGAAAAAATGCCATCTTAGTACATTCATTGCGAGTAAATGACCCATCATTTTATGAGTTGAAAAGAAGTTTCCGTGAATAATGTATCTAGCTCCAGACCTATGGTTTTGGTTATTGGACTTTGGTGTTGTAATTAATGTCAAACAAGTTTGATCTCAAATAAGAAAATGTTGATGAAGCAGAAATTATTGAATCTTGTTGTTATAGTTGATGATGCTAAGTAAAAATGAATTTTGAATAAATATATAAAAGTATATTCAAGCCCCAATAATATCAGGCATTTCCTCTCTATATGAAAAAACTAGTTTAAATAAGTATATAGAGAAGAAATGTGGAATTTTAGGAAGTGCACAAATCCCACCAAGACATGGGACTCATATGCGTAGATACCACCAAGTGAATGCATGTAAGTGTGAAAACCCCCATAAGGTTGAATTATCAATATGGTTTGCACCAAGAAAATATGGAATGAGGTGGTTAGGTTGACCCAGAAGTAAGAGAGTTGGGGCATCACCAAGTGAAAGGTATCCCAACCTGTGGACACATCTCTTAAGTAAGAAGAGTATAAATAAGAAAGAGATGGAAGTATTGAGGCAATCCCGAAGAAAAAGAATATATGATATTTTGACTTGAAAATATTCTAATTCTAGGTATCAATGGTTTGTTGATATATAATAAGTTTATACAAAAGAGATATGCTTGCGTAGAAACATGAAGAAGAACTGTAGATAGTAAAAAAATTTGAAGGATTCCCTGTACCAGGATGTGCAAAGAGAATACACAGTGAATGATGTTAAATATTGTAACTTCAAAGGATATTCTAAATGTATTTTACGGATGTAACCCAAGGGAGATGTTATTATTCCTTTTCCAGGGTGTTACTATTGTAATTGGTCATCATAGAGTCATGAGGTAAAGAATTGATTGTAAGTTAGGTCAATAGTACCCTAATGAATATAATATACTATTGTATTGAGTCTTCCGAAGTGAATTCGACCTAGTTCGTTAGGTGAGGCCAACTTGTTAGGTTAAAATTCAAGTGAAAAAAAGAGTATAAATAGAGGATATGTGTTCCTCATTTGACCACACACTCACTTGTGTATAGAGCATAAGAGAGAGAGAGAGAGAGAGAGAGAGAGAGAGAGAGAGAGAGAGATGTTGGAGGAAGGTGCACCTGTCTAGGTTCTTGTCTTGTATTTTTTATACATCTTATATAGAGGAATTTTTTCTGGGTTTTCTTCCCCATGAGGGTTTCCCGGGATAAATCTTTGTGTTCTTTTGTGTGGATATACTTGTCTATTGTTTAGTGATCCTTTTTCATATGGTTATGATGTTATAATGATAAATGTTATATCATATGGTATAAACATTAAAAACTTAACATGGTATCATAGATACCTTGAAAGAAGTATTTGTACAGCTAAAACACTACTATAGCTACAACTATTGAATATTAGGGTTTTATGCTTGAAAACCCTAGAAGACGAAAATTATCCATGTTGGGAATTTTGTTATATCTCAATATTGGAGAAGGATCAGGAGCCGAAACTTTTACAAGATGAAGATGAAATCCTGATGTACCCTTTGTAAATGTTTCAAACTCATATTCATTATAATATAGGATATCTGATTCCTCCAACTTAGGGTTCCAGCCTCTCACATGATTCAACCTTAAATAAGTGACCTAGGGATAATTCTTATATATCGGGGTTGGAAGGTCCAAATGAAATGTAGAAATATGTTCCACTGATAGGGAACATACTCTAGTTTTTGTGGTAATATTTCCAGATTTCGAAGGTGAAACAATCCATGTGGCAATCTGTACAATTTCACTATGTTAAGCATTCTGAAAATGACTCACCTTGGGAAAATTCCCATAAGTCCTGATTGGTGAATCCAATTCTACTCTAACCTATGGCGTTGGAATGAAGATAGACCAGGATAACTTAGTGCAAAGGTTTAGCCATAGAGGATCATTAATTTCAAATATACAACAAAAACAATATTAGGAAATTGTTCGGAAGAAATTGAACAAAACTAGGGCATTATATATTTTACAGTTCTGATCATAGTTTTAGAAAAATGAGTATTATGCTCATCTATCCTTGAGGAGGCACATATTCCTATCCAATCAGATCTGACATATACCTAAGTTGAAAAATTAGGGTTTCTCTATCAAACCATAGGTCCATGAGAAACAACATTCCAGAAAAGCTTTCAAGCAAGCATAAGATTGAAGAAATATCATTGGTTAAAGGAGGAGTTGCAGATCCACAAGGAGATGAAGAAAATACACAAGAAAGCATCTACCAAACAAGCAAAGATAAGTATTTGAAATGTATTTCATATATATGCTGTGTATTATGCATGATAGAATGTTTGCAGTTAGGACAGTATACTACTAATATGCATGTTATGGGTAACTAGTCCATGGTTCTATACAACTCTCCATTGCTACTTATCTAGAATGAAACATATTTGCTGACATATTGGATTAGTGAAAAATATCCATAATGTTATGGTAGAGATGGAAGGAATCTGGAAAGTTTCTGTGAGATATGGATTAAAGTTTTTATTGCCTGAAATAGTTGCATGATTGTATCATTATGCATAAGAATTTATCATTATGCATATGAAATGTTTCTAACCATGCAACTGGTGCATTTGACTTGTAGGAAAGATCGCATACAATATGTTACAAGAAAAGGATAAGACTTGTTCCAAAGAACAAGCGATAACAATTCAAGATTCACTCTAATAAACATACATGAAGATGAACCTGAAGCTCCCAAGGTCAGAGACACCATGATGAAAGAAATAGCTTCAGAAGAATATAAGAGAGCAGTAGATACACCTCGAGAGATGAAGGACATATTAGGCATGAGAAATCATTCAAGATAAATAAAATTAAGGTGGGAATTCCAAACTAAATTAAGAGCCCCCGTATACACTCTAGTTATGTGGCACAATTAAGTAACATCATTGATCCAGACTCTTCTAGCTATGGAAGAAGCTATGATCAAAGAGTAACAGTTGATCATGAGGAATGATGTCTAGGATATTGTTTTGATACCGAAAGGGGAGTTCGTATTTTCTTCCATATGGATCTACAAGACTAAGTATAAAAAGAAATGTATGTGGTTTGTCTCAGAAAGAATATAACAAGGAATGCCATACTCTATTGAACAGACACACTTCTCCAGTAGAAGTATATATCGAGCAAACAACCACCTGTGCAGAATAGGAATTGTATGAGCTCAAAAGGAACCCGTTGATAAGCACATCCAATATCTTGAAGATCACCTAGAGTGATGAAAATATTAACCTTTTCTACAAGGTTGAATATGGAAACCTATAGAATATAATGAGCTCACAGATGGGTTTAAGAGGAACTTTTCAACAAAGTCCAAGATAAATGGATCTTGGTATATATTAATCTGAGATGGATACATAGAAGATCAGTAGTAGAGGATGATACCTATCACTCGAGTATAGAATGAAAATGGAGGATGATGCTCCTCTTCAGTGGGGGTGATTACAGAAGATATCTGAGCTCGACATAGTACCATAGGATTGAAAACTTCTTGATGGACTAAAGATTTACCAAGAGTAAAGAGGGTTCCAACCTTCAAGGTTGACTACAGAAGGTTGGGATATGTCAATGACCTAACAGAATGAACTCATGGTAGAATCAATGATGGAAGAATACCATAATAATTTTTGGGATATAGTACCGAAACCAAAAAAAAAGAGTGCGGTGTCTTCCAAGTGGATCTACAACATAAAACATGCTTCTGATGGAAGAAAAGACTTCTGGATAGAGGATTCTCTGAGAGAGAGGGAAATGGTTATGAAGAGACATTTTCTATAGGAGCAAGGTACACTTCCATCAGAACCATCATGGAACTATCTTACATTATGAAGTGAGATCTACACCAAATGGATGTAAAGATGACCTTCTTGAATGGTATGATTGAGGACGAGATTTACATCGAGCAAACGCAAGGATTTAAAAGTAAAACATAGAATGACTCATGTATATAAGTTGAAAATGATCTGTATATACTGAAGCAAGCTCATAAATCTTGGTATGGAAAAATAGATAGCTTCTTGACAAGCTTGGTATTTACCAAAAGTAAAGTTGATCCTACCCTTTAACTCAAGGTTATAGATGATGAACCTATCATACTATTGTTGTGTGAGAATGATATATTTCTAACAAGAAATGAGAAACAGATCACAAATGGAAAGAAGAAACTACACGAAGAATTCAAGATGAAACATCTTGGATTAATGCATTATTTCCTAGGGATGGAAGTGCAGTAGAAATATTGAAAATATTTGATATGTTGGATTGTAAATCCATGGCCACACCCATGGACACCAACCTAAATCTATTTTCTGAAGAGACATATGATTTAGTGGATCTGACTCAATACAAGAAGATTATTGGGCCGTTGATATATCCGACGAATACAAGGCCAGATATAAGCTTTAATATGAACAATTTAAGTCAGTATCTAGTTAAACCTAGATGATTTCACTTGATAGCTACATAGAATCTAATAAGGTACATAAAAGGTAGGATAGAAATAGGACTTTACTATGGTAGAGATCATGAATATACGGATTCAGATTGGGAAAGAAGTTCTGCAGAAAGGAAGAGAACCTCAGGTGGATGTTATTGTCTAGGATCCACCATGATCTCATTGTTTAGTAAGAAACAGTCTATTGTTTCTCTCAACATAGCCGAAGCAGAGAACATAGAATATTTCTCTGATAGTTGTGAACTGACATGGCTTCAGAAATTGATGTCAGGACTATTTTTCATGGATTTGGATACCACAATGATTCTTTTTTAAAACCAAAGTTGTATAAGGATGAAAAAGAATCCTTTGGGATGTGTTACTAAAGGAAGATATAAAAATCGAGTATAAAAATCGAGTATGTGAATACTAATCAACAAGTTGTTGATATGTTGACTAATATTCCATGACAAGCTTGGTGTAGTTCAAAAAGACCTTCCTCGCAAGGAGGAACATGATTATGATACTACATACTTTCCTCGCAAGGAGGAATAGTGATGATGATATAGAATTTCCTCGCAAGGAGGAATAGTGATTATATGGACCCTTCTCGGAAAGGAGAAACAGGTCAAAGACATAGACTCTCTTCGGAATGGAAGAACATTTCAAAGATATGGACTCTCTTTAGAAAGGAGGAACAGATCGAAGATATGGAATCTTCTCAGAAAGGAAGACCAAGTCGAATATATGAACCCTTCTTGAACAAAGGGGGAGAAGGTTGATAATATGGATCCTCCCAGGAAAGGGGGAGTGACGATGAGGTTGACATCGATGACGGGATGATAGTGATGCTCCAGCATCAAAGAGGCCAAGTGCACCTAAATATGCTGACAAGGTCCGACATTTACTTGTGTACGATAGTATCCTCTCTTGAGGATGGTAGGTATAACACTCTTTTCATGAGAGTGGTCCTTTCTAGCTAAGGATCTGATCTGCAGATGTTACTCTCACATGGAGAGTACCCACATTCAGTTGTGGATACCGTAGAATAACACTCACTTAGGATTGTTCCTAACCTTAGTGGTATGGAATATGGTATGCTCTATGATGAGTCCTCATGGATGACAAGGATGGAATTTTGTATGTGGTCAAGAAATTCTCTGCATACAATACTCTTGTATGAAGAGTATGCCTACATTCATATGTAGATTCCATAGAATAACAATCGCTTGGGAGTGGTCCTAACCTTAGTGGTATATATTCTCAATGATGAGTCCTCACGGACGTCGTACTATAACAATCTCTTGGGATTGGTCCTAACCTCTATAATGAGGGTCGACATTTTGTATGTGATCAACATCTAGTATGCAGACAATACTCTTGCATGTAAGAGTATACCTACATGTGACTGTATATAATGTAGTATAACGCTCACTTGGGAGTGTACCTAACCTCAGTTGGATTGTCTATGATGAGTCCTCACAAATGATAGGGCCTACACTGTGTGCAATCGAGATCTACATTCAGTTGTAGATGATTCAACTGGTCAATATCATGGACCAGGCTTATGGAGGATTACATCCTCCTTTGAGTTATGTCCTAAAGTGATAAGGATTGATCATCCCGTAAATAGATCATGTGTACTACAAGTAGCATGGAATAAAATGATCAAGTAGATAGAAGTATGAGGAAAATGATCAAGTAGATCAAAGTATGGCAAAAAAGGGTCAAGTACATCAAAGTATGATGAAAAAGGATCAAGAAGGATCCAAGTGTTGCAAAGGATCAAAAGGATTGAAGTGCAGCTCCAAAGGATTGACAAGATCAAAGTGCTGCTGCAAAGGATCAAAATGATTGATGTGATTCTACAAAGGACAGAGAAGATCGAAGTGCTGCTAGAAAGGATCAAGAAGATCGAAGTATTGTTGCAAAGGATAAGAAGATTGAAGTGCTACTATGAAGGATCAAAAGATCAGAGCGTTGCTGCAAAATGATCAAGTTATCATGTGATGTAGAAGATGAATACAATGAATATTAATTGTTTTAGTTACTGATTGTGAAAAAATCCTATGATGTATAGATGTGTATCACCTTGATGATGTTGCATATACTCTCTCTCATTACTCCTATTGCCTATGATGATGTTTTAAGTAGAATAACCTTCTTGTTAAGGGGGAGTGTTGAATATTGTAACTTCAAAGGATATTCTAAATGTATTTTACTCATGTAACCTAAGGGAGATGTTATTATTCCTCCATCGGGGTATTACTATTGTAATTGGTCATCGTAGAGTCATGAGGTAAATCATCCATTGTAAGTAGGGTCAATAGTACCCTAATGAATATAATATAATATTATATTGATTCTTCCTAAGTGAAGTCGGCCCAGTTATTTAAGTGGGGTCCACTTGTTAGGTTAAAAGTCAAGTGACAAAAAGAGTATAAATAGAGGATATGTGTTCCTCATTTTAACACACACTCACTTGCGTATAGCACATAGGATAT
>LPNX010330719.1:117314-138113 GCA_001517045.1 Pseudotsuga menziesii
TAAATATTTGTGTTCATTTTTTTAGTTGTAATTGTTAACCCAAAAATCCCCCACTCAGATCTCAATGGCCTACACCACCCAAGGACACCATCTCACGACCCTCATATCCCTCCACTAGACCCCCACACGCTCAAAATAGCTAAAGAATGAAGAAAAAGGCTTAAAAACCGCAAAAAGGAGCCCAAAATAGTCTCCTAGGAGATAAAACCCCAAAAAAGGGGCTAAAACCCTAAAAGGAGATAAATTTAGGGCGGAAGGGACTAAAATCCCAAGTAAGGGGCTAAAGCCCTAACCAAGGGCTTAAAACCCTACAACCCCTTGAAAAAGCTATAAAAGGAGGGTGGGGGGTCACTCTCAAACAAATTCTCCCTTGCATATTGTTATGCTGCCCATGGATTCCTTGATACCTTTGCCTCTCAAGCTACCCACACTCCCTCTCCTCCATTTCCATTGAGCCATTGCTCCCCCATCCAAGAGAGGTGCTTCCACAAGCTAGGGCATGGTAGCCCATTTCTACCTAAGAGAAGGTATAACTATATTTCATGTTTTGTTTCTTAGTTTCTTAGTTTTATTTGCTTTCTAACCCTTATTTCATTTGTAGGTTTTAGATCTAACATTGTTTTGTAGGTGTTTCAATCTATTGTAGCTTAGGATTTATTTGGAGGTCTTTAGAGGCGGAACCCTAACCCTTGTGTGCAGAGGGGTTCATCATTGCTTCTATCTCCTTTATGTTCTTATCTTAGTTTATTATTCTGTTTATTTACCTTACATTTTATTTTATGCATTTACCCACCAACAGGAACCTACCCTTCTGCCCTATAGGCAGAAGGGAGCCATTCCTGCCCCTGTAGTAGGGAGAAATCCCTGCTACAGTAATTGTTTATATTTCAGTGATCCTTTTACATATGTTTATGATGTTATAATGCTAAATGTTATCTTATATGGTATAACCATTATAAACTTAAAAAATGAAGCAGATAATAGAAGTGTTAAAGAGATGATAGTACAAAATATTTCATATCTCAGAAGACACAAATCATAGATTTCATAAGTGGAAATATGTTGATAGTGTATATCATTAGAATATATAGACAAAGATATCATAATATGTAGATGTAGATGTATATATCAAAAGACACAAGCACAAATAAGAAAAGATGTAGAACATAGTTATGTTATAATTTTTTCATTTCAAGGTGGAAAGAAGGGGCAAGGAAATAAATTTGGTGCTTTCTTCTAGTTGACACTAGAGAATACAAGGAAGGCAAATTTGTACTTCTTCTGGTATTCTAATACGATTCCCTTTTACAGGTCCACAAGTCTGGACTCCTACTTTAATTATCAACCAATGTGCATACAAACTTAAGAGGTGTTTGCATTTTTTGTGCAAATACCAAGAGGTTTTAATTTAAATATGTGTTTAACCTACAGAATTAAAGAACAAATTTAAAGTGAAAATGAGCTACCCTAGGAAACAATTGAACTTCTAATATATGAAAGAAAGTATAATTCATGAAAGCAAGAAATTTAATCTATGAAAGAAGGAAATCTATTTTATAGAAGTGTCTATCTAAGGAAGGAAAGGTTCCTGATAACCCAACATATGAAATCTAGAAAGAATTGATAAAGCATAAAAGATGATTCTAAGAAAAATATCTAAGCTACATCAATGAAATCTACTTCTATGAAAGATGAAATTTTTCAATCTAGAAAATCACCCAAATCCATTCTAAGAAAGAAGATGGAATGTAAACTAACTAGCTGAACTATTTCAAATGCATGTAAATATAGAGATGTCGAATCGCATTACAGACAAGGATTTCAGGACTAAAGATAATTTACAAAATAAATATAAAACATGTTCTATGGATATACTATGGAAACAATAATTCTTTTAAAGTTTCAACTACAACTATAAATAAAATTGATGATCAATTTCAAATCATTAAGTCATCTAGTGAATGGATAACAACGACGAATTACAATCTAACTAGAAATCAACAAAAGACTCCTATTTTACGTAGTGATGGGGCCCATCTCATAACATGTGACATGAGTTTAAATGAAACTATAAACTCACAGGCTGCATGAATGTAAATATGACATTAGCTTCTTCAAAAATTCATCGTTCCAAAAGTACAATTTAACTACCACTGAAGAGTTTCAAAATAATTATGTGACTGAAAGTATGCCAAAAAACCATATGTCACTCACAAGACATGAGTCTTCTACTTATTATATTTTCACAAATTATTATTCTCCTATATCTAATCAAGTAATATCAAGACTAACCACTTGAAAATATTCTATTTTATGAAAATAAGGAGAGACTCGAAGTCTCATAAATTAAACTTGAGTTCCTTCGCCCGATCATGTGGACAAGAGCATTGAGTTTATGAACGTGGTCTGTTTATTTGTCTCACAATCCTGCATTTAACCACATAGGATTCTAACCCACTCGTCATCTCATTAAAACACACATTAAGCAAGGAAAAATCATTGCATTCTAACATTACTTAGAAAATAACTAAAATCATACCCTATCCAATAGAAAAGGGTTATTTTATCCTTTATTGTTGCTCCATAACACTTAGAATAGGGGTTTGATGACTTAAATTAATACCTATAGTGTATCCTTATCATCTCCCCCATACTTAAATATGTTACACATCCTTGTGTAACTTATCCCCTTTTTCTAGTGAATTCTCCTGCTACACCATAGCTTATATGATGTCCGAAGCAACAATCTCGGGTTCTCATGAAGGATGGTAATATCCCATTCTCTATTCTTCCTTTTCCCAATTTCTTATTTCTTCTTCTTTGTTTGGCTTTTCCTTAATGACCAAAGGAAGGACAAATGGGAGGTTCATCTTTATCCCAATCCATTTCAGCTTGTTCTTTTTTAAATATTCTCTATATATCTATTCCCTGAACAAAGAAATAATTAATAATTTAGAAGAATGTATTTCTCTTTTCTTAAATTCCACATAAATTATTTTTCACCTATCACTTATAGCTTCCTCTACATCCTTAAGGGAATTCTGAATAGTGTTGTCAAATTCTCCAATAACCTCTTGTTCTTTTTCAACAAGGATGGGGATCAAGTCCTCATTAACTGTTAGAGAATAATGTTTCTGGATTACATTTTATGGGTATGTTGTTTTTTCTCTAATCCATAATGTGTTTTCCCACTCTTGTGACTGATAGAAGTGGACATCTTGGGATGTTTCTATTTCATGGTTCATGGAAGAACAAATCGCCCTCAATTGGAAATCACCAACATATGGATTACAGGACTAGTATAAGGAATGAGGCACAACCAAACTGTGGAGATAAAATTGTATAGGAGATCCTTCTCAAATTCTGTTCTTTCTAATGAAGCATCCACACAATATTTTGTACTAGGCAATTCTACTGGAAAGTCATTCTTTAACGTTTGGAGTTGAAGTCGACACCATTTCTCCCTGAGATATAAAGTGTAAATCCTTGAAGGAGGTCTATAGCCCATGATTTATTCATATAACTTAGTGGTCTACTCCATGGTAGTTTCCAAGTTTAGTATATGTTTATCCTTTTTTACTAACTTTACTTGAACTTTCTCTAGTTTTGTCTACAATTCTTGGTTTTGTTGCTCCAAACGTTTATGTTGGTATGTGTGATTCATTTTTAGAATCTAAATTTTTTCTTGAGTTACCAGAGTTTATGTAACCTTCCCACTTTCCTTCATTGTCACAAGGGAAAGTACAACAAGCTTCAGATTTTCCAACTCTTCCCTAACCTTAGAAAGATCTTACATCACCTCTTCTAGACGAGGATATTCTTTCTATGGCATCAACTCTTTCTTTGATGTATTATCCTTTACTGGAGTAATTTATTTTACATACATGGAAGGTTTGTCTTCTTCCATTTCACAATCTTCTTGTACACCCATGTCTATGGATGATTTCCTAGACTCTTCTCTATCTTCCTCTTTCTCCTCATACTCATATTATTTTTATTTTTCTTCCCTAATTTTTGTCTTCTTCTTCAACCGTCTACTTTGTCATCTAAATTCATAAACCTTCGAGGAAGATATCTATTGTTTCTGAATAGAGGCTTCCTTGGACTTATTTATATTGACCAAAGTGTCAGCGACAATATCATTGTTTTCTATTTCTAATTAAAATTTTTATATCATTGTTTTCTATTTCTAATTAAAATTTTGTTTTGTCACCGATTGGGTAGCCACCTTCTTCTAAGTACCTAATCTTTTTCTTTCTCGACGTTTCATGTAATAGGGTTTGAGGGAATAATTAGGGTTCCCTCCATGCTCTGCACGTCATCATATGAAATATGGATACATTCTTCCCAAGTGAGATTGTGAATATGGTTTAACATCTCCTTGTAGACAATTATCTTAATCAAACCATGGTGCACTAGGGAATCATCCTTCCCTTGCACCACCTTGCGACTCCATTCCCACATTGATTGTAGAAAGTAGAAAGAAATATTGATGTTATTGTTTGATTTGACGTGACTTCGATTCCCGACGAGGCCCAACATTCTAAAATGGAATGTGGGAACATAGCTGAGCCACCCAAAAAGAGTGATATAATTTAAAATAACAAATTCAACCTCATCTCAAGATCTTGGCATTGTTTTCCTTTTGACTCCATTTTTATCTTCTTTGTGCTTTTCTCCCTTTACAAAGAAGTTATGTTTGTCCTTAATGGCACTTTCTCTATCGTCCTTCCCCAATGTAATCCTTGCGGGACACATGCGTATGATGATAACTTCTCTTCATTTACATGAATCCATAATCTTTTTACTCATGTCACATACTCCTGTTCTTTAATGTGCTTGATATTATTAGCGAAATTCGGGGCAACGATTAGGTCTATACATTCAAAACTAGTGATAAATTTCATCCATCCTGCTGTGTACAAGATTTTTAAATCCTCCGGGACCCCCAGTTATTATATATGGAGGAAGGATCTGTTAGTTCACTCATTTTAAAAGCAATGGTCATCGTATAAATACAATATTTAAACAATCTGAATATCTAAATGAACCGAGGGTAACCTACTTGCGCTCTTGACCGGATTTAGCACTTCCTTCGTTTGGTTCACTGCTTAGATATCTGTGTATGGATCTGGTCTCTTTGCACCTTCATCATTCTCTGCCACAGACTCTGGTTTGAACAAATCCCTAACATACCTTAAGTTTTGGGGTGTTATTGATGTGATGTCATGTGGCTTATTTTTCTATAGTTGATCATTACTTGTCAGTAGTAAGTTTATTCAGCTCTATGGTTGGTGGAGTCAATTAATTTTTGGTATTGCTTTTGTATTCATTCTAGCTTAGTTTTGTGGAAAGTTTGTGCTAAGTTGTTGGCTCACTTGATAATTCATTGGCTCGCTTGATAAATTGTTGGCTCTCTTGATAATTGGCTCGCTTGATAATTTATTTCATTTAATTGCTGCTTGTAGTTTTGAGTGAGCGCTGACTTGGTAGAGATATTTATTTTTCTTTATTTTTCCTTGTTTTTATTTTCTTCTTCTTTTTTGTTTTTTTGTTTTTTTATTCAAAAATAACAAGACTTTAGCTATATTGGAGGACATCATTGTCCTCGATGAGCGAGAGATGCTTCTTTGTTAGCATATCATGGGATTTCTACTAATATTGAAATTAGGTGTTTTTCTCAAAAAGCATTTTCTACCAATTCTTTATCATGAACATGGGTTAATCTTGATAGGAAATTCGTCACTACATTGTTCTTTCTTAGTTTATCTAGAATTTTCAAATCAAATTCTTGTAATAAAAGTAACCACCTTATAAATTTAGCATGAGTGTGAGATTTGTTCATCGCGTACCTTATTATTGAGTGGTCAATGTGCACAAATAATGAATACCTTGTTATTTAGTACCAAAATTTATTGATGGCGTGGACAACTAGGAACTCATTTTCACTGACTATGTAAATAAGTTATGATCCTTCTAGGTTCTTGCTAATATAATATCTGACATAGGTCTTTTTCTCTTTTTCTTGTCATAAAATTGATCCAAGGGTTGTGTCAGATGCACCAGAGTGGATTTGGAAAGGTAAATTACAATTCGAGCCTTGGGGAACATGAGCAGTAATGGTTTTTTTCTTCAATTGTTCAAATGCTAACATGCACTGATCATTCCATTTAAAGTCTGCTTATTTTGTCAGTAATGAAAACATAGGAGCTTCTATCTTACTAAATCATTCTATGAACCTCCTATAGTAGCCTATTTTCCTAAGAAGTTGTGTACATCCCTCCGCTTAACTGATAGTGGTAGGGTTTGGATAATAACTACTTTTTCTTTATCAAGTTCTATTACTCTTTGTGATATTTGATGTTCCAAAACAATTCCTTCTTCCATTAACATTCTGCACTTTTCATTGCTTAAACAAAGACTCATTTATATGCATTTCTTCAAAACATTTTCCATATTGTTTAATGCTTGTTGAAAGTCCTTCCCATAGGGTGTAAAATGATCCATATATACTTCCATTCTAGCATTGATGAAGTACACAAAAATATTTAGGATAGCTCTCTTTGAAAAGTTGTAGGGGAGTTTCAAAGACCGAATAGTAGTACTCTGTATGAAAATGTACGAATGTGGTTTGAGATTAATTAGATGGGTGGATTTGAATTTGGTTGTATCCATTAAATCCATCTAGAAATGAGAAGAACTTGTTTCCATAAAGAGTATCCAATACTTGGTATATAAATGGTAAGATAAAGTGATCTCTTTTTGTTGTGTTTTTGAGCTCTCTAGAATCTACACAAATTCTCCATTTCCCCCATTTTTTAGGTACTACCACAAAGGATGATACCCACTTGCTAGCAGAGATAGGATAGACAAATAAAGCATCAAGTAATTTATGTAGCTCCTTTTTTACTATATATTTTAACACTATATTCATTCTTCTTTGTTGTTTCCTTATTGGAAAAACATCCTCCTTAATGTAAATATGATGCTTGCAAATATTGGGGTGTATCCCTTTCATGTTTGAGTATGTCCATGTAAAATGTGTGTTATGATTTGTAATCACTTTAATTAAGAGTTAGCATTGGTATCTCTTTAGTTTTTTATTGATGTTCACTACCTTTCTAGGAAATATTTCTACTACATTTATAGGTGTGGGTTCTTATTCCATAGAAAATACTCATTGCCACATTATGTTAGGATCCTTAGATGAAGCTCCAATCACTTATTCTTGTTTATTGCTGCAAATATTTCCTCAAATGCATTATTGTGAGGACAAACATTTTGAAGAAAATTAGCTAAATAAGTATCTTCATATTGATCTTGAAATGTTAAGGAAATTTTTATGCTGAGAACTGGTTGCGTTACTTGATAAAAAATCATCACCATAATCATCTAACCATATTGGGTCCTCTATATCCATGGAGAGCTTGCCGAGGGGGTAAATATCGATTTTCTTCTTGGATAGACCATTGGTTATGGTCATATCTCCAAATAGACAATTATGTATGCATATTTTGTGTCCATTGAGGGTCTTCCAAGGATAAGGGAATATCCATTGATTTTACTCTTGAATTCTATAATGAAAAAGTCTATAGGATATTCGTAGGATTCAATGTTGATGATGATGTCTTCAAGTATACCTTCTAGTCAGGCAATGGATGTATCTGCTAGATATAACATAGTGATTGTGGGCCTTATGAAGGATTGCAAGTTTAAGGATATCATCGTATCTTTTTTCATTACATTGATTACGACTCCTACGTTATTGAGGATTCTTGGAATAAGGTTTCGATTGATACTTAAATTGACTATAGGGATACTTGGATCTAGATATTTAGGATTGAAATCCTTTCCTAGAATAAGGTCTGCAAGTTGGCCTACAACGTTAATGGTGGGAGGATCATTTTTCTTCCTTCGAGGCTTCTTTATACATGCTTCTCTTATGAATTGGTTGTAGATATGCACATCTCGGATATCCTAAAGTAATGGAATTTTTATATTCATGTGTTTCAATTCATTTAGAATAGTATTTTATGTTTCCACCTGGCCCTTTTGCTTTTAATTTTTCAGGAAATGGTGCATTCAGTGTAGTTGGGTTTGGTAATGTTTGTTCATTTTGTTCCTCCTCATGAAGGTATACAATTATAGGTTGTTGAGGTTGCTTTTTTTACATAGCTTGTACTGGATATTGTACTATATTTCCTTTACTTAAGTTTACTTCATTTAAATCGGTTGTTTCAACAACATAACTTGGGAATTGTGTTACTTCATTGTTGTAAACTTGTTAGTTTGGTTGTGTTATTTGGGTTAGGAATAGGTTGGGATAGAATTGGAGGTGGATTCGATGGCTATTGATTTTTTGGTGGTGGTATTATAACAACTTGACGTGGTTGAGGTCTCCAATTTGAAGAAGATGGATATTGATTTCCAAAAACATTTGTGGCTGATGAAAATGTGGGGCGTATTGTTGGTAAAGTTGAGTAAATTATGGTTGATACTATGTGTTTTTATACCATTGATTTAGATTTTCTTCTAGAGTCCATGAAGCTTGTGTTGTTGGATTCCAATCAGGAATCGGGTATGGGTTTACTTGCTTATAGTAATCCTGATTATTCGTTTGGAATGGCCTAGTGAAATTATTTTGACGTTGGTTAACAAAATAGATTTGTTCTACTAGAAACTCTGTTATTGAATCTTGCATAAATGATTTCCATGAAGGAAGTAAAGGAAAATTATCTATAGCATGATTTTCAGTATATAATCCATAGACTTGATCAATCAGGTTCAATAGGCATTGCCCTTTTTTCATATTTTTTCTTCTATATTTTGGACTAAAGATAGGTAATGCTTGATTGATATCATCTTGTTTCCTATTGAGTTTTAGTGCATCAATTTGAATTATCAATGATTTAAGAATTTCAGTTTCCATATCATATAAACGGTTCTATATATCATATTTGGTTAGGGTTGGTACTGGGAAAGAGGATCATGTTGCTGGTGAGGCCATGCCCCTTATTTCATATTTTCCTTTTCTAGATCTGGGATAATTTTTAAATATATGCAGTATCTATTCATAATATTTTTGGAAGATTCCACCATCCCCTATTAGGTTTAGAATATCCATGTATTCATCCCTAATTCTTTTGAGTAACACTAATTTGAGTGATTTTTCATCTAACGTGCAATTGATGTCTCTTTTGTAGCTAAGATGGAATCATTGTGCATAATCCTCTTAGGATGTTTTTCTCAATGTTGCATTCCCATCCTAAAATCGTAGCCTATCCTATAGAAAAGGGTGATTTTATCCATGATTGTTTCTCCATAACACTTAGAATAGGGAGTTAATGACTGAAATTAATACCTATAGTGTAGCCTTATCAACTTTGTTCTATTCAGTGCTAGAAATCACAAATATGGGAGCTGGTGCTTCCATTTGGTTGGTGTTGGAAAATACAGAAGGGATTTGGTGCTTCCATCCAATTAGTGCTGGAGAATTCAGCCTGTGTTGAGAACCAAATAGAGGAGATTGTAGTATTAATTAGGTTTGTTCCTTAACACTGTAAGTTGGAGCTTACGCAAATAGGGTTTTTATCCATTTCGCTTGGTTCCTAAAATCAAAAATCTAGTTCTTGTGCAACTACTAAAAGTCCTTACAAGTTGGTGCTTATAATTAGTGAGTTGGTGCTTTCAAACAGGTTGTTTCCTGAGTGAGTTGGTGCTAAAGTTTTGGATTTTGGTGTCTCTTATTCATGTAATATATATATATATATATATATATATATACATATACTTTACAGACTCTTTACGCAATTGTGTTTTTACTGTTTTGGCAAAAAAGTTTTTGAAGTATCTATTTTTAAGTGAAAATTGTATAATCTGCACTTTATACTGATTCATCCCCCCTCTTGGTATAAATAATAATTTAAAAATTGGTATTAGAGAAGGTACCTTTAGTAACAATTTAACCATTGGAAGATAAATCCTTCCGTAGATATGGACAAACAGGAAACACTCCTTACGGAAGTTAAGCCCTTAAAAGGGAAAACTCAGTAGATGAATGAATGGATGAAATAAATTTTGAAGGTAAACTGATCAGTTCTTTGGAATAACTAAATAGATTAAGAAAATAAATAAAATTATTAAAGGAACAACTTTTAAGATATGAAGAACAACTCAAGGAGAAAATAAAATTAGAGTTGAATATGCTTGAAAAACTAAAACAAAAGGAAGAAAAATGTGAAAAATTGGAGACTAAAGTCACACTCTTAAAAGGATAATTGCATGAATAAAATGATCAGTTGAATCTCCAACATAAGTTCAACAACAACACCAATGATCTATATGAAATAATTAAAAATCAAAGACTACAATGAAAAGGTAGGAATAGGTTATGAAGGGTCGAATTCACCAAGGTCAATCTTTGATATAAGAGGAATAAGTTTTGCAGATGTGCTCAAAGGATCCACCCCAATTAAAGGTTAGAATTTCAAAGAAATGAAGTCATCCCATTGGAGGACAGATACTAGACACCATCCGAGAAAACTCATCATACAAGGTATCAAACTATTTTCTTAGGGACTTGTTATTTGTATAATAACTGTAATATCTGTATCTGGATATTCTCAATAATTACTTGATTAAATAATCAACCAATGGAAAATAATTCCATATTGAAAATATAAAATAAATATTAAAGATGAATGATAATAAAAGATTACGAAGTGAGTGCCATATACATATTAATTGTAAAGGCACTTTGGATACCAGCCATGAAAGGATGTGTCATTTTACAATAGTTTACTAATAACCATTTATTAATTATTAATTATTAATATCAATATATATTAATATTAATAATTAATATTGATATTTAATATATATATATAGTTTGTTTTTATTATTTAAGTTTGTTACATTTCCTTTCGGTTCATGATGCTTTGTCCTCAAAGCATATTTTATAAAACTCGTTTATAATTTAGATATCGTAAGTAAAACCATAGGCTATTTCGTAAAACCATGGGCTATTTCAGTTTGTTTTTTAACTTTTCCCTTTTTATTTCTTTTTTGATAATTTTTTTTTTTATTCTTCATTTTTTCCTCTCGTTGTTTCTTCATATTTGGAGTGGAATTAATACTTCTTCAATGAAATTCAAATGGCCAAAGGCCAATTTTTACCAAAGAAACTCTGAATATGGATGGCTAAAAGCCATTGTGAGGTCAAAGACCTAAATTCAAGGAAACCTTAATCATTTGGACAAAAGCCAGAGATCAATAGAAGCCCTAGGAAGGGCTGGCTCTAATACCACTGTAATATCCGTATCCGGATATTCTCAATGGTTTCTCAGTTGAATAATCAACCAATGGAAAGTAATTCCATAATGAAAATATAAATAAATATTAAAGCTGTAACAAACTTAAATAATAAACAATAAACAATAATAATAATAATAATAAACATCAACATATATATATAATAAACAGTAATAATTAATAATGTCTTTAAGAAAAGACATGACTCTTAATGAAAGGGTATTCTACCAAAATATAAATAACGGGCCCTCAATTGTAATTTGGACTTATCTATCAATTTATTCATATTTATTATCTATGGACATGTGGGTTATTTCAGAAATTACTTAATTGAGAATATCCAACTATAGATGTTACAGTGGTATCAAAGCTATAAGGAACTTGGACAACATTATTTACACCTTGTGTAGATTTGGGTTTCCCAAAAAAATAGGACTTTGTCCTTAAAAAATTAAAAAAGGTAAAAGTAACCCCCCAAAAAAAGAGGTAAAGGAAAAGAAAAGTTAAAAAAGAAAAGATAAAAGTTAAAAAAAAAAGAAGAAGGTAAGAGTGAAACCACATGTGGTTTCTTAAAGTGGGTTTGGGATTGAATATAAAAAGTGCATAATAATAACTACAAAGAAGCAAGTGATATTTGAACCTAGGTGGAGAATGTAACACTTGTTCCACCCAACCACCCAATCTACTCGCATTTTACAAAACTATTGGAAAAAAAGGAAGGAAGATTGCCATAAAAACAAGAAAGGTCAAAAAAAGAGAAAAAGAAAAGAAGAGAAAAGTGAATTAAAAACACAGTCACAAACAATGGCACCTACATATTTGGAAATGAAGTCATAGCTACAAACAACAGTGGATGGGTTAGAGCAATATAAGGCGATCAATAAAAGTATACAAGCTGACGTTGAGACGCAGAAGTGGTTGAAAGAGTGGAGAGACAATGAGAATCGTCGCTTATGGAATCAAAATCAACAACTAGAATGAACCATAAGTGATAAAAAAAATGTTATATGATCAGGATAACAAAATATCATGTTTAAAAATTCATAATCAAAACTTAGAAGACAGGATCATAAAGTCAAAAAATGACAACAAATCACCATATGGATGCGATATTGAATTAGAAGAAGAAATAAAGCATCTAAACAAACTCATCATGGAAAAATATGTTGAATTGGTGCAAGTTTGTATGAAGTTAGAAAATCAAGAAACAAAGTTATGTCATCATAAATAGCAAAAAGAAAAACTCCAGCAGCAGTATGACGACAGTAAGAAGGAACATAAGTTAGAATTGACAAAAGTCAACAAGGTTTTATCAAGCAATTCCAAAGAAATTTTCATATTAAGAGATCATAACAAGACACTAGTCACAAAAATTAAGAAGTTGAAAAGTAGTGAGAAGACAAAACAATCTATGGAAGACATTGAAAGAAAACCTCTATACAAACAAGAAGAAAATTGTTGTATCGGAAGGAATAACGAAGATCTTAAGGAACAACTTAAGAAGTATGAAGATGACAGAAAATCACATGTAGAAGTGATTAAGAAGTTTCAAAATGATAACATGCAGTTAGAAAACAAGTTGGAAAAGATACATAATGAAACCTTAAAACCTCAAGAGACAAAAATACAAATTTATGCTCAGATCAATGCTAAAAAAATGACATTGTGAAAAATCCATATCGACACCCCAACCATAAAAACAAATATCCTAAAAAGTGGGAAATGTCAAAAGATGGCGGTACCAATGTGATCAAGTCTCCTAACGATAGATCAGTATGGAATGCCAACAGTCCACAACAAATTAATTTGGGATGGATTGATTCATCCACATATCGAAATTTGTGCTCAACTCTTAGTAGTTCGTATCCACATGTTTCGTCAGCTCCGATACCACAAAAAAAGATGCAGAAACAATATAAGGCTTTGAGGACAAAGCCTTTCTAAGGGAGTGGCAATGTAACAAACTTAAATAATAAACAACAAACAATAATAATAATAATAAACATCAACATATATATATAATTAATAATAATAATTAATAATTTCTTTACGAAAAGAGATGACTCTTAATGAAAGGGTATTCCACCAAAATATAAATAACGGGACCTTTATTGTAATCTGGACTAATCTATTAATTTATTCATATTTTATTATCTATGGATATGTGGGTTATTTCAAAAATTACTGGATAGAGAATATCCAACAATGGATGTTACAACAACTTTGGTCATACAACATTAAATTGCAAAGCATGTACGAAAGATGGTGTTAAGAAAGATAACACTTTCTCTAAGGGTTGCTATAGGAAGAAATATATCAAAAAGTCATTTGAAACCATGAAGGAAAACTTCAATACCTTCAACCCCTTAATCTTAGTTAGTGAATGTTAGAACTGTTACATTCATCTCCATAATACTGAGGACTGTACAAGTCATCTATCACATGCTAAACTTGCTGAAACTATTCTCAGTGAAAGAGACTCTACAAAATTATGGCAAGAGAGCCTTATTATCAAAATCAAGAAGGATGCATAATGGCCCTACATGCTTAGATTAAAAGGGGGAAATGGTATATTGATAGTGTGTTCCTCAAACACATGACATGAAATAAAAGAAACTTCTTGAAGTTTAAAGAAGGAAAAGGAGGAAATGTTTATTTTGGAGACAATGGATCTTCCTAGATTCTTGGAAAGGGCATGGTAAGTCTTGGAGACAAGAGAACCAAAGCAAAGAATTTCCTACTAGATGAAAAAATGAAACCAAATATTCTCAAGGTAATCAAAATGTGTGTTCAAGGACATACACTCACCTTTGATTCAAAGAAATGTAAAAAAGGAAACATGGATATATTTATATTAGTGGAAATTGCATCCAAAGACTCAAACAATGTCTACATATTGGACAAAAAAGAAGAGAACTGTTGCATAGGAAAACTAAATGAAATTTGGCTCTGGAATAGAAGGACATGACAAATAAATTTTGACAACCTGATCAAAATCAACAAAGAAGAAGTTGTCAGAGATATTCATAAAATCAAAAGGCCCTTAAATTCTATTTGCAAACATTGACTACACAACAAGAAATCAAGAGTAAGTTTTAAAAAAAGGAATATTCCACAATGAAACCAATGGAATTAGTCCATACTATTCTATGTGGTCCCATGAGAACCAAAGGTCTAAATATAAAATCATACTTCCTTCTCTTCATAGGTGATCATACTCAAATGACATGGGTCTTCTTTCTGAAGAAAAAGTTAGATACATTTGAATGTTTCAAATTTTTCAAGGAAGTAGTAGAAAATGAAACTTATATGAGAATGGAATTGCTAAGATCGTATAAAAGAGGTGAATACACTTAAAATGAGCTTGAAAATTTATGTGGAAACATGGGATTAGAATACAGTTATCTACTTCTAGGACCCCACAACAAATGGAGTAGTGGAAAGAAAAAATAAAATAGTACAAGGGATGAACAGAATGATGCTAAATGATTCTAAACTACCCAACATTTTATGGATTTGGGATATTCACATTGCCATTCATATTTTAAATAGAGGACAACTCATAACTGGTAGCAACATGACCCTAGATAAACTATGGAAATGTAGGCCAACAACTATTAAATAGTTTCGAATATTCAGAAGCAAGTGATATATCAAGAGGCATGACGAGAACTTAGGAAAATTTGATTCTAGATTTGATGAAGGAATCTTTCTTGGATATTCCACTAGAAGAAAGGAATACAAGTGCTACAACGTAAGATTAAAAAATATGGTGGAAAGTCTAGATGTAAATGCATGGGGGCTTCACTTAGTGAACCTATCACATAGCACGTGTAATCATGGAATATTAAAGAATACCCTTAATTTCAGTAGATATTGGTCCAAACTACTTTTGTTGAAACCCCCTCCCAATACTTGAATACTCCCCATCACCCCTTTTTATACCCTAATCCTTATAAACTCCCCTAACCCCCCACCCTAAACCCCTCATCCCCCCCAATACCTGCAATATATTGGCCTGATTTTTAAGAAATTTAAAATTTGCAATATGAACTAATGTGCTAGGATATTGGTCAACAAGTGAATCCCCCATGTGTAAATGTAGATGAAGAATTAAAGTACATAAGAATAGATGATGATGATGATAAGATGGTGATGGAACAACCATTATAAGATTGACAACAAGAAGAAGAGCTGGTTTAAAAACAAGAAAACATGTATCAAGAAAAACCAGAAGAATAAAGAAGACCCAATACAAAGGCTCCCTCTAGGTACATTCAAAAGAATCATTTTGAGGATTTGATTAATTGATATAAAAAAATTGTGTAGGAACAAGAAGAAGTTGCTTAAAAAATGTTGAAGAAGAAGTGTGTTTCCCTCTATTGTCTGAAATAGAACCAAATTGTTTTAATGAAGCATGAAATTATGAACAATGGATTAAGGCCATGGGAGAATAATTAAATCAAATTTAGAAAAATAAAACCTAGGAACTTGTTCCAAGGCCAAAGGACAAAAAATGTCATTAGAACCAAATGGGTCTTCAGGAATAAACTAAATTAGTAAGGAAAAGTAGTCAAAAAAAAGGTGAGGCTGGCGTGCATGGGATATGTGCAAAAATAGATTTCGAAGAGACCTTTTCCCGAGTAGCGGGAATGGAAACAATAAAGATGTTCCTGGAATATACTTGCTCCAAAAACATCATCATGTATCAAATGCATGTAAAATCGATATTCCTAAATGGGGAACTATAAGAATAAGTATATATAGAACAACTAGAAGGCCTCTCCCTCTTAGATAATAATGTTGATGTGTTTGTAACTTTGGAATGTATTCACTTGTATATCTTATGTCTTGTACCCTGATGTTTATTCTAGGAAGTGTCTGTAATGTATTTGAGTCATGTCATGACCTAATGTTCCTATCGGGAGATTCAATAATGTAAAAAATTCATGTCAAGTCATTGTGGGTAACCCTCCTATTGTTTAAGGGTTAAATTCCCCATAGTTTCAGGGCCCTAGGGTTATTAGACTCTCCTAGAGAAGTCAGCCCTAGTGATTTATTGTCAAGTCGAGAATTAGTATAAATAGAGAGTGAGCCTCTCTATTTATCACACACTCACTCACACTCAGTTGTAGTGCATAGCTGAGGAAGAAGAAGTTGTTGGGGCTAGAAAAAAGAGGCTACTGCTATTGGGAGATCATATTACTATTTTGGGGTTTTACTTTTGGTGTTGATTCTATCTCTAAGGAAGTTGCGGGGTTTTGTCCATTTATGGTTTCCTCGAGGAAAAACATTGTGTTCATTGTCTCTTGTGTTTGATTGCCATGCTTGTTATTGTCTTAGTTAAAGATCCTAATATAATGCTAGCTTAAATGATAAAAATATAACATGGTATCAGAGCTAACCTGAGAAGAAGACACTGTGCAGCTATAGGAACTAGGGCTTCCTATTTTTCGGATCTCTCTCCACATATTTTCAGCAAAATAAGGTTGGGCTAACTCTCCTCCCTAGAGCGCATCTTTCTATTGAAGCAGAATCTGATTCTGAGCTTTTTCAGTTTTGGACCCAACACTACTGCCGAAAATTAGGGCTTTCCACAGAAGTGGAATTTTTGAGTGAGCCCAGGCCTGGATTGATCTCCTCCTCAAAATCGAAGTTTAGAGATCAATATCAAATCATTTGGTTGGAGATAACTTTGAGAAAGTCAAACCCTAATTTTCTCTTGAACCAGCACTGTAGAAATTTAGCTTCGAATCCAAATCCAACATCTTGACCTGGTAAGATCAAAATATTTTGTATTTCAATTTGAGGTTCTTAGTTA
The DNA here is from genome assembly GCA_001517045.1 of Pseudotsuga menziesii. Classification (NCBI taxonomy): domain Eukaryota; kingdom Viridiplantae; phylum Streptophyta; class Pinopsida; order Pinales; family Pinaceae; genus Pseudotsuga; species Pseudotsuga menziesii. The sequence continues at coordinate 134,446 of LPNX010330719.1, forward strand.
ATATGTCTCATCATACCAAGCTTGATAAAAATCTTGAGGGAGATGATAACTTTCGAGCCTGGAAGTATAGGATCTCCCTGGTCCTAGAAGAAAATAAGTTGGAATCCTATATCAATGAGGAGGTTCCAGTTCTAGAGGGAGATGAGGATAAGGCCTTACACAAGAAGAAGTTGGTTATGGCTAAGAGGATTATTGCTGATTCAATCAAGGATCACCTCATACCATAGGTGTCCTCCCTAAAGACACCTAAAGCTATTTTTGATTCCCTAACCAAACTGTTTGAAGGGAAGAACATAAACTGGAAGATGACTCTGAGAAATCAACTGAAGAATGTAAAGATCCAGAATGTAGAGACCATCTAGTCTTACTTTAAAATGGTACCTCAGATCAAGGAACAACTAGAAGTAGTAGATGAAGAAGTGGAAAATTCATAGATTGTGATGACCACCTTGAATGGTCTTCCTAGGGAATGGGACTCTTTCATTCAAGGGATCTTTGCCAAAAAAGAAGCTAGTCAAGTTCAACAGACTACGGGAATAATTCTTTCAAGAAGAAGCTCAGATAGTGGCTCTAGAAGAAAAGATGGGAAGTGAAGATCAAGCTCTCACAGCCCACACCAAAAAAACCAGAAGGGACCATCATCACTCCAAAGGTAATATTTCACACTCTAGAAGAGATCTTTCTACTATTAGATGTTACACATGTGATGAGAAAGGTCACATATCCAAATACTACCCTAACAAAAGGAACTGAAAGAAGAAAAGAGGAAACAAGAGAAGACATCATGCTCATGCTGCAGAGGCTAATGAACCTTCCATAAAGAGAATCAGACAAGAAAGTGATGATTCTTCAAGTGATGAAGAATATGTACTATTCTCCGCTCTCACGGGAACTATATCACATGGAAGCAATGATTGGATTATAGGCAGTGGTGCTTCTAAACATATGACATGATTCAAAGAATCATTTGTGAATCTATCTGAACATGAGTGACCTCACAAGGTGAAACTTGGGGATGACTACCAGTATCCAATAAAAGGTAGTGGTGAATCCTCCTATAAACTAGACTCTGGAAAGTCTATGAAGATGAAAAATGTAGTGTTTGTACCAGGACTAAAGAAGAACCTCCTCTCCATATCTGCATTGGATGCAAAAGGAATGAGGGTTTATTTTGTAGAGGGCCAAGTTCTTATGTGGGCAAAGGGAAAGACTTTTGATGATGCAATAGTTATTAGGGAATAATAAGGAGGTCTATACAAATTGAAGGGCCAACCAAAACAAGCTTTGTTTCATGACTCAGTAGAACCAAATGAACTTTGACATAGAAGGCTTGCACTTGTGCATTAAAGAGCACTACCACTTACAATCAAAGATGTTGAAGGTCTTCCAGAAATGTAGACAAAACATGATGGTGTTTGCAAAGGATGTGCAAAAGGAAAGAACACAAAGAATACTTTTCCAAGTAGCGAGAGCAAGGCAAAAGGAATCTTGGAAATCATCCACTCTGATGTATGCGATCCGATGTCATCCAGTTCATTAAGCGGGTATGTATACTATGTTTCTTTCATTGATGATTTTTCTAGGAAGACATGGATATACTTTATGAAGAACTAAGATGAAGTATTCATCAAGTTCAAGGAATTCAAAGCCTTGATCGAGAACCACACAGAAAAGAAGATCAAGATTGTTCGATTAGATAATCGCGGATAATTCACATCGAATGAATTCAAAGACTTGCGTAAAGATTCGGGGATTAAGAGGGAGTTAACCACTCCATATAATCCACAACGGAATGGAGTTGCAGAAAGGAAAAATAGAACGATCGTGGAAGATGCAAGGGCCATGCTTCATGATCAAGATCTTTCCATGCATCTATGGGCAGAAGCTGCCAAAACAATAGTGTATGTACAGAAACATACTCCACAAAGAGTACTCGAGAATAAGACACCTGAAGAAGTATTTTCTAGCAAGAAACCAGAAGTCAGCCATCGCAGAATATTCGGTTGTCCAGTGTACATACACATTCCTAAAGAAAAGAGGACAAAGTTAGATCTTTCAGGAAGGAAGGGTATATTTGTGGGATACTCTGAAAGCTTGAAGACTTACAAAATATACTTCCCAGGATTCAAGAAGATCGACATCAATAGGGATGTGACATTTGATGAAGACTCAGATTACAACAAATCCAGAAAGAGACCTGCTGAAGAACCTGAAGAAATAGAAGCGCCTAGAATTCATGACACAACCATGAACGAAGAATATCAAGAAGAAGATCGAGAAATAGAATAACCTCAAGAACCTATAGATCCACCTCAAGAGAAGAATCCTCACAAGAGGAAACCTATTTGGGTACGAGAATCTATCCAAGTTGCAGAAAGATATGGGGCTCCAGAAGAATCACACAGAGAAAGGAAAAGAACTAGGTCGTGTTCCAGTTATGTAGTCTTATTTGATTTCATTGATAAGGAACCTTCCAACTATGAAGAAGAAACAGAAAAGAAAGAATGGAAGGATGCTATGATCGAAGAATACCAATCAATCATGAAGAATTATGTTTCATATGTTGTCCCAAGACCTAAGGGGAAGTTTGTAGTGACTTCCAAATGGATCTACAAGATCAAGCATGCTGCAAATGGTAGCATAGAAAAATATAAAGCAAGATTCGTGGCTCATGGCTTCTCCCAGAAAGAAAAAATAGATTATGAAGAAACTTTTGCACTTGTATCCATATACACTTCCATCAGATCAATACTTTCTCTGGCTATAGTGATGAAATGGAAGATACACCAGATGGATGTCAAGACTGCTTTCTTGAATGGTGTAGTGGAAGAGGAAGTGTCTGTGGAGCAGCCACTCAGTTTTGAGACACATGACAGGGAGACTCATGTGTGTAAATTGAAGAAACACCTGTACAGTTCGAAACAGGAACCTAGGACATGGTATGACAAAATTGATGGCTTTCTATCCAGTTTAGGATTTACCAAAAGTAAAGCAGATTCTAACCTCTACTACAAGGTTGAAGAAGGAAATCTAGTAATGCTCCTACTATATGTAGATGATTTTTTTGTAATGGGTATGGATGGATTGATTACTGATAGGAAGAGAAAGATTGCTGCTGAGTTCGAAATGAAGGACTTGGGTATGATGCATTATTTTCTAGGCATGGAGGTGTGGCAAAATGCGGATGGAATCTTCCTCAAAGAAGGGAAGTATGCAGTAGAGATCGTGAAGATATTTGGGATGATGGGCTGTAAGGCCTTAACCACACCTATGGCATCGAACCTGAATCTATTGAGTGATGCTTCATCTGAGTTGGTTGATGCCACAATGTATCGTCAGATGATTGGATCCTTGATGTACCTAATGAATATGAGACCAGATATTTTCTTTGCTGTGAACACCTTCAGCCAGTTACTAACAGATCCGATACATGTTCAGTTGACTGCTGCAAAGCATTTTCTAAGGTACCTAAAGGGTACAGTTGATTATGGGCTCAAGTATAAGGCTGACCGAAAGATTAACCTGGAGGTTTATGTTGATTCAGATTGGGAAGGTAGTGCCATCGATAGTGTTAACACCCAAAAATGGTTAACTACCTCATCTCCCCCATTTCATGGCTCATTCGTCCACTTACCTACCATATTTCCCTGAAAATCCCACTAAAAGCC
>LPNX010330741.1:0-33692 GCA_001517045.1 Pseudotsuga menziesii
TCACGATTCAACAAATTACAGATTTTCATATACTCCTCCTAATTTATGGCATACTGAACTAGTTATAAATGATACAACATTTCATTTTTTATGATTGTATATTAAAAAGACTTGGAGTAAATAAAATTTGTGATCAATAAAAACATTCTTTCTAGGATTAGCTTTTCCAATTTTAATGGAATATTTCTTTAATGCATAATTTTTACAAATTAAATGAAATAAATAAAATGTTTACAAAAAAATTCAATGTCATAGAAGTCCTTGTAATAGAATTTTTCTAGATTTCTTGAAATATGTGTTATGTATCTTTAAATGAAAATGAGGTCAACACCAGGGTATTACATTCTACAACCTAGGTGGGGGAATATATTCAACTCTTCATCCATATGTATAACATCAACACCAATCGGTTTAATGCATTCTTTATTTTTTAACAAATTAATGTTCACTGAGATCGATTGGATTTAAACAAATAAAAAATCTAGTATATATCTCATCAAACACATCTTAAGATACTAATTAGATTAAATATTTTAAAACCAAAACTTCCAAAAACAATATATATATGAAGAGTCCAAAATAATATATATGTTTAAAATATATAAGTTAAACTCATAAGTTTAAGTTTAAAGTTTTGACATGGAATATGTCAAATCAACAAGTTCACATGTATAAAAACATATATAACTATGTAAGATCCATTATATGGATATCACTCTCCACATTCTCCTCATGATTGACCTATATAACACATGAAACATATAATTAAGCTTCAATATATAAATTTTATACTGTAGATAAACTTAAATAAAAATACAATTTGAAGTTAAAATAATAAAAACTATTGACCTATATAACACATGCAACATATAATTAAGCTTCAATATATAAATTTTATGCTATAAATAAACTTAAATAAAAATACAATTTGAAGTTAAAATAATAAAAATGAATAAATATACCTGACTGAGGCCAACACCCAAAGAGATCACCACATCCACAGCCACAGAAGGCTATACAATACCTTTACCCACCTACAATTAAAATACCATTACTTAAACATTTAAAACATGTAATTTAAATGTAGCTTAATTCAAATTTAAATAAAATGTTAGTTGTTTTTAACTATTAAAAAAACATTTAATCATTACTAAAACATTTGAAAGGTGCTTGATTTACCTCCAAATCTTGGGAGACACTAGGAATGTCTCCCAATATTGATGATGAGAGGGGCCCAATACCCATGGTCCTAGGTGACAGGATCGGAACCTATGAACACAAACAAAATTTCAATCTTGAAAAAAATGTGTCATGTCAATAATAAGAACATATAAGTTTATAGATATTTATGCAAATGTACCTCTTTCAATGGACCTAGGTTAACGCTAGAGTCGACCATAAAATCACGTTCATCCAACATTTGGGTGAAATGCAATTCAAATGAGTTCATTATATATTCAGATAAGCTAACAAAACGGGATTTAACAATTATGAGGAAAACATAAAATTTCTCACATACCTCCCCCCCTCCCTCCTTCCTCGTGATGGATTAAATCAAACAATCCATCTCGAAAATATTTTGCATATGCCTTGGCATCTTCAAGGCTCATTGAATCTACCTCATTGTCTATTTTATAAGAAACATGTGCATGAGAACGAGCGCGTTCTCTATGTCGATCCATGCCCACATCAACATCCATTAGAGCAGATGGTAAGTTGTCTCCTATGACGGTTCTGACCTCTAGACCAATCTGAGAGGGCGCCTCCATCTATGATCGTAATGTAACAAATCTCTATGGACGGGGCACTAAACGAGGTGTAGGATTAGGAAACAATGGACCGTGATAAACTCCTTCTCATTCATATGTCCTACCTTTTCCAACCTCGTAAAATTTGGACACATCTATGTAATCTGGCTTCATGTTTAAAAAAACTCAGCATAAAAATTTCTCACAAAATAATGTGGCACTTCATCATTCCATGGAAGTATACCATAGGCAGCCAATAATCTATCATATAAATGGTGTGCAATATCAGGGTGCTTGAAATATTGCACCTTTAACATCTTCCGCTTCGGTCCTTCTTTAAAATTAAACATTGAAATCGCATCTACTTTTGATACCCTCTTCTCTACATCAACCCACCTGTCAGGACCCATCACCTAAGCCCTCCACATTCGCATCAAGTGAATAAAACAATTTGTTGTTTGCCCAACAGTTCTATAGGCACCAATAAACTTGCCTAAAGATTCCAAAAGTATTTGCAAGCTTTGCTGACTCTCTGTTGGGAGTTCCAAGCTAGAAATATCATCCCTCATTTTTTTATGGTGGGTTGTACATTGTTCAAGGGTGATAGAAACCTCTTCATTTTCCCAAGGAAGAGCATCGGGTATATCTGAAGGATAAATGGTCATGGGATGACAACCATGTGCTTGTTCAGTAGTAGCCCTTCGCCGACCTTGACCCTTTCTCCGAGCATTTGAATGACCTTGCTCTTGGTCCCTTGCAACATCCTCAGCATCTCCACCCTCATTTTATCCAAATACATAACCCTCATTTTCTCTAAATGCATCATCACCCTCAACAGAACCACGATCCTCTACATTTACACATGTAATCATGTATAATTTAGTACATAAATACAAGCATATAAATAGACATGCAAATTAGTGATTTATTTAAATAGATTATATATATGTAACATATTACCAATAAAATGTTGATGGTCCATTGTTCGTTCTCTAAAATAACGACCAGAAGAGGGCAAACAATCATGAGATGATGAATCAAACAATTGACTAGACACAGAAGCTTGGCCACTCTCATGAGACAATCTATTACGCCATGTCTCTACAAAGAAAAATGCTAATGAAACTTAGTAAAAGCAATGAACAAGACTTGAAAAAAATATAAATATTCATGCATAGTCATAAATTTTGCATGTGCATAAATTTCATACACATACCTAATGTGTCTCGATATAATACGCTAGAATCTCTAGATGATTCAAACCATCTTCCAGAGTGAACATTTGAAGGTATTTCAGAAGATGTAGGTGTGGTATTAGGCGTCCTTGTCTCAGATGTCTCTGTACATCTTTGACTCAAAGAATGAGTGACCACCTTGTCTCGAATCATCTCTACTATATATCTCCTATAAACATCAAAATAAACACCAATGAACTAATGTAGTTTATCCCATAGAAAGTTTTTTAGGACAAGAAAAAAAAATTGAATATACTTATTTTGTATAAAACATAATACGATCAATCCACATCAAGTTATTAATCTTGTGGAAATGCTGGTGAGGAAAAAAGAAAGAATTTAGAGCCTTTTGACCCCTTGGACTGAACATGGACAACACATTTGGTTTTACTCTCAAAATTACTTGGCTTAGTGGCTTTGCTGACCTCCCCTTTAGTGTGATGAAGTCTCCACCATCTAGGGTTTTATGCCCATGGGTTGGTGCTCTAGGGCATACCCCTTTGGTGTGATGAAGTCTCCACCATATAGGGTTTTATGCCCATGGGTTGGTGCTCCAGGGCACACCTTTTTTGGAGCAACCTACTATGTAAAATGAACAACCAACATAAATTAATAGAACATACAATTGAACAATAGAAAAAGATAAGATATTAGAATATTGAACCAAGCATATCCACAATATCATGATATCATTATTCATAGTTGTCATGGTAGGAAATTATCCTTGAATGGGGACACAAAAATTTCTAATAGGGACACAAGACATTTCTAATTAAGGGCCACATAATCTAGCTTTCTTGGGTTGTTCCTAAAACTTCAAATGTGTAACAGAGCCTCCCTATGTAACAAAGTCTTTTATCAATCTATGAAGATATTAGCAATACCTTGCACAAAAAATTAAAAACAAATATTTGATCAAATAAATTTTGGTTTTCACATAAGATTCGATATGTGGTTAGATCTTCAACAAGGGTTTATCGTACAAGATAATACTACAAAGGAAATTTTTTAGATTATGAGAATACCACTTTTCATTGTTGGCTCTCCCAACAATTGGACATCTTCAAGATTATTTTTTTCAAGAGCAAGGTCACCCAAAAGGGAAAAAGGGACATAATCAAAAGTCATGTGAGTAACCATTCTCGAAGGATTTAGATGGTTAGAATGCATAAAATCAATGAAAAACGGTTACTAATAAGGATATCAATCTTAAATGTTATAAGCGTATAGCGTGGAAAATGGAAAATGCTAAAATGTTATAACTGTATAATGCTGGAAAATATTAAAATGTTATAACCGTATATGGTTGTGAAACTGGATGCTTGCCCTGAAATGCCCCCCCTTATACAATATGAAGTTATGAACTATTTGCATGTGGTTGTGGAGAAAGGGCTTATAAAAAAGGCATCGTGGAAGAATGCACAACGTATCCATCTATTTGAAATAACTTATTAGCATAGATTGAGGTTTTGTTATATATACTTTCAATTCTGCCCTAGTAAGATATTCCTAGGTGAAATTAGTAATGTTTTCTAAATAGCAAACAGTCTTGAATCAAAGAATTGATCTGGAAGTCTTCTACAAGGAAAATATCCCATAATTTATTTAGACACCATTTTCCTTGGAGTTGTCTTGCTTTGGCTTATTCACCTAAAAGGAGTGTGGCAACCATAAAAAACCATTCCTGAAAGTCACATAATTTCTCTATTAAATTAATGTTATAAAAGCAAGTGGTCGAGTTCATCTTGATAGAAAGTCAATATGTTTGTAGAATTCATGAAAGTCATAGAATTTCTTACATTTGAAGAGCTCACTGTGAAATGTTAATCTGTTTGCACAGAGTAAAATATCCAAAGGTTTCATAGGTAATAAGAAAAAAATATTACATCTATTTGGACTCTTTAGGACAACGAGCTTGAGCATCATCCTATTAGGAGAATAATGAGATTTTATACTTGCGAACAAGAAGCAACTTCCACAAATGAAGGTTTTTTTACTACTAAATGACCTCTAAGCTAGGATTTTGAATAATGATGCTATTTGGAATCCTTAGATTCAAATTCTGATAAAACTATTTTAGTTTGGGCATATAAGGAAGGCATAAAAGCTCATAACGATGAGTTATGCTATCGAACTTTGGGGCTTGAGCGGTGTACACTAATAGAGGTTTATCTCCTATTTATACTTTTACCATGATGTAGGATTCAAGGTGCAAGCTTGGTTATAGTGGGAAGCTTGGTTGGTCCTTAGTAATAGCTTGTAGTGATGGCAAGATTTATTAGGATCTGAAGTTATAGCTTATATAGGTCGTAGAGAGCATTTAGTTTTCAGTTAGAGGCAATGTTCCCTTCAGTCATAGGTTGCTTGCTAATTCAGAGCTCCGATACTTTCCTATTTTTCATAAATATATAAAGGATTAAACCCTGCTTAAGTTTCAAAAAGATTATTATACTAACAGTTGTTTAAGGCTTTCTTTATGTATTCTAGAGTGAAAGTCTAGGAGCTTAATTCCTTCACCTTTTATTTAGGGTATCAAATGATGATATATGAAGAAAAAATTGTAGAACCTAAATGATGCTACATGCATACAGAACTAATAAGAAAATCAAAATGAAGTTCCTTGCATGAAGCACTTATGTGGGAATACATGGTAACATATTTAAATTAAGGGGAGCTAAATTTGAATGGTAGGTGATATCAAAGTTAAATATCCATCTATAAGCTATGATCTGAAAGAAAGGCCATGAATTGTACCTTATGAATTTGCACCACCGCGAAGCCATGAACGCAGCGACAACACCACCTTGTATTCCTGGCACCACTGCACCACCACAAAGCACAGACGACATACCTCCTATAGGAACCACCAATGGACGGTCCTGTCACCACGAAGCACCATCGATGGATGGACAAGCATCACGAAGCAAACCTCCTAGACGAAGCAGTGGATAGGCACCACAAAGCAGTGGACAGGCACCACAAAGCAGTGGACAGGCACCACAGAACAACGAATAGCAACCACAGAGTAGCGGACAAGAACCATGGAGCAGTGGAAAGGCACCTCCTCGATAAACAAATGGGCCAACGGATGGGAAAACAAACAGGGCAATGGACGGGCCAATGGTTAGGGATGGACACAGACTCCTCGCTACTCACAAGTGACTCCTCACAGTGAAAGACAGGGACAGACAAGGATGGACATGGACGAACTCCTCACAGGGATGGACAGGGATGGACATGGATGAACTCCTCACAGGGACAGACAGGGACAAACTGCTCCTCTCATAATGACCTCCTCGAAAATGGACAAGGACTCCTCACAGTGACATAATCCTCCTCTCATAACGACCTCCTCGACGATGGACCAAGAAAAGACAAAGTTGTGAACAGTTGTGTTTAGCGTATACATATATATAGTTTTTCAGCCGAACATGTTTTCGGCTGAGAACTTTGTTCGGTCGAACATGTTTTTAACCGATACATTGTTTCGATCGAAAATTGTTCTGCTGGACATTATTTCTTCGGCCATACTTACATATCCCACATAACAAGGTTGTGTGTTAACTTTAACATTCAGCTGTTATAATGTTTCAGACGAAAGTTAGATAAATTGTTTCGCCAAAAAAATAACTTAGTTCGACTGAAAAAATAAAATAGTTCGTCCGAAAAAATAAATAGTTCAGCCAAAAGTGGTTTAAATACGGATTCTGAAAGTGGATTCTCATGGAATAGACGCCCACATTCATGATTTCACCCACTCTCGAGTTACCTAGTCAAGAGGAATAAGGGACTATTGCGACTCCTACGTATTCAATTAGGGATGAATATAAAATAGATACTACCCCGAGGAAGGAAAGGAATCATGACCGACCGACTCCTTCTACCCCTCCTCACAAAATATCTATACCACCAAACACTAAGTGGGGTAAGAAAAGACATCCCAACTACAAACCTCAAAATGTGATACTTAATAAAAAGTATGCATGCCTACCGGAAGTTCGTTGTGGCTTCTTACAAGGTAGGGAAGCAAGACACATTAATACACCAATTAAAAAATCTATAAAATTGTCTAGTGAAATTCTAGAACAAGGATTTGTTAATAAAGGAAATAACAAGGACGATGAAAAAAAAGAAGTAGAAGACATGGATATGAAGGATCAAGATGATATTGACAATCACAATGCCAATATCAATTGTAAAGAAAATGATGTTTTCCTAAAATTCAATGAAGTCAATAAATTCAATGATAACAAAAATTATGAGAGAATTGAAGTTGTAGAAGAATGCAATGATGAAAATAAAAGTGTTAAAGATGACCTTAATCATGATAAAGTAGAATAACGAAACCCAGCGGATGGTGCGAAAAAATATGAGATGAACATTCTAATAGTAGTCACAACTCAAGATGTTCTAATATTTCAAACTACAGATAAGAAAACCATATTTTAAAGCATGCATAAATATAAAAAATCTACATCAAAATAGAAGGTCAAAAGAACACCATCATATTAGAAGCTCAGAAGAATACTCCATATAGTTGTTATGTGTTCATATACATAATCATATGAATGAAAAGATTTGAATGGAAATGCGACCAAATATTTAAATAACTACTAAACCGTGGAACCATTATTCATGGTAAGAATTCCAGTTGCAACACGCTCATAAGAAGATTTTTGGATGAATATTTTCAGAGCAGGATGACTTGTAAAAATACCTAAATAGTATATTACTATTACAATTAATTTATTTAAGAATTAGGTTAATTAGTATTAATGGTCAAAGGCCACCTCTTTTCAAGGTCCAACCATTCATAGGTTAGATTCCATATATAATGTAAGCTTGTCAATGTAATAATAATCAATTCAATAATAAAGATATATAAATTATCAATTATAAGACTTGTATACATATATTCTCTATATATAATCTATACAATTTTAATAATAGTTTTATTATTATAATTTTTTTTTTCTAAAAATTGTGGGAGTTAGGGTTTAGAGCGTGAAACTATTTAGGCGAATGGTGAATGAGGGTGGAGGTAGAGGTGTTCCATGGAGGACATAGGTATGGGAGGATGCGAGGACACTAGTAGGAGGAATGGGGTGTAGGTAAGGGAGTTGAGGCAAGAGATGGGACAAGAGAGGAGCACTGAACTGGAGGTGAGCGCGCAAGTGGTTGGGGAGTGGAGCAAGAGTTAGGTTGTGGGATTTGCGCGAGAGGCATTATATCATTGGAAAATAGGCAGTAGGAGTGGAGGGCACATATGTTTGGATGGGCACTGGTGGATTAGACTAAGGAAACAAAAGTAGGGGAGGAGTGAGGGAAAAATGGAAGATGAGTGTATAGGATTGGGGAAGTGGGCGCTTGAAGTTGTTTGGAGAAGAGCATGCGAAGAGGTTTCCGAGTGGAGCTGGATGCATGAGTGTGTGGTCATGGTAGGAGGGTGGGGGTGTGGCATGGGCATGGATGTGTGGACGCATATGGGAGATGCGTGGTGGAAGTGTGTAAGGTGGAGAAATGATTGGGTGAAGGGAAACACAAAAATAAATGGAGACTATGATGAGGAAGGAAGATGCTCGTGGAGGGAGATGGTGGATGTAGGGGTGAGCATAGGCATGGTGGAGTGAGCCGAGGATAAATGGAGCATTTGAGTTGTGGAGAAAGGCATGTGGAAAATATATGAGGGACAGTGTGGGTGAGCGAAGTAGGTGGGAGTGGAGGAAAGCATAAGTCATGGAAGCACACAAAGAGGTGAAGGAATGGAAGCGGTGGGTAGCAAGTGGCATGGTAAGAGGGTTGAATATGGAGAGTTGGTGTTGCGTAGAGTGGGAGAAGGGATAATGTATAGTGTGGTAGTAGCAGCAACTAGGGGAGAGTTGGTCAGTGTGGAGCATGGGCATGATTTGGATTCAATGACAGTAAGAGCCGATGGACGGAAGGAGGGCATGGGAAATCACAACGTTAAGCAAATGAGAGGAAGGAAAAAACCACGTGAGAGTGGATGGGAAATAGAGTGGAGTGATGTACATGGGGTGGAGTGGACATGTAGTGAGTGGCTGCAAGGTGGAAATAGAGAGGGGGTACATGAGACGGGTGTGAATGTAGGTCATAGGAGGAAGAGAATGGGAAGCTATGGGAAGAGGGTGAGGGAGGTAGTAGCGCAAAGGGTATGAGGAGCTATGATGTGGAAGGTGATAATGATTCTCCCAAGGAAGTATATGAGTGACGATCTTAAATATCTGATACCACTTGTAAGGGTTCATCCTTATATAATTATCATAATTGATCATTTATATATATTTATTATTCAATTAGTGATTTTTACATTGACAATATTACATTATATATGGAAGCTAACCTATGAATGGTCAGGCCTTGAAAAGAGGTGACCTTTGACCATTAATACTAATTAACCTAATTTTTAAATAAATTAATAATAATAGTAATATACTATTTAGGTATATTACGATGATAGTTAGTTTTATAGCATAAAATACTACCCATCTTCAAGGCAAATTTAGTAATTTTCAATGAAGAGAAATATTTATCATTCTAAAAAACTATCATAGATAAGATACCAAACATGGTAATTGAATTACAATTATTTTGTTTACATGAATAAGAAGAACAAATACCACCATCCTAATGAAATAGTATATGGTAGTTTGTATGTACTTATGTTTCTTCAAACAATAAAGATTGCTCTCACTAATATTGTCCAATCCCTATTATTCTAAAGGGTTATCAATTGGAACTACCTACAAGGGCATGGTTTCTTTCTTCTCATTTTTGGAACACATTTAACATAAGTTGTGCTTTATAACATATGCATGTGATTTTCTTAAGATTGTTGTCCAATAATATCCAACTCAATTAATATTGTAAGTAACATTTTCCCCAAAGAAGTAACCACAAATTGATCCATCATGTAAATTATTTAAGACATTTTCAACATTCTCCTTTTCCAAACATCTAAGAAACATGCCATCATAATTTTTTCAAAATAAAACATCATTAATGTGCTAGTATTATGCATATTTGAGCCTAGAGGATCTTCTCTTTTCTATTAGAATGATCCAATACTCCATGTCCAATGGGAACTAATGTAACAAGGAATAACATGACACTAGGAATCACATGTTTCAAAGTGTCATGCCACACAATCAATGAAAAAAATACAGGGTAGTATTTACACATGCAAGAATATTGAAATTCCATAGGAGCTAGAATTGATGTCTGAGTGTGATGGGTTAAAATATTTCACTATAATTTTATCATCTCTTCACTCACACAAATATCTCTATTTAGTATTTTTTGTTTTGTCTACAACCAAAAACCAAAATTTGAAATTATTTATGACATTTTTAACATTCTTTAGTGCTTTATAATTTGCATGAGGGCACCATTAATGCACTAGTGTTGGGCATATTTGAGCCTAGGGAATATTCTCTTATCTAGTTCTAATGACCTGATTGTTAGGATTATTAATCCTCCCTTGACGAAACTGTCTATTAGATTAATTTATCCTAACTTAGGAGATTTAATTAATTAATTAAGTCCTCTAGTACCATTGGGTCCACATGGCCTAATGGGGCCACATGTACCACTTACTAGAGTGTGGGGAATACTGCTAGAGGCCAACTGATAGTGACTAGACTTGCATGCATCATTTTAGGCGCCTCCTAGACCAATCCCTACATTTTAGGAGCCACTGCCAGTCCCAACACCAACCTCCTTCTATCAATTGGAGTTGGAACTAGATAAGATTAGTTAATTTCCAGTTACATTTAGTTAGATCACAATCAGTTCAGTTAGTGCTAGTTATGCATGGTTTCATATGGATTAGGCTCCTTTGCTCACCTACCACTTCAGTTAGACTGAGTTAACTGTTTATTATTGATTGTGTGAGTTATTTAGACATCTGGAGTTAACCATTTGGACTCTGATATTGATTGAGACATCTTGAGTTAGCTATTAAGATAAATACAGTCACATCTAGTTGGTAGATTCAACTTCTTTCCTAATGAATACGAATTATTCCCTATGCAAACTATTGTAACACTGGATTTAATTAATGACAATGATACTATAATTATCTGAGCTATACTCATCTGTTTCCTGTGTGGTTTCATTTGTTCAGTGTGTATCTTCATTCCTTTTTACTGCATCAATAATATTTGACTCGTTGCTTGATGATATAAATGGCACAACAATTTTAAAATGGTATTAGAGCCATCTCAAGCAGGATTCATGTTTTTCTCTCTCCATTTAATTCCATAAGAAGTTGGGTTTCCACAGAAGTCCCAGAAAGAGTTCATTGCTTCCTCTAAATTTATTCAGAGTGGCGACACAGGTGTGGCGGACCATGAAAAAGTGTTCATGTCGAGAGGGAAGGCATGATTCTAACATAGTTCGAGTGTTTTAGTGTTTTGTAGTGAAACTCTACAGGTGCTACGTAGCTTGTATGAAGATTTGTGTTTTTCTAGCAGGAAAATTATGGATTCTCTACCTTCTACTCCTTGAATCCTAACACCCTTCAATTATCTTGATTGGAGGGCAGATATGCATCTGGACTTACACAAGCTTGGCTACTACAGGATAATACTTGGAAGGAAGGTTGAGCCCCATCAACCAGTAGAGAATAAAAAGTTTCCGAACCGCTTAGATGAATATTTTGGTTATCTATGCACTCATATATCCATAGATCTCCTTTTCCACCTTGAAGGTTTGAGGAATCCTAAAGAAGCTTGGGAGAAGCTTGAAGACTTGTTTGGAAAACAAGATGAGCTTCGGGAACATCTCCTAGAGAATGAGACGATAGCCTTACATCCTAGTAATTTCGAAACAATAGAGAAATTATTTACTAAATTTAAGTCTCTTGCACTTCAATGCAGACAGTGCGGAATAGAAAGAAGGGATGAGAAAAATGTGCTCTCCATTCTCAGCAAACTCGATCCAAAGTAATCAGTATTTTTTGCAATCTTCCATTCTAAAATGGATTCCTTTCCGGTTGGAAATTTCCTTCACTTGATTCCTTTTATGAGTCCTTGATCAAGGAGCAAGAGAATTTCATTCAAATGGGAGTCACCAAGACCTCCAAATATCAATCTCTCCTAGTGACAGTCTCTTACAAAGAGAAAGCTAAAGGGAAATCAAAGAAGAAGGAGCCTAAAGAAGTTGATTAGAAGCCTAAAAATAATTAGAAGACTTTAGAAGGAGCCTCCATCTCTAAGAAAAAGAAGTTTGATAAGAAGTTATGTCCCTATTGTGCTAAGGGTTTCCATATTGAAGATCATTGTATGAAGAAGCATATTGACCAACTTTCACCTCTTTGCAAGCAGCATAACATTTCTCTCCCACAAAGAGAAAATAATCCTGATGAAGAACCACAGACAGAAGAAGATGAAAGGTTCCATGCTTTGAAATATAGCCTTACTTAGTTAACAACATACATAATTGATTTTGGAGCATCCAAACACGTGGTTTCCTCCAAAGAATCCTTCTTGGCCCTCACACTGCCAAAGGGTCCTAATATTCACATGGGAGATGATTCCCAAATTCTAGCAAAAGTAAGGGGCTCAATCAGAGAAAAGCATGGTGAGTTCAAGAATTTCCTCTATGTTCCCTCTCTTATAGCTAACTTGTTTTCTGTTTATCAGATGATCCACACAGGCTCTCCCAAGGGAGTTACATTTGATTCTGATACAATTGAGATCACAGAAAAATCCATTGGATAGCTCATAGCGAAAGGTATTGCAAATCACTCTACTAAAGATTATGAGTTCTCACATATCTTACATGTCTCTCCTCCTACAACTCTATTGTCTCATGCTAACAACACCAACAATATTTGGCATGAGAGATTTGGCCATCTCAATTTCAAATATCTCCAGCAACTCTACAATGATAAAATGGTTGAAGTTTTTCCTTCCATCCAAACTTCCAATGGAGTATGTGTTGGTTGCTTGGTAGGTAAGCTTCCAAAGAAGCGGTATGATGTTGAGAAGGCACATAGAGTTGCCTCTATAATTAATTTGAAACATAGTGATGTGGATGGACCTATTTCCATCAACTCCATTAGTGGTTGTAGGTATTTCCTCACCTTTATTGATGATTGTTCTAGGTACTTCTGGATCTACTTCATGAAACAAAAATCAGAAGTTTTGAGACTTTTAAAGTTTTTAAGGCTATGGTTGAGAATAGCTTTAGTAAAAAAATCAAGTCTATAAGATCTGATAAAGGAGGAGAGTACATCAAAGGATACTTCTATAATTTATGTGAATCAAAGGGGATTCGAATGGAGCACTCAATTCCATACACACCACAGCAGAATGGTGTGGCTGAGAGGATGAACATATCATTGAAGGAGATGGAAACATGCCTTCTCCATGCCAAACATCTCCCTCCTTCTCTTTAGGATGAATCTGTAAACTATGATTAGTATTTACAGAATAGAGTGCCTCATAAATCAGTGGTTGGGGCCACTCCATTCGAAGCACTGCATGGGTATAAGTCCAATGTCTCTCATCTGAGAGTTTTTTGCTCCAATGCTTGGGCCAGAATACCACCTGTCAAGAGAAAGGAATTCCAAGCCCAAAGCAGCGAATGCATTCTGCTGGGATATGCAGAAGATGCAAAAGCTTACAAATTGATGGAGGTTGCATCTAGGAGATGCTTCATTGAAAGGTGTGTTCAGTTTGAAGAATATAAGTTGTATGACACACCACCATCAGCAGCACAGGAAGGTATAACCATTTCTCCACCCATTTTTTATGATGATGTTTTGCTACAGGTTTTAGATTCAGATGAAGAATATCAAATCCAGCATGATGTTGTTATTGAGACTGAATCTCATGAGATTCTAGATCCATATCTAGTATCCATTCCAAATCAAAAGCTCCTAAATGAAACTAGAAGTGGTGTTGGAAGTCCAGAAGATAGAAGAAGAACTAGGTCCCAGTATCAGAATGAACATGCTGCACTCTCTCTCACATATTTGATCCCTACAGAGTGGTGCAACAAAGTTCCAGGTCAGTGCTACTTGATGATGGTGAATGATCATCTACATGGCCCATAGAAGAAGAATGTTGATCATTCTCTACCTTCACCATCCATAAAAAAAATACACAGTCATCAATTCAGAAGAACATTGAGAGGTTCACATGCACAGCTTCAGGATGTTGCTCCACAGATGGACCATACTGCTGCATATATCTGCAATTTTGTAGTAGTGTTTTGCTCAAGTTATTTTTCTAAGGAGGAAGCTTCTTTCTTCTAAAGATAGCTTGCATTTTCCTATTTCTGCTTCTTTGGAGGGGGGGGGGGGGGTTCCCATGAGGGTTTCCCCTGTTTCCTCGATTCTATTAAGCATCATTATGTTCTTNCCAAGGTCCACATTTTTCCAAGTTAGGATTCAGGGGGAGTGTTAGGATTATTAATCCTCCCTTGACTAAATTGTTTATTAGATTAATTTATCCTAACTTAGGAGTTTTAATTAGTTAATTAAGTCCATTAGTACCATTGGGTCCACATGACCTGATGGGGATACATGTACCAATTACTAGAGTGTGGGGAACACTGCTAGAGGCTAACTAACACTGACTGCACTTGCATGCATCAGTTTAGGCGCTTGCTAGACCAATCCTTACATTTTAGGATCAACTGGGCGTCTCGACACCAACCTCCTTCAGTCAGTTGGAGTTGGAACTAGTTAAGCTTAGTTAATTCCAGTTACATTTAGTTAGATCACAATCAGTTCAGTTAGTGCTAGTTATGCATGGATATATGTAGATTAGGCACCTTTTCTCACCTACCACTTAAGTTATACTAAGTTTACTGTTTATTACTGATTGTGTGAGTTGTTTAGGCATCTGGAGTTAACCATTTGGACTCCAATATTGATTGATACATCTTGAGTTAGCTATTCAGTTAGGTAGAGTAACATCCAGTTGGTAGATTTGAATTCTTTCCTAATGGATTTGAATTATTCCTTATGTAAACTATTGTAACACCAGATTTAATTAATGAAAATGATACTGTAATAAGCTATACTCATTTATTTCCTGTATGGTTTGATTTTTTCTATGTGTATATTCATTCATTTTTACTGCATCAATAATATTAGACTCATTGCTTGATGATATAAATGGAACAACAATTTTAACATGGTATCAGAGCCACCTCAAGCAGGCTTCATGTTTGTCTCTCTCCATTGAACACCAGAAGTAGTTGGGTTTCCACAATAGTCCTGCAAAGAGTGCCTTGCTTCCTCTGAATTTATTCAGATTGACAGTGCAGGCATGACTAACCCTGAGAAAGTGTTCATGTCGAGAGGGAAGGAATGATTCTAACATAGTTCAAAAGTTTTAGTGTTTTGCATTGAAACTCTATAGGTGCTAGGTAGCTTGTGTGAAGATTTGTGTTTTCCAACATGAGAATTATGGATTCTCTACCTTCTACTCATCGGATCCTAACACCCTTCAATTATCTTGATTGGAGGGAAGATCTGCAGCTAGCCTTGTGCAAGCTTGGCTACTACATGATAATACTTGGAAGGGAGGTTGATCCCCATCAGCCAGTTGAGAAGAAAAAGTTTTTGAATTGCTTAGATGAAGCTTTCAATTATCTATACACGCATATATCCAAAGATATCCTCTCACTAATACATAATATCAAAATTGCTACAGTTTTTCGTTGTTATTCCCATGTTTTGTCGTCTCACTTGCGACAATAATGGTCGTGACATTTTGTGGCACTTATTGCATGGATATATCGACGAATTTTATAAGTCTTCGATATAGAGATTAAAACTGGCTACCACATGTCTTCTATATGGTGGCATCGGAATTGATTTTTTAGAATTCATTTTCTACGTTTCGTCGCTCTATCGACACAGTTTTCGTCTCTATAACGACAAAAATATGGCCAAAAATTGCTACACAAAATCTAGTTTCCACAACAAACCATGGAACACGTTCAATGATCATTAGTCATTCTATCGATGAATTATGGAATTTGAACATAAAATTCTTCCACGCATTCGCTGCTCTATCGACCAATTTGTCATTCCTAGAACGACGAAAATATGGCCAAAAACTACTAGAAAAATTTAGTTTCCACGTAAAACCATGCAACCTATGCAACAAAAGTTGGTCACTCTATTGACGAATTCTGGAATTCGAACAGAAATTTATTCCACACAAAATTGTGGAAAACCAAACACTTTCGACGAATATGCAAGTTGAATGGTAATTGTTCCACGAAACTGTGTCTTTAGAGCAACGATATTCCTGGAAAGCCACCCCAGGTTTCAACGTTTTTGTAGTACCCATGATGAAATTTGATTGATATTGAGATGAAACCTTGAGGTTTCAAAAAAAATTTAGAAAACCGTGGAAAGGCACCTTCCTTTCCACAGTTTTGGATCTTTAATAAGTGCTTGTGAACAAATACATACTATATTTTAAAGACAAAGAAATGGATAAAATATAACACGGGAAAGGTTATTTATAGAAAAGAAATATATGGGGAAAATAAGATATGGGAAAAAACGTATTGAAGTAAAAGGAAAAAAAATAAATGGGAAGTTTAGGGGGGAAGTAAAAAAGTGCTAACTAACTCTAAAAAATAAGGCATAATGATTTAAAAAGTGCCAAAAAGTACCCAAAGTGCCCCTAAGCATGCTAATTATTGCCTCAAAAACTATTTTCCGATTAGGATGCACAAATTCATAATAATTGGCTAAAATACATAATTAGAGGCTAAAGTGGAACCTCTTAGAGCGGATTCTATGACAAGGTAGGAGGGTACGTCTATACAAATACCATTGATAAAATACGTTGTAACCACCACAAGGATCTATAAACATTAATTAAATGATATTCTAGGCATCATTGAGAGCTGATTTCTATGATAAGGTAGGGGGGTACATCTATAAAAATACCATCGATAAAAGACGTAGGCACCATTGGGACCAGATCGAATTATTGTGATCTAAAATTAGGTTAATCCCACTGGGGCTTAAAGAGCCCACAAGGGCTTGGAAGGATTCCCACAAAGCTTGGAAGAAGCCTGCAAAGGCCTATAGATACCCATAGAAGCTTAAAGAATCCCACAAGTTAGAAGTAAAGGAAGCCCATGTTTTAAAGATGAAGGGAGCCCGAGCTTTGAAGACTAAGGAAACCTGCAGGTGTAAATAAATCCAGAGAATTTCAAGCCCACAATTTTTGGAAGAGATGAAAATGAAAAACTAATCCTTCTTATGCAACCACCTCAAGCATGGCCAAAATCGCTCAAAGTTAGTACCAAATTTGCCCGAAATAAAAAAAGTCCCTTGAGCACATGATAGGAAAGAGACATGTTAATCAACAAAAAATTGACAACTTATTTCTATTCTTTTACTATGTGTACAAAAAATTCATCATAGATCACCTTTTGGCATTGATCAGAAGCAGGTTGCAAAGTTGAGCATGCAATTTGTAGTTTAGAAACCATATCAAAATTGCCTTGGAGACACTCCTCGTAAAATATCATCACTTGCTCTACTGCGTGTGAAGAGATACTAGTGATAATTCATCATACTACGAAAAACATACAGTGCATTGAATTCGTCTTTATTGAAAAATAAATAAACAATAAAAAATAACTCAACCCCTAGGGAAAAAGAGTAGTTGTTTACCTGGAAAATATGTGTAGGATCTTTGTAGTGCCAATTGGTGGTAAGTTGTTTTGATGTTTCTCATTATTGGAAGAGGTGAATATGAAAAGTTTGTCCTTCTTATGCAACCACCTCAATCATGGCCAAAATTGGTCAAGTTAGTATCAAATATGCCCATAAGATAAAAACAGTCACCTAAGAACATGATGGGAAAGATACATGTTAGTCAACAAAGAATTGACAACTTATTTATATTCTATTACTAGGATTGATCTTATATAGCAAAAAACTCATCATAAACTACCTTTTGGCACTGAGAAGTAGGTTCCACAGTTGAGCATGCAATTTGTAGTTTAGAAACCATATCATAATTTCCTTGGAGACACTCCTCATGTAATAACACCACTTTATATTCTACCTTTGAAGATCTAGACATATGAATTTATGGTCCACATATGTGCCATGCAACAACTGAAAGTTTATCATCACAGTAATCAGAACGTGCAAAATAGTGCAACCAATAACCAGTGTTAATAATTTAAAGTGCCATTTAGCATATGATTTCCAGATCTGTGTATGTGATAGCATAGATATAAAATACTAACTTAATGAAAATTTAGTGCCAAGCTAAGCATAATGTTGTTATCATTCACTCGATCATGTATGTAAGCTCTGAAATATAAAATCATCAAGTCCCTTACCATCAGCCAGTTCTCAATAGCAATAATTAGTACTAAGAAAATCCAAAACAATACTCAGTAAAATAATGTCAGAATTATATCACTCTACATTCAAAGATGTAAGGTTCCAGATCTCAGTAAAAAATCAGACTTACATTTACCCAGAAAACTAATCAAATCAATAAGATATATTTATACAAAATACACCACCATCTAAAAAGTTTGAAATACTAACTTGTTTTCTGTTTTGAGTGTGCAGAGAAGGAAGCTAGGGCATACGAGGTCTACAATAGATATTGTAGACCCGTGTTTGATAAAGGAGAGGGCTCGGATTGTGGGAGCAACAAGCCTGTGTTTTTAGGGTTTTACACGTTCTTTTTTTAGGGCTTTCTTTAAAAGTTACAAAAACACATAAAAAATAAGTATAAAACCTAAGAGAAACAAAAATAACCTAAGAATAATATTTACAAGTATACAAATCAGAAAATTTAGTTTTGAAAGATATATGAACAATTAGGGTTTGAAAAATTAAAATTTCTTAACCTAGGGTTTCATCAAGCCGAAATTATAGGAAGAAGGGCCGAAAAAAGCCTAATTTATTCTACGTGATTTTTCTTCTATTTTTCTACGTTGCTAAGAAGCATTTGTGTTTTATGTAGAAGGTTGTCTCCTAGTTTGGATGATAGTCTAAAAGTAGTTATTTACCATTGGTTGTATCTCTTGTATCTTAATAGAATGAAATAGAATTTAAGTATAAAGACAAAAACATTAAGGATAAAGAACACGTCAAAACCATTACCTTATCATTGTCCTTTTGCCAGATCCATTCGCCCATACAACTTGATAAGAGTTGTCCATGAGATGCATTTCCATCACCAAGACCTGCATAAATCATCAAAGAAAGAATTTTTATATGAGTAAATAATATAGAAGCAAATAAATAGTAATTTAAATCCTATTGATCTAATTCTAGTAGGTGATTGTCCACGGTCGCCCTAGACCGTGGAAGCAGCAGGTGCCTTTCCACGGTCCCCACCCTGACACAATAAATCAATCAATAATTCACCATAAGCACATAAAAATGCGAATGTCAACAATTGAAATCAAATGCTAACAGAAAAAATCAAAACATTTAGTTATTATATTTAACACTTACCCGATGGGGCACAGAGCGTGACCTTCCATAGTCACCCTGGACTATGGAAGCAGTAGGTTCCTTTCCCTTGACGCCACCCTGACACAATAAATCAATAAATAAACGTTATGAAAATAATTGTAACATAATAAAAATGAGATATTGCAATAATATTTATTTTTACCTCACAAGTAGAGAACACGCGTTATGTTCCATGACGAACATGGGCATGAGACCCCTGCCACAATGTAATAAGCATGTTGTCACATGGAAATCTTTTAGGGTTGGAGTTTCTAGTTATTGTAGTCATATTTAGTTACTATATTTAGTTGAGTCAATAATTGTAACATCAACAAAAATGAGATATTGCAATAATATTTACTTTTACCTCTGATGGAGAAGATACATGTTCTGCTCCATGGCGATGAGCAGGCCCCTGCCACAATGTAATAAGCATGTTATCATATGGAAATATTCACAATAAGCATGAAAAAATTGAATGGTAACAGTGGAAATTGAATGTTAACAGAAAAAATCTCAACATTTAGTTATTATATTTAACACTTACCTCATGGTGCACAGAGTGTGACCTTCCACGGTCACCCTGGACCATGGAAGTAGAGGACACGTCTTCTATTGCATGACAACCATGGGAAAACCCCTTCCATAGTGTAATAAGCATGTTGTCACATGGAAATCTTATGGGGTTGGAGTTTCTAGTTAGTGTAGTCATATTTAGTTATAGTTGAGTCAATAATTGTAACATAAACAAAAATGAGATACTCCAATAATATTTACTTTTACCTCTGAAGGAGGAGATACCTATTCTTCTCCATAGGGATGAGTAGACCCCTGCCACAATGTATTAAGCATGCTATCATATGGAAATATTCACAATAAGCACGACAAAAGTGAATGGTAACAGTGAAAATTGAATGTTAACTGAAGAAATAAAAAAAAAATGTTATTGACATCATATTTATTTATTATATTTAACATTTACCTCACGAGGCATATATTGTGACCTTCCACGGTCACCTTGGACCGTGGAAGCAACATGTGGCTTTCCACTACTACAACCCTGACAAAATAAATCAATCAATAAAATTTAAGTCAATAATTGTAACATAAAAAAAAATTGAGATAAGCATAACATTGTAATAAGCATGTTATCACATGGAAATATTCATAATATGCACCAAAAAAGCGAATGTCAACGGTGGAAATGGAATGTTAACAAAAAAAATAAAAAAAATTAGTTATTGTAGTCATGTTTAGTTACTATATTTAGCATTAACCTAATGAGGCATAGCGTGTGACCTTCCACGGTTACCCTAGACCATGGAAGCCACATCTATTCGATTTAAGTTGTAATCAATCAACAACTCTTCACCTGGAAGTATTGTTTTTGTTGCACATACAAATATACGATGTTCTTCATGTCCCTCAAATTTGCAATTTGGTTTCTTAGTTGCTATCACTAGCTGTGTACTATTTACAAAGCTAACAACGTTTTCGGATTCTTTTGGTCTACCATCAATATACATAGTCACCCGTTTGTTTTTATTGTGTTCTGCTAGTTTTATATAATTTGTGGCAACTCCATATCTCCTCATGCTTCAAGTATATTGGACCAAGATAAACCAGTTATTGTATTTATATAATGGTCCGACATACTCCATCAATTCAGTTACAGTTCCATAGCCGACCTTTATGTCATCCATGGAAAATATCCCCAATCCATGTAAGGACAAAGGAGCAATGCTATACATCCTCCCATTGATGAATAAATCTATGTCCACTTGAGGTAGCTTATTAGGTACCCATCATTGCACTAGATTTCTATGCCTCAAGGGAAATTCAATGTCACCTATGCTCTCAGCATCATAATTACATGATCCTCCATTGGCAATAAAATATTACATGCGTCTACGAAATCTTTTCCTCACCTTTTCAGATCTAGTTGATATAGAACCGGTAGATCTAGTACAACACGTATCACTTTAAAACTCTCCTAGTATATCTTCACCATCACTTGAGGAAGATAGATCTGATAGATACCTATTTGGTGGTACCTACACTCGATAAACAAGAATATAATCTACCAAGCAGATATAATTTAGCATGCAAATATAGTTACTTGTAATGTTTTAATATCAAAACTTTTTTCTTCCCAAAAACATTACCAAAAGCTTATTTTCTCTCAAAGGTGTAATTTCTTTTAGAGTTATTTATATTTGAATTATTTTTAAGTATAAGACACGATTTGATTTGGTTTGGAATTCATTCACAACACAGATATAGAAGTGTGTTTCTTGGGCCACTTGACTAGTTAATGCATGCAAAGAGGTATGGGGTTCCCCCTCATATAGATCATGTTGGGGTTTCAATTTGGAACGGGCGGTGGTCATATAGATTCATTCATGTATTTCCCACCGAAACATGATGACTTTATTCTAACACTCCCTCTTCCACAGTTTTTTGATATGCAAGTTTCCTCGTGCAAGGTACTCCTTCTCTAACTATGTGCCTAGTTTTTTCTAAATACACTACAACAAATCGTGTAATTAGCGTCCCATTTAGCGTCCCTTTTTAGTGTAATTTTTTTTTACATTGACTTGTCAAACTAGACACTAAATGGGACGCGTCATGGACAAAACTTAAAAGTGTCTCAAAAAACGTCTTTTTTTTGTTTCCTAGATAGCATCCTTTATGACGTCCAAAATAGCGTCTAGTTTTTTGCTTCTAGAATAGTGTCCAACTTTGCTTCCTAAACAATGTCAAGGTTTTCTTCCTAAACAATGTCGAGGTTTTCTTCCTAAATAGCGTTCAACTTTTCTTCCTAAACAACGTCGAGGTTTTCTTCCTAAATAGTGTCCTATTTTGCTTCCTAGTGAGTGTCTACTTTTGCTTCTTAAATGACATCCTTGTTAGCGCCATATTTGCATCCTTAATAGCACCATGTTAGCATCCAAAGTATCATCCAATAATGCATCCATTTTTGCTACCACTTTAGCATTCCGTTTTGCACCATGTTTTACTTCCAAATATGTGTCAATTTTCGCTTCCAAATTTGCACCAATTTTTGCTTCCTTTTTTGCATCGTTTTTTCTACCAAAATGATGCCAAATATTTCTTCTATTGTTGCACCATATTTTGCTTCCTATGTAGCACCATGTTTTTCATCCAAAGTAACGTCTTATTTTTCTACCATATCAACGCCATGTTTGGCTTCATCATTAACGTCACGTGTTGCATCCTTTTTAATGCCTAGTTTTGCGTCTTATTTTGCTACCATATCAACGTCATGTTTGGATTCATCATTAGCGCCACCTGTTGCATCCTCTTTAATCCCTAGTTTCACATCTCTCATTTTTTGGTCACTAATTTAGTCGTTTTTAGTTATTTTATATACGAATTTTGGTCATTTTGTTTGGTCACTTATCTCTACTTTTTTGGTCAATAATTTAGTTGTTTTTAACCTATGATATAATATCATTAGGGCATGGAGGAATCGAACCACCAACCTCCTGCTTGTAAGGCAGGCACTCTTCCATTGAGCTAGCACCCCTTAAGAATTTGTGAACCTAACTTACAAGGTCCTTTATAATGGTAAAAAGGATCAATACACAACTTTGAGTATCTAATGGTCGGCAAAGGATGATATATTGTATAAGTTCACAATATATGATCAAGCAGGTTAAGAAATCCATAAAAAAAATTTAGGAATTTTGAACAAAACTTAAGAAATTGGCTTAATTGGATTGCAAAAATCACTATTCCGTAGCAACCATAAGTATACCACTATATGATACCTATCAACAACAATTATCTTAGTGTGGATGCCAGGGATATAGTAGATAAGCATGATCATCCTATAGCCATGTATAAGTGGAGTAATAAGGATAATCAAAAGAGAATGATCAACCCAGTAGATAGTTGGTGCTTCACATGGAGCCTATCTACCATGTGATGAGAAAATTTCCTTCTTCCATCATGCTAATGAGTATCCACAAGGACAAATGGTTAGAATATATTTTGATGCCAATTCACAGTGTTTATTCACTTCCTAGGGTGATTTCGCAGTGCTTGCATTGGGAGATCTACATGATCCCTAACAGCATTGGATATAAGCATATTCATGGGGCCATAGAGTATAGGATGAGGTTGTCTTTTAATCTTTTTCTTTAGAAAACCATGCATGATTTGAAACACTAGGGGAAGGAATAGAATTGGATATACTTAACAAACTACAATCATGACAAGGAATAGGAATCTAATCTATAGTCATTGTGCAGATGTTGGAAATGGGTATAAATGCCTAAGGACTATGAACAACATCCATTTATATATGAATGCAAAACCTTCCATGTCAGAATAATACTCGATGGTAGTGAGCTTATTGTTTCTAACATAAAGAAACAAAGAAGATAGAAATGGAAGCCCCATGAGGATACACATGAATGCGTACAAACCTGTCCCTTTAAGGAATATTCCTTTCACTCAGGCAATGATACCTTGGGGGAGAGCGGTCTCAAGATGCTGTACAATAACGTCGAGCATAATAGTAATGATGGTTGAATCCACAGCCTCTTCTCATGCATTTAGGTGTGCCCTCTAGGGTAGTACTTCTTGCAGCATTCTGACTTGGATTAGGATGGGTAAGTGTACTCTTATCAACAATAGGACTATGAATTGATCCTCTTAACAACCTTCTGATTGGAGCCTTGCTTCAAATTTCCAAAGGAATTTGAGCTAGGTTTTTCCGTGAATTCCTACTCAAGCTCCTTCATGGACTCATGCTTAAAGGCTCACGAACAATCACACTTGGGATCCTACTTAAATCCCTGTGACTTGGGCTCTTGCATACAACCCTACGAGCAATCGCACTTGGGCTCCTACTCAAACTCATTCAAGAAATTTTACTCAATAACCTTATGGGACTTCTACTCAGGCTCCTACTTGAGATTCTCCTAGGACTCTCACTCTAGCTCCTGCTCAAGCTCCTTCTAGGGCTTCTTCTCAAACTTCTTCTAAGGTTTCTGCTCAAACACTTCTGAGGGCTCTTACTCGGATTCCTTAGAGAAAATTACATTTATTAAAATAACAAGACAATAAAGTGCACAACATACAATTACTACAACACCAAAATTTATCAAATAATATATATACTAAAGAATTCCAAGATAATATCAGAAAAAAAAATGATAGACCTTAATAACACTTCCATGACATTCACAAATCATTTCAATAAAAGGGGAAAGAAAGACTGACCTAGAACTGCTAAGGGCATCACTCTGAGGAGATCAAGAACCTAGACTCCTATGTGCCTTAACTTCCACAAGATCCATCTCTTTGGTTTTTTCCTCATTCTCTTTCACTAATTTGCCTTCTTCCACAATATCTTTAACCACAATTCCTTTCTCTTCCTCAATTCCTTTCTTGTCTAAAGTTTCTTTCATTGGTAATGCAATTATTTTTGCTACAGACAGCTTACCCTCCAGATATTTTCTCTTAAGGTATTTATTCACCAACAGAGTGAACTGACTATCCAATGACCGTGCAATTGCTAACCAGGACAATACTATAACCAACAAGATGCCCCCAAGGTAGGGAGTGGAGTTGGAAAGTGAACCAAAGGTTAAAATCTGAAATTGTTGAATCAGTGCCCCTCCCGACTTTCCCAACAGATTGCATACCACGTCTATTGCAGCCTTTCCTTTAACCTATAAAAGAACTGAGAATGAGATCACATATAATGATATATGTTAAATTGAAACAATTTTCAGCTGTAAAAAATGACCTACAATGATAACGAATTCAAAATTTCAACAAGAGGAATAGTTTTGCATTATGCCTTAGCATAAGCCCTACAACAATACTTGACTATATTCTTTTAAAAAACAAATATGAAAGTGAAAATAGAATACACAGAAGCCTTGAAAAATTGAGACAAAATGCAGAGGCAATATACCTTGGTGTCCTCATCAAGAGGAATGTAAGCCATCTCTTTGCAAGGATCAAGAAAACTATATTTAGCACTCTTGCTAAAGATGTTCTGAAGAGCTCCAATATACATAGCTGCCAAAAGAGGTGTCACGCCATATTTACCCAATAAGAGAGTGAGTGGTTCACTGCAGAGAATGAGACCAAAGAAAGCTACTCTTGTTTCCAAGAACACGGTAGGTGTGATGGAAGCTGCTACTCCCCAACCATATTTGCGGAATATAACTCTACTTAGCAACATCATGGTGAAGATAGCAATTCCTGTTCATCTGGAGAAATATCCCCATGAATGCAGAATACTCATTTGGACTTGGAAACTATCGGACACACAAATTATCTTAGTCATATTCCCTATATTAGAACCACACACAATCTCGATTCAAATTTACTTATCTAAAGGTTGAGTGAGTGTTCTAGCTACGGTAGCAATGGATGAAGATAGATAACTATCATCTTTAGCAAGTTCTACTATCCTTAAAACAAAAATGTATAGAAATGGTAAAGAATATGAAGGGATTTCAAGTTATTTAGATGCTTTGCACTATATTTTCCCCAGTTAAGAGTAACAATCCAATTAATGCACTGTTGTTCATATTACTTGTATGATTGGGCCTCCTCAAGCGAGCAATATGACAACAATGAAACTGAAATTAGCAATCATCCTTGAGCCCTTAAATCTGATGTTCATTACATAACATATTTAAGTTGTAAACATTTTGGTTCTCATGTTGAGGCTGTGTAAAGTAGATTATGCTTGCATAGGTCTCCCCATATAGAGTATCCCCTAACATGACACATATTATTATGCATATATGTATCATATATGAACAGGAATCTTGCTGCCAAAGAACCTAAGATCTGACATATATTACCGGTGCCTTCAGTTTGGAGTTCCAGGTGACTTCAACAAGGTTGATGCTAATACCGTATGCAACCAACAAAGTGGCAAGGTCTCTCACATATCTTGAATTCAATAGGAAATTAAAACTCTCCATCATTCCCATCTTTGGTTTCTCCTGTAAAAAATACGAGAGGTTGATTTAAAGAACCTAAAATAACTTATGTTCTTAATATAACACATTCAAAAAACTGCAAGAAATTAGAATATAGATATACCTTATTCTTATGAGCTTCTCCCTTGGGAATTGTAGGATCATTCAGTACAAATTTATTTACCCACCAGTAGATTCCACATATTGTAATCCCCAGCAACACCACAATGCTCATCATTCCATTCAAGGAGACTGCCTAACCATCCACACCAGGCCCAAGATTCTTACGCATATGGGAGAAATACTTAACAGTTCTCCCTGAAAAAATCAAGGCTACATTGGCTCCTAGGCCAAACAGAGGGTAGAACTACCGTTTCTTCATCCACTACTATAATATGCAAATAGCCCCAAATAGCTCATCCCTTATATTGGTACAACTTGTATCCATTTTCATTTTAAAAATAGACTTGTTTTAGATACAAATCCAAAAAACCAGCATCACCCATCCATAGAGATGAATTTAAATTACCAAAATGCAGCTCAAACTACAGTCCATAATAAGCTTTAGAATTATCTTTCTACTTTAAATGACTCTGACAAACTTACACCATCTTATGCAGTAAATCCATCCACAAAACAACTCATTCTATTTTTATCGGAATATTTTTCAATTTTTCGAACAGAAGCCTATTAGTAGTTGCATTGGAATACTATTGCCTTACAAAAATTGTACAATAAGCATAATGTGAACTACTATACTTCATAATCTAAGGTGCTTACTTTATTACACTCGCATATTCCAATGTATCATGCTATGTCTATATTTTTTTACTTTAAAAACATTACAGTACAACAGTTCTACTCTAATAATAAACCTAGTCTCCCCTACCATTTATATTACCAAAGTTGACTGGTCTTTAAGTGGATATCTTTAAAACCTACAAGAGAAAAGATGCTATATAAGATAGGTATACATATTACTGTAATATATACCATATTTTACCTGTATGCAATAAATCAACATACTTTCTACTTTAAACAACTCGGACAAAATTACGCCATCTTCTGTAGTAAATCCATCCACAAAACAACTCATTTTATTTTTTTGGAATATTTTTCAATTTTTGGAACAAAGATGTAATAGTAGTTGCATTATAATAATAGTTCCTTACAAAAATTGTACAATAAGCCTAATGCAGCTCTGCTTCATAAGCTAATGTGCATACTTTATTACACTCACATATTCTACTGTATCATGCTATGTCTATATTTTTTACTTTAAAAACATTACAATACAACATTTCTATTCTGATAATAAACCTAGTCTCCCTTACCATCTATAGTACCAAAGCCGACTGGTCTTTAAGTGGATATATTTAAAACCTACAAGAGAAAAGCTACTAGATAAGATAGGTATACATGTTACTGTAATATACACCATATCTGACCTGTATGAAATAGAACAACATACCCATAATACACTATGCCATTACTATGCTACTAATATTCACTGCATTTCGATCTCCAGAGATAAAAAAAGGACAGAGTATTGAGAATTGGTGTTACTTGAGATACATACCTGATTGGCGAATCCCCAAAAGAGCACCAAAACCACCACGTTGCCCCAAAGCTCTGCCATGACATAGAACAAACAAAATGACCATATCTGAAGAATGGAAATGGGACCAAGGAAGCTAAGACCCATAAATTGTAACAAAGAATCTACCAATCCTGTAGGATGGATGACGTTATTCAGTGGGTACTACATGAAAGAAAATGCCCCAAAGAAGGCAATGAAGGGCAATATACAAGAAGAGAAAAGAGCATTATTTGATAAAGTATTTTACAGCTTGGTGTAAATAATCATGAACCCAATGGCCAATTTCATTATGAGGATTCCCAATTTTAAATGTCAAAAGCATCTTTACTATAAGAATCAAACATGGGCTGATGATGGAAAATTCCCACGGATTTACCACTTAACCACAACTCAATCAACAATAATATCTTAGACATTCTTACTGGCAAAGTTTAATTTCAATCCACTAAAAAATGAATATATTGTTGTCCCAAGAAGAGAATGAAGGGGATATAAATTATCATCATTGGGTTGGTAAATGATCATTTTCAGCTTTCCAGAGAAATAATTCACTAAAACTAAAATGAATCATTATACAGTAATAAATATCTTGGAGTACTAAGTCCCAAAATTAGTTGAATACTTGCACACAGTCATAGAGAGTATTACTTACATATGTTCAATTGTCTGCTCGGGAATGAAAAATGCTTCCTCAATTGAACCATGCAAATCAGTAAGGCAATGCTGCTTTTCTGTATAAGGGAAATAAATCTGCATATTTGCTCCAGGAGAAACAATGTTGAACTTGGGATAAAAAACATCAATTCCATGTACCACACGGTAAAGACCAGGAAGGGTGAAAGTAGTGTGAATTTTGTACCGTCCAACAGTATCCTTGTTGCAGCAACAAAGTCATATATTTATATCTACATATTAAAAATACTGGTTACTTCCAATTGGTTCAGATATTTTTTTTAAAGTCCTTTTTTGTTTTCAGGTCTCCCATATTCAGAATACAACCCTGAGAAAGAACATAAAAATTAAATATATGTTTCAAGATGCTTTCTATAGGATGATTTCTATAGGACGAAAACATCAGACCTTCATGCAATCTCTTGATATGTGCTAGTAATAATGAAATCTACATGATTCATTGCGATTAGATCTGCAACAAACTGACAACAGAAATGATATTTTTCTTCAAACTTTTTCAAGTATATGTTTGAATATGGGTATTTGGTTTTCTCCAAAGCATGTGCTATGTTGCACTAAGATAACAAGTAGGATATATTGTTAGATTAAAATTTTCAAGGAGAAAGCCAATTCATTTTTCAGCTGTAGAAGATATACAAAAGAACAATGGAGAGTGGAAAAAACCTGAGTGATTCCTTGTTTATGTGCAATCAAAGATGCGACTAAATTTCTATCGTTGTAATTGCCAATAATCAGATCATGTTGACCTTTTATCTCGACGGTTATTTCATTTGATACATCCTACATCAACATGCGAAAATTCGCAAGTTAAAGGGGAATGTGGAGTGGAACCCTTGGCCCTTCTGTCACTAAAAGATTGCGAGTTATACTGATAAAATATTAAAATTAGGAAGAGATGGAGTGAAATTTTTTTTTAGCAACATGGTTACTAATGCAAATCGTTCCAACTCTGGAACCCAATGCCTGATACTTATCTTTCTACATCATAAACATTTGGATTAATTATAATAGTTTCAAAATATAAGTAGTTCTTTATGCATAGAAATTAGCATCATTTGCATAAAATTAAAAAACTGAAGAACACCTAAGAAATCGGAACTAGGGAATCTTTTTTCCTATCCTCCATTTACATAGGTTCTTTAGCCACCTCTGTAGTAGCTTCCCAAGGATGCTTCTTATGTAGGGTAGATAAATAACAAGTAGCCATTAAAAATTAAAAATAAACAATTTCCCAGCTACGCTAGGCTATTACCCCCGTTTTATGAGCAGTTGCACAAGTAGTCACAACAAGGAGGGGCGTATAATAGTCTCATGAGAATTAGTTTTACAAATTTAAATGCCCCACGTTTTCAGGATATGGCCTATGAACAAGCAACAAAACAAAACTCTAAACATAGTGGAGTTTCATATCTACAAAAATAATCTAGATATTCATATAACCATGGAAACATTCCCAAGAGCAGTAGGGATTGGAGAAGGTTTTGTGCCATTGTGACAATTTTATGCTGCATACAGCAGACAAGAGGAATAACCCCAAAGGCTATGGCTTATGAAAATGGAGTCATGGGGTAGCCACTTCCAATGACCACTGAATCTCCATTGTATAAGCTACCTTGTAGTGGTGGACTATGTTCATATAAGTTCCATATGATATACTAAGCGCACAAAAGCAATGAATTGTGTATGACAATTTGTTTTCTATATTGATGGTGTTTCACATCAGAAATTTTACTTCAAGTTATTTTATTTATTTTTACAAATTTCAATTGAGTTATAGCATTATACACATTGAATTGAACTACTTCTTAAAAGGGTACATGCATACAGACCGGAGGCAAAGAAAAAACTTATCAATTTCAATCTTGACAAGTAATCAGCTTTTTCCTTTGAAAATATTTCCAAGTAAGGCCACACATCAAATCGAGAAACCCAGTGATGCAAAACCCCTTTTTTCTGTCCTGAAGGGCACCCAGAGTATCCATGAATGTTGTGTTTCACTAATTATTTGATTGCATGTTGTGCCATGAGCCTCAAGAATCAGTTGAGTCACCTTATAACAAAAATGAAAAATGTCAAATATAAAATACAAAAATGTCTAATGCCTGGCTAATTCTAATGAGCGAATTATATTGGTATTTTTAGTATGTGGTTATGCAAATTCGAGTCTTATGGTTCCTCTAATAGGTGGAGTCTTATGGTTCCTCTAATAGGTGGCTCATAAAATCTGTTCAAGGTTAGGGCTTGTTTAATATTTCCACTAAAATTATCTTACAAGCTAGGAGATGGCTGTGTTGCTTTTTCCATGCTTATAAGCAGCACAGTCTGCAAACACAAGGGTTCTGAGAAAGAAATAGGTGATATTGATGCGCAGGGTTTAAACACTCGGATGATGTTTTATCCGTTTTCCTCTCCATTTGTTGATATTCATTTTCATGTCCATGTGTTGAGTAGCGTCAACTTCTTTAATTTTTTGCTTGGCTGCCCATGCGTTGAAATGCTATCAACAACCGATTAAACATAATTTAATTTTATCAGTGGCCGTAATTATTTCCTGTGTGTCAATTTCTGTGATGATGATTCAGAAGTGTGATTCTTAAGTCTCCTTTATTCTAGGAAATGATAAATGATATAGAGCCAAAAGAACAGCTTACCATCTTGCCAAAAGAAAAGCACACATGCACAAAATCCCACTAACTACTGATGAACCTGGAATTTAATCAGAACCCATATACAATATTTATTATTTCTTAGCTTTCACTTGTTCCAATTCCATAGAACATAAGCAACAATGGAACTATAACCTAGCTATGTCCAAATGGGATTTTGATTCTTGTAAAATAGTTTTATCCAACATTTTCCATGGGGAATTTTATAAAGATTTATACTATACTTTCACATTGCATTTCTTGCAAAGCCCTTTAACCCTACAATTTTTTCTTGGGCTGCTCCATTAAACTTATTGATAGTGAGAGCCATATTCATCTAATTAATTGTCACTATTTGCATCGTTTGATGTCTTAGGTTCATCACCTTGTGTGGTAGATTATGGAAACACCACCTGATTGCTTCTAATAATTTGTTTATTATCTTTATTCTGCATACTTTAATTTTTTATTTTTCTACCCTATGATATTTGCTCTGTACCGGCTTTCAAATTATTCCTACCATGATGGTGCTACTCAGATCTTCATAAAATTGTTTGAGTTCCATCAATACTGAAAAACAAAGATACTTGGTTGCTTGACTCTATTAGCTTTTTTTTCCATTGTATAATTTTTATCCATGGACTGGTGAGACCAGCCAAAAAGCCATGCAGAGAACCCAGAAAATACTTGGCAGGTTGAATCAGAAGCTAATGTTTTGTCAACTCTTTTTGTTTCTTGTAAACTTTTTGCTTCTTGTAAATGCGTAGGCCATGGTAGCACAGGGAAACATTAAAATATGTCACAACTGTCTAAAAGGATAAACTGCCTCATAGATGATTTCCACAACCATAGTGATAATATTGAAGTGTTAACAATACCTTATTCTTCAGGGGAATAATCAGGCCGAGCAGAGCAGGTGTGCCTCTTCCTGTTTGTTCTCTGTAGCCAAAATGATGCATATGTTGGGGTTTCGAACTGCCGTGACGTTGGGTAAGCAGAAAGAGTCTGATCTTTCTTCTGCAAGTCCTTCGACTCCCACGATCGCGGCTTCAATTGGCTCGACTAGGCCGCTAAGACTGGTCTACTGCGATGAGAAGGGCGAGGTTAAAATGGACGCAGAGGCTGTCGCCACTCTTCAGCTTGTCAAAGGACCTCTCGGCATCGTTTTCATTTGCAGCTGGGTGCGTCAAGGGAAGAGCTTCATTTTAAATCAAATGGAGCTGTGTGAGTGCAGGGAGGGAGTTTAGCCCGATCCAGGGCTCTGGTGCTTCAATGTAAGAGCTACACCATCGAAACACTCTTGCAGGAAGTCCAAAGGAGGACTGGAATCCCCAAATTTCATTTTCGTCTGCTGTTCCGAATCGCTACCTCGAGGTACTGGTTCTGACAGGCCTGCTTTCTGCTCTTTCTTTTTCCTTCCTTCTCTTTTTTCCATTAACTCCTCTGAATCTAGAGTTAGGGAAGATATAGATAGATTTCATATACATTGGATCGAAGATAAGCAAAATCGGAACTTCTGAATCCATAAAATCTCCAAAAAATAAGCAATACAAGAGCTTCTTAATCCATTAATTTTCAATGAAAATGGCAGATATTTGGCGCCGACATTTTTGTCTTAAAATTTTCAATGAAGATGCAAAAGTTTGGCGCACACATTTTTGTGAATTTAGTGAAATTGATGTTTTTAATTTTTGAATATAAAGAAATTTTAGTCATGAATTTTTATGACTATAACACTCACATAACAAGACGTAGCAATTTTTTCAAACAATTACATCACTCTTGTGAGAAAATGTACACTATTGTCACTGGATTTACCGTCTAGTTATTCAAGTGAAGATTGAATGGGTTCAGAGTTTCTTTGTGAACTAGGATAGGTAATTGACAAGAG
Organism: Pseudotsuga menziesii; assembly: GCA_001517045.1. Taxonomy (NCBI): domain Eukaryota; kingdom Viridiplantae; phylum Streptophyta; class Pinopsida; order Pinales; family Pinaceae; genus Pseudotsuga; species Pseudotsuga menziesii. The sequence goes on from LPNX010330741.1 coordinate 33,285, forward strand.
TGTCATGTTGCAACAATTTGTTTGAAACTATAAATATCAGTTATGTTGTCATTCTTCGATTTTACAAATACTACAATGTTACAATAAACTTCATGCTAGTTACATCTAGTGTGGATCCAAATCCTAGGCTCTATCAAGGGCTCACATGGATCAAATATCCCAATTTACTTAGTAACACTTTACTTATATCAAACACAAGTTAAATAGACAAACTAGTAACCAAATTTATACTATTTAATAAAAAATTATATAAGAAAATTCTAATAATAAAAACCATAAAAAGATATAATAAAATTCAGATAATAAAAACCATAAAAAAATATAACCAAAGTCTAATGATGAAAATCATAAAAGATTCAAATTATATAATATTTAACATAATTTAAAAACTATATATATATATATATA
>LPNX010330741.1:33906-93787 GCA_001517045.1 Pseudotsuga menziesii
AAAGACATAACCAATTTCTTATTATTTAATTAAAAATATGTAAGGAAATTCTAATAATGAAAACCATAGAAAATGCATAATCAAATTTTAATGATGAAAACCATTAAGATTGAAATTAATAGTCATTTGTTATATTTGGATATGAATTTTCAATTAAGACCAGTAACATGCATGTTAGAAAGTTAGAAATCCTTGATAACTGAAAATCAAGCTCGAGAATGACAAAAATAGGCTTGAAGCAATATATACATATACCATTGACCATGTAAGTATTCACAATTTATAACGAACGAGTCTATCACAAATATCCCATGTTTCGCTTAACAGGTTAAGGGCCATGAGGCATTCAAACCTTATTTTCATTTCAAATTTGTTATCATGGAAATCGACGTTCCAAACATGTGTACATAAGCAAGCACAACCCAGGTGAAAACATAATTTTTTGTTTACTTCACGTGGCCAGCGCAAATGCAAAACAAACTTTAATTTATGAAATGTTTAGGATATAGGAATGACATAAGCAAAGATTGATGATCAACACTATAAGAAATATTGACCATTGGCCATACAGGAATAGAGAGAATGTGGAGGCAACAAGCACAAGTGTTTGATGTTGTTATTGTTTACTGAATCTTCTTACTCGTGAGTGAGTACTGACTGCTAAAATGAGGAATTGCATTAATATTTTGAGTTGCTTGTTGTGGATCAGAATACTCTGCTGCATCCATGGCATGTTGGCCCAACCATCTAGATTGAAGCCTGGAGATTCTTTTATGGGACAAACGATAGTGTCACCAGCCAATATATCTCCCATTGAGTTTCCCGTGGGAAGAATTCCAGAGAGAGAAGCCCATACCGATCATGGGTTAATATATTATCACCCACTGCAACTTTACATTTAGTTTGTTAATCTCTGTTTAATTTATTTTTCTATTATTTGATGTATGTATTCCAACAGAAACAGGAGAGTCCACAACGGCACAAAACCAGGACAAAAGTTACACAACATTTTATCATGCATAACTGGTAAACCATCAATGATCGCTAGCATGCGACCTCAATTAACGGCTCAACAAAAAACGACTAGCATATTGTGGCGTTGGTTTTGGAAAGGATGCCATTGGAGGAAAAAACGACAAGTTTTATGTTATTACGGAGCCTGATGATGATCCAGTGAATCCATGGAAAGGGACTCTGCGTTACGATGTTATTCAGACAAAGCCTCTTTGGATCATATTCTAGAGAACAAGGTCTTTCTTTTGACTTGCTCGCCTAGGCTGTTGTTAACCCACATAATATTTTTTATTTTTTATTTTTCTTTTGTTGCAAAGTTACAAATTATGATTAGACAAACGTTACAAGATCTCCGTCATACAAGATTAGACAAACGTTACAAGATCTCCACAAACGTTACAACATCTCCCTCATACTCAGACAATATTATTTTTTATCATCATAATATGGACAAACGTTACATCCACAAACATTACAAGATCTCCCTCATACTGGGCTGTAAACGCCTCTCAGTGCAATGAAGATCCATTTCTTAAATGGGAGAATGAGAATATGGGAAGTTGGGTCCTTACACAAAATGAGCTAGATTTGTGCTTGTAAGGAATGAATTCTTAAGTAGAGCAAATTTTTTGAAAACTTGGAGCCCTCACTAAAATTATAGTTAGCAAAGGGATCCCGTGTCGAAGTTGTGGCCTGGTCATGAAGAGCTTATTTTCCCTTTGTTACATTGACAATGGAGTGGTCAATCTAGTGTGATATTAGTAGTGAAGGATTGGTCAAAATATTGGGTGAGTCTTGGTAACTAGGTCTTCATAAAATTTGCACCAAACTGGCTAGCTAGTGTGAGATTCGTAGTGAAGGATTGGTCAAAAACTTGGGTGAGTGTTGGTTAATGTCTAATTTTCATCTAATGGGTTAGAACAATTCAACTATGGTAATTTGTGTTTACATGAACCACTAAAAATATATAAGAACAATTCAACTATTGTAATTAAAATTTATATGAACCACTAAAAATCTATAAGAAGATGTATTGTTAAATTTGTGTTATAAGTTTCTCAAGTGTCGCTATAAGGTTTATTTATGGATTAATTTAGTACCTTGCTGAACAAGGAAGTTGGTAAGGTATGTCTTAAATAGTATTACCTAACATGTGTATATTGTTAAAAGAGTTCAAGGTTGATGGGTCATTGAACACCGAAAGAAAATAATTGTGCATGGTGTGCATTTTTCATTTCTTTTTATCTTACTTGAGGTTAGAGAACCATGAGAGTTATATTGGGAAGGTATAATATGCATCATATTTCTATCACCTTAAGGGATGACTTTTTATGAGGGTTACAAATTTTCCTTGAACATTTTTACGCTAATGACATCCTCATTTATAGCACAAAAAGGGATTGAAGTTGTTATGGCCTAATATTTTTGGAATGTGCAACCTTAGTAGACTAGAAATCCCTTCAAGCCACTTGAAGTCATCAATCTTCATTATCATTGGTACTAAATATTGGTAGATGTTTTTTGAAGGGATTGAGGGGCTTGGTTTTAATAGGGATAAGTTGAGTTGGTTTGACAATGAACAAGCAATCTCAAATCTCATGTCTAGGAAGGATTTGGTACCTAAAATAAGTAGTGGGCATATCGATATAACTAATTAGTTATTTAAACATATTATATCCCACCTAGATAAAATTTACCAAAACTTTGGATCACTTTAACTAAACATAAAGTTGGTCGCTTTGAGTGAGCCTTTGGGATTCCTCAAGGACTTGTGGTCCTCTCTAAAATCCTGACAAATAGGCTAACACAATTGCTACCCAATCTTATATTGAAGAGCCAAATAATCCCCTTTACTAGTATGAGAAGTAGATATTTCAAAATAATATTCTTGTATCTTAGTTGATCATTGAGCATGATTACCTGAGATAAAGGTATGGGACAACATAAATTTGACAGTAGACAGACACTTTTTCCAGGATCTAAAAGGTTATCTAAATTACATCAAATGAAAAGAAAGTATGTGAAGTTTCTTTGGGGTATCGATATCTCGTAAGATAAAAAAGGTGTAAAAAATCCATTTGAACCATCCATGATTTTATTCTTAGGCTATGTTCCATTCTTAGAAGTTAATGTTGGGCCGCATATAATGCAACATACCAAATTTGGCAAGGTTAACATGTTGCGTAAATGGTGTAATTGAAATTGTGACATTTTATTTCAAAGGATACTTTAGCCATAGGACACTCCTACATCCCATGACCTGATATTTGCCATAGCGCACAACAAAGATATCTGATAAAGTTTATCAAAGTCTATTTCCTTGCTTCGCAGTAGGTATAATGCAAAATAATATTCAAATATGCCAGTTCACGGGTGTTTCACAAAATAAACGAAACTACTTAAAACTTTAATAGAAATTTGACAACCCTCAAAAGAATCACCAAAAATTGAACCAATTATTCTGAATCTTTAACGAAAAATCCACCAATGCCATAAAACTTGAGAACCTAACTGCTTTTTTCCTTGATAGATGTCCACTTATAAGGCCAAAGATGTAAAAAAAATTGGTTCACTTCTCCAAAGTAACACTATGATAATTATTGAAATGCTTGTTGCTTCATTCCATTTTAAACCAAGACCAAAATGTCCTTAAGAGTACAAATAAATGTATCTTTTGTGTTAAGATTGATATCCACTTATTGTGCCTTGGATGTTCTTGGTAAAAATGAGGGTATGGATGGGGGGGTTGTCCAAAAAACCCCTGTAGGGTGACATTTTGGTAGCACCATGTTAAGTGGTATTGTACTACCTTTATGCAAGGGGGGTGTAGGGGGGGTGGGGGGGAACTACCAAACCCAATGGCCATATCATTCAATGTAAAACCCAACGACTAACAATATTTTTATGGTGAACACCTCAAAACATTTATTACTTGTTATTAACTCCAATATCTCAAGTCCCGCAGTATCCAGAAGTATTATGACATGCATCATCATTGTGGACATCGATGTTGTCATCATCATCATCAATGCCATATGGTACATCAACATCATCTTGATCATCATCCTCATTATCATCATCATTGTCAGCATTAAGTACATCTTCAAAAAAATCATCGTCATCATTGTCATTATGGTCATGCATATGCCATTAGTGTTCTTAATCACTCATCGACATTAGGATTCATGTCATGTAATTGTTAAGGACATTTATATGTCGTTATAGTCATTTCGATGATAATAGTGTTGTTTAGATGTCGTTACAGACATTTAGGTTCCATTAGAATAAATTAGGATCCAAAAGTGATGCCACATGCATAATCATCATTGACATCCCCATCATCATCATCATCATACAATAAATCAACATCATTGTCATCTCCGTAGTCATCATCAATATAATTGCGATAATAATGAGCAAGGAGCCATACTACCTCATAAGAATAGATGATATATTATTATGCTTATCAAATCATATCCATACGCTCCATCATAATTATCGTAATGCATCATCGTCATGTTGTTAGGGACAATCATATGCTATTAGGGTTTATCAAATGTTTTTGGGGACACTAAAATGCCATTAGAGCAATTTAGGTGACATTATGGTAATTTACCCCTCATTAGGATTAACCATGATCCAAAAGTGCCATGATTATGATCATTTAGGTGCCACTATGATAAATCAAGATCCAAAAGTACTATGACATGAATAATGATCATTGGCATTGACATTGATATATCTGACATTAAGTCAGACGTTTCCCGAACACAATTCCTAGCTCTAAACCTAGTGCAATTCCTAACGCAGTTCCTTTTGAAATTTTTTGCATTATTCTAGGTGTTATACCTGGATCTATACCTAACACTATGTTGGATGTTTTCTAGTTGCAATTCATGGGTCTATACTTGGTGCTATGTTGGATGTTTTTCTTGCCGAAATTCATGGCGCAATTCCTATCGCTAACCCTGTATTAATATATGGTGTTATTCTATTTAGGACGTTTTTTTTGGAGGCTATTCTTGGAATTATGTGGGATGATTTTGTGGATGCTAATTGGGACATTGATTGTGATTCTAATTGGGATGCTACTTGGGATGCTAATTGTGATGTTAATTGGGATGCTAATTAGCGTCCAAAATAGCACCAACTTTTAAAAAGGGACGATAATTGGGATGCTAATTAGGATGTTAATTGGGACGCTAATTGGGATTCTAATTGGGATCCTAATTGGGACGTTAATTGGGATGCTAATTAGCATCCAAAATAGCGTCAACTTTTAAAATAGGACGCTAATTGGGATGCTAATTGGGACGCTAATTGGGATTCTAATTGGGATGTTAATTGGGAAGCTAATTGGGACGTTAATTGGGATGCTAATTAGCGTCCAAAATAGCGCCAAATTTTAAAAAGGGACGCTAAATGGGATGCTAAATTGGATGCTAATTGGGACGTTAATTGGGACTCTAATTGGGATTTTAATTGGGACACTAATTGGGACGTTAATTGGGATGCTAATTAGTGTCCAAAATAGTGCCAAATTTTAAAAAGGGACACAAATAATGCCATTAAAAGCGCCATCCCATGGAAAAGTGTCCACTTTGTCCAAAAAATGATGAAAAATACACTAAAAATGATAGTGGACGCTAAAAGGGAAGCTAAAAGAGACGCTAATCACAGGGTTTTGTTGTAGTGATAGGATAACATTGTGAAATGTCACCAAATTTAGACCAATTATAGGTAGTCTTGAGAATTGGTGACATTTGGTGAACTGATGATCGTGGACAGACATATCCTAGAGATGTTCATTAATGACAAAAGAACTTTTGATGGGCATAGGAATGTATGATAAAGTTGGAAAAAGACTAAGTGGTGAAAAATTGTCTTAAAGCAGTAGTATTATGAAAATTTCCACCATATTTCATAAGAAAGAGAAAATTCCCACCATGTCTTGTCAGCCCATAGTTGGTTGAAGCATCTATCTGACCATGGCACCATTTCTTAGAACAAATCTTTGAGGAAGAAGATACAAGCCTCCCAAAAGAATTTCTTTTTGGTCAAATAAGACAAGTTGCTCTAGGATAATGCTTGGCATAATTTGTGGGTTGAAATAAATTCCCACACCATATGGGAATCCTGTAGGTGATTGTGTTTTCTACTTGACCATGTTCTTACTTTGACCTGAAAATACTTGAGGAAAAAATTATGGATCTGCCAAAATAGGGTCTTAAGCAGCTTTTACATCATACTTCAGTAAAATTCCCATCGAGGAGAGAGAATGTAGTTCCAGATGATGAAACTGGTCTTATTGGATTCATCTGGTTTTCCTCCATCCATTGGATGCCTTACACTCCAATTTTGATGAAAAGTTGAAATCACCTTTGAGACATAGGGTTTAAAGAAATTGACGGGTTTAAAGAAATTGACTAAGTGTCAAATCACAAGGTTGAAGAGGCATTTTTAAATGCCCGCCAAAGCCTATCTGAGTGATTATAAATTCATCAGAAGGTATAGGCATGTTCTTTAATGAATTGGCTATCCATCCATGTTCTTAGTTTTTATTATGGTGACCACATGAGAAAAATATTAGCCTGCCAAAACAGGTAAAAACATTAGCTTGCATATCCAAAAATGTGAAAATTTGACTGGGTGTTGAAAATAGAAGGTTGAGAGCCCACTTGGAAATGCATGCTAGAGTCAACTCTTTAACTAATAAATTCATCAGATTAGTATGGGTCCATTCTTTGATGATCTGGGAATCCACTCATGATCTCAGTTTCCCTCTGGGTGTTCACACGTGTGAGATATGAGTCTACCAAAATGCCTCATGGCACAGTAGTGACTAGGGCCTGAAAAAATTCACTAAGTGTTGAATTGAGCAGTTTGAAATACCATTTTAAAGTGACTTCCAGAGACTGTGTGTTTGTCAGTAAGTTTTTAAGGTGACATGGTCTTGTTCCCAGTTGAGGTGGATACATATCCATACCCCTATTTTGTTTAAAGATGGTCAAGATGTGAAAATATAAGTTTGCCAAAAGTTAGAAAAGTATGCCTGTACAGTCTTGGTGAAATAAAAGAGTAAGCTACAGGAAATTAATAAACATAAATTTATAAAGAGAATTCTGCATATGTTGAGAAGGATTTTAGGATAGTATTTTGGAAGATATGATGTGATTGAAATAACACAGCATATCTTTAAGGAAGAAATTATCGCAAAGGTTTTAATGAAGACACACGCATGCTACAATATTCTTGATAACCTTCGGACTCTTTGAGATATGCCGAACAGAGGCGACCACACTAACTACCATGGTATATGCCAAACAGAGGAAAAAAGATATAAGTGTCGTTGAAAAATAATACTTGTATCAAATGTGTCTTTAAAGAAGAAAGAGGTATGAGGGTCAATTTACTAGATTCAATTCAAATTATAACCCACGAGTCCCAAGGAACTATACATTGTTCCAAAATCCAAACCAGTAAATGGGAAATGCTTGCAAAGTGTATTGTAATTCAGGTAAAAGTGAGCATAAAATTAAAATAAAATGCTTCTTTAAAGGAGAAATAGGTCTTAAGTTGAATTGTACACAGTCATTATAATTGCAGCTCCTATGGCACTCTACAAAATGTTTTAGACCCATAATAGAAAAAAATCACAAAATCTTGAAAAGTGTGCCATAATCCACGTAAAACTGACAATCAAAGAAAAATTAAATGCATCTTTAAATGAGAAATAGGTCTCACGTTCAAGTTTCGACAGAATCAGTTCGAATTATAGCTCGTAGAGGACTCTGTTCTAGACCATTAAATAGAATAAGATTACACAATCTTACACTCTATAAAATGTTTCAAACATTTAATAGAATAAAATAACAAAAGCTTGTAATTTGTGCCATAATCGAGGTAAAAATAATTATTAAAGAAAAATTAAATGCTTGGAAGAAACATGTCTCAGTTTCAAATTTTCGACCAAAGCGGTTGAACCAATTCAGATTATAGCTCCTAGAGGACTCTGCACACTGTTTCGGACCATTAAATAGAATAAAATTAGAAAATCTTGCAAATTGTGCCATAATTTAGAAAAATATACAAGAGCACGACTAGCTTGCAGTGCTCAACCCATATGTCTTTTCCCTGAATTTAAGGAGGAGCTTTAGATGCTCCAATAATAGAAAATCGTTACTAGATCCACCGATAATAGAACGATGGTAGCACAACAAAAAAATTATAATTTGTGTATGATTGTACCTAATCTGTATTGGTTCAGAAACTTGATGTATTTTTCCCAAATTCCTACACTGCTAGGGTTAATGGGCTTACAGAATTCATTGGGCCCTTTGTTATCCTCTAGACTGCGGTTGGATTGCCTCCCCTGGGAACGTCGATATCCTCTAGACTGCGGCCAGATTGTTTCGTTATCCTTTGGACTGTGACCATATTTCCTCCACTGGGAATGTTGGTATCCTCTAGACTAGTATCCCCTGCTCCTCGATTTACCACTGCTCTGCTCACAAATTACCAGTGCTCTGGATGCTGCTAATGAACTAGTGTGCAGCAATGAACTTATTCGTTGTTTTTTGCTAATGAGCTAGTGCGCTGGTGTTTTTGAATTCCACTTTTTTTTTGTTTATTTGCATATTTTATATTTTGTGTTTTGTTTTGTTTTTTTATTTTGCATATTTACCTTTTGTTTAGTTTATTTTGGGTTTTTGTTTATTTGCATATTTTATATTTTGTTGCATTTTAAATTAATTATAGTTAAATAACTCTATGTTTTTAATTTATTGTAGTTTCATTTAATTTAATTTAATTTAAATAGGATTTTGTCATAATTTGTATTGGTTACATTGCTTATAGTGAGATCCTATACATAAGTCCCTTCAAGGACGAACACAATGATGCTGACGATGATCATGATCATGATCATGATGATGATGATCATGATGATCATGATGACGATAAAGATGATAAAGATGATGGTGATGACGACAACAACGACGATGATCATCATCATCATCATCATCATCCTTGTCATCGTCATCACCATCGTCTAATTCGTCGTCTTCATCAATATCATCATAATCATCATCATCATCGTCGCCATCATCGTCATCATGATCTTGTTCATAATCGTCATATTCCTTATCATCATCATCATAATAATTATCTTCATCATCAACATCTTCGTTATCACCGTCATCATCTTGATCATCATCAGCATATTCATCATCATCAGCAGCAGCATCTTCATCTTCATCGTCATATTCATCATCAACATCATCATCATCATCCAATTCATTAGCATATCCATTATCATCATCGTCGTCGTCGTCGTCGTCATTTTCATTGTCATCGTCATCATATTCTTCATCATCATCTTCATCATCTCAATTTTAGGGGGAGCTCAGTGAATGAAGACGTCTACATGATAGGGGGAGTAGCCAGTTGAGTGAAAAATTAAGGATTGCTCCTAACACCCATTCTGAGGACTAATCTGACAATTCAATATGATCTGAGGAAGTAGTAAAAAAAATACAACTTATTGGGCCCTGTGAAGCCTCTTGTTCTTAGATTTATGCACATGAAGAATCAAGACTTATGGACCTAGTCCGGTGTCTTAGAAGAGTAAGATCAAAACTGAGTAGTTTGGTAGTTTCATAAAGTGCATCCTTTATAGGAGTGAATAATCGCTCATAACCATTCTATTATAGTGTTGGAAAAGCTCAGAACAATTTAGTGAAGACCAAGGTAAAGATATTGTCACCACATATTCATAATCATCTTCATATTCATCATCATCACCATCACCATCATGATCATCCTCAAATTCATCATCATCATCAGCATCATCATCATCGCCATCTCCCTCTTCCTAATCAACATCTCCATCATCATCATCATCATCATCATTTTCATCATCGCCCTCATCATCATCTTCATCATCTTCATCATCTTCATCACCACCACCATCACCATCATCATATTCATCATCATCATCAACCTCATCATCATCATCATCATCATCATCATCATCATCATCATCCTCGTCATGCCCATACTCATCCTCATCCTCCTCATCATCATCATCATCATCATCATCATCTTCATCATCATCATCATTTTCGTCATCATCATCCTCATCCTAGCAGGGAAAATTTTAGGGGCGAATTTTAGCCCAGTGGGCTATTTTTCCATGTTTTTCTCCCAAAAAAGATTTGCCATTTTGCATTTTTTGAAGCCCTGTTTCGCCCAATTTTGATGGGGTAAAAAATTTTCACCCTCAAAATCGCCAAATTATAATATAAACGATATAAAATCCTTGGAAATTAAAATATTTTTTGAAAAATATCGCCAATCATTTTATAGTTGGCATTTTAAGAATTGGTAATATTCGCCAACATTTATACACTTTTTAATAAGTATGGTTCCTTAAAATAATCCCTACATCCTAGTCATCGTCATCATCATCTTCGTCGTCATCATCATCATCATCGTCGTCGTCGTCGTCATCATCATCGTCATCGTCGTCGTCATCATCATTGTCATCATCATCGCCGTCATCGTCATCATCGTCATCATCATCATCATTGTCATCGTCGCCGTCATTGTGATCATTATCATCATCATCATCACTATCATATCCCTCTTCCTAATCAACATCTTCATCATCATCATCATCATCATCATCACCCTCATCATCATCTTCATCATGTTCATCATCTTTATCACCACCACCACCATCATCATCATCTTCATAGTCATCATTGAATGTTGATTTATGTTCATCTATGTCTCCGTCCCAAAGGTTTGAAAATGATATTATTTGAGTTATTTTGCGGGAGCACCTTTCAGGTTAACTAGTTAGCAAGTTTTTCCACCGTGCAGTCGTCGGATGGAGAGTGGGTTTTGATCTACGGTGATAGGTCTTTCTGTATATTGAAACATGAAATAGCGGAATAAGGGTAAAGTGTGTTAAACATCAACAATTTAGATTCAGGATGGTGAAGATCGATGACAGACAGCGATTTCGTGGAGCAGAGATGTGAGGAAGGATTTATTTTTGAGATTTCTGGAGTCCGTTAAATTGGTGTAATGTTGGAGGGTCAATATTGGCACAAGGTGAGATCAACGACCCTAAATAATTTCATGCGGTGAACCTTCTTAGAGGGAGAAACTTTTTCAAATCACAAAAAGGGTTAATCAGAGAGAAAATCAGATGGCTGAGATGAAGGAGGATATAGATCTGCAGTCTCAAACAATTCCGCGGATTGAACTAGCGTAGAGAAAGTTACAAATTCGATCCACGAAAAGTGGTAGGGGTTGCGAAGATCTACGGTCGGAACAAGATGTTGGGTAGATCAACGGGTGAGAAGCATTTCACGATCAAAAGTTGCTCACTCGTTCAGATGAAAAAGGGTTAGCATAATGTTAAAGTTCTCAAGGTTGAGTGGTCTCAATGAAGGTAGTTTATAGATCGACGATTGATATTGATCTCCCCAAATCAAGCTGTGTAGGTTGATAGTGTTGATTTTTTGGGTATGAAGATTTGGTGTATCGATGGCTTATATTGCAAAGATGAACAGATCTATGGTACTTTGTGCATGGAGAAACACAAGGGTTATGCAACATAAAAAAAAATATAAAAAAATCTAAGTGGAGAAGACGCCCTCATGCATGATCTTCCTTCCCGACAGTTAATTGATTTACCTGACACCATTTGTGATACACCCACAAGATAAATCATCTCGACAGCAGCACCGTCTCTCCCAAAATTAGATACTTGTCGTATGCTTGGTGTGTTAAATTAGAAAGATATCATGAAAATATAAGAAGTGGAACAGTGAATATGATCACCACACATAGCAGGGGAAACACAGTGAAAGAATGGTTATGCTATCATCTTCACAGGAGAGAAAGGGCTGGAACATGTCTATTCCATATTCTTTGAAGCGTATGGTCGACCAGGCTACTCGATGATGAAATGTGTGAATATGATGACGCATCATCCCCTTGTCCAGTTTTCCAATCTTATATAAACACCACCTTTTAGAGCCATTAAGGTGCATAGGACGAGCTAGTGTAGAAGCAAACTCATGGTATCATTTTTCCAAGAGGTTTTGAGGATTCTGATATGTTTGCAATGGTTTGCAATGACAATCTGGTTTGAGAATCTTGTTAGTGTGGGTGTGTTGTTGGTTGGTGAGATTGATTCCAAGATCATTAATCACCCTAATTTTTCACACCAGGGAAGCACCAACAATCGGGGAGTAGACGCCATACACCACTTTGAGAGATGCACTTGTTTTCTATGGGAGCGAATGCTCGTACTGGAGCATCAAGGGACCAAGGTCTTCATCATGGCTTTCATGCACCTCGTCCACCAAACTTTTCTAAGGTGGTGAGGAGTAATTGAATGACAAGCCATTGCAAAAGCTTGTTTCTGTCAGAAGCAAGGGGGAAGTTGTGAACAAAAGCTAAGCACGAAAAGGATATATATAAACTCATTTCCAGCTTTGAGCCCATGCAGAAAGGTTCCTTCAAGCATAGAATGAACACAAAGGGAAAGGACACATTGCTGACTCGACAGACAGACAATTGGTCGAGCCCAGTTAGAAATGATCCACCAGAAGCATCTTGAGACATCGTTTTTACTGCCCGTGAGTTCACAACCAAAAATGTAGTGCTTCCATCTAAACTGAGCATGCACATTTGCTCCATGATGTTTGTTTTAAGATATGTAAACCATGGCAGAAGTACCATGCTCCAGTTGTTAATGTTTGATTATGACTGTAAACAGTTTCAAATCCTATTTCAAGGATTAGCCTTGGGGTCTAAGACATTATAAAAAGGCTCCCCACCAGGGATCAAATTTGAAGGGCAGGGTCCCATTTACTTTTGAAGCTTAAGTTTTAGTGAATTAGCCACTAATTAGCTTACTGCCTATTGAGTTACAAGTGGTTTCCATTTTCATACATTGAGTTTCCCTAATATTTATCATGATAATGGGGCTTGTGGTTGTTGTTGATATGTGTATATTCAATTAGCATTACTCATTGTATATCACATGGATATAAGGATTAAAAATAGAACTTGGGGATGCATAAAAACAACCCTCATTTTCATAGATAAATTCATAAAAGCCAAAAGCCAAAGAAAATATTTCAGGGTTACACATTACAATTTACAATTCTCATAAGGAAAACAAAATCACTTACTTGAGCCAACTATAGTTGTGGAAGAAAGATAGTTAACACACCACCCCGTGAATAAGAATGAATCGTCGCTCCAACAACAACCATACCTGTAAATTCCCAAGTTAGACCAAACCCTAAAATATCCAAGGTAAAAAATTCTTGAAGAAAAACTACAACAATAGACTTTACCTCGAGTTTCCATGCCAAAATTGCCAAGGTTTCCAGTCAAAAAACAATGAGACCACCCAACTATACAAAATCCACCCTTTCATGCAGAAATTTTCGGAAAAGTGGTCAAAATTGGTCCCAACAGCCTTAGTAAAAAATGGTCCCAGCAGCCTTAAGAGAATGCTTGCCACAATTCATGGTTTGAGAAGAATGCCTGCACCATGGTACCGTTCTATAGCTAGTTGGTTTGGATACCTATTCATGATTTGCATTTTATTTAATCTTTCTTGGGGAGAAAGATATAGGCTTGCCAAAACAAGGTTTTTCATCGGTGGATGCAAAAATGGCTAAGTAGCCTCAAAAAGATGCCCGCCCTAAATTATGGGTTAGAGTAAATGCTCGCAACACATCGGGTTCTTATAGATTGGTCTTTGGCCTACCTGACCATGTATTCAGATTGTCTTGGAAGTGGATGAAGAAAAATTTATGGATGCCAAAAGGGTGTTTTAGGTAGATTAGAACAAATTGAGAAATTTGTCCAAGTATGGACTTGGTGTTAAATCTACCCAAGTATCCTTAAGGAAATTCCCACCATGCCTCATAGGATGATGTGAAAAATGTATTGGGAATGTGAGTCTCTAGAGTGTTGTATGGAGCATACAACCATGTCACTTTCCTCACCAAAATACAACATATATTTAAGGAAGAATTGGTCCCAACAGCCTTAAGAGAATGACCGCCACAATTCATGGTTTGAGAAGAATGCTCGCACCATGGTACCATACTATAGCTAGTTGTAATACCCCAGTTTTGACCTTGTTACATTAAATGTACATGATGTATATATTGTAAATGATCACGGTGTGGAGCTAAAGGCCAAGGCCCCACCATTAATCGGTTATGCTATGTTTTGGATTTAAATTTGTCACCGATGGTATATCGGGGCATGCGGCATATATTATGTTTGTCATCATGTAAATATGCATCTATAATTAATTAAATGAACCCGACCAGCTATGACCGCGGAAACTAAAATGAGAAAGGGGCATGATTTTCACAAGGATAAGTATGTGGGGGAATTTGTTAAACCTTGGCTAATGAGAGAAAAACCCATGTGTCTTCTTTCCTTGCTCTACCCAACCACTTTCATTGAAGAATGGATGTTGGTGGTTGAGGAAATTATTATCCTTGGGAGTGGGGTGGCAGGACTGTCAGTCCTCACCCACACGCACACTCCACCACAGCGGTTGACTTCAAAATGGAGGAAAAACCTTCACGCACTCTCCACTACGCAGGGCCTCACATTTTTCTGTTCACCTCTACGCACAGGATTTACCTAGTTTTTCACTTACACGGACGCATTCTTCTCTCCACGCCTGTGTTGAACACTCACACACGTCTAATTCATGTCTTCCCTATTGTCTGTTCACCCACGCACGAGCTGGGAGCTGTTCATCTTCACGCATGAACCAATGTCCGTTCATTATCCTCACGCACAGGAATTTTCCTGGTTTTCTGACTGATGCAGCAAGCTGAGAGCCATGCTCTCCATCCACGAATTGTTGTGAAGTGCCATTCACGTTTTCGGCTGTCTCACAGACTGGTATGGTCGTTCTGTTCATTTCACGCACAGGATTGGGAAGTCTGCGTTTTTCTCTTCCTCAGCATGGTCTATGGATGGGGGCTTGGTTTGCTTGATGAACCTGGTGTGTTGGAAACCACACAGACAGAGCTAGAGGGATGGCTTTCTTCTCCATAACCCCTGAATAGCACTGGAAGGGAATGCAGGGCCAGAGGGACTATGTAGCAGAGAAGGGACTAATTCCTTGTGTTGGGTGTGTGTGGGTGTCTTAGAAGTCAAGCTAGTTCTGGTGTAGGTGTTCTTGGCTCTGTAATGAGCTCACCAGCTTAGCATTTATCCTTTCCCCAACTCTTGGATGGCCTGATAAACCCAACTGTGTTGGCTTGGCTGTGTTTTGTGTATCCCTGGCTATGTGTAAGCCTGCTTGTTCCCTTATTCCTTGGAGAATCTTGCCCAGCTCGGGGGTAGCAGCGTTACTGAGAGATTAAGGAGCACGCTAGCCTATGGTTGGGTGGAACGTTGTAGCGACGTAGCTGGTTGCGGAGCGAGTTATTATAAGATAAGTGATCTTGCCCATTTTTACTTCTGCAACCATAATTTATGTTAATGAATGTAATGAAAATGTTGAGTGAATGCTTGTGTGAGTGCATGTTGATTCTGCTGTGCATGATAAATAACGATAGTTGTGTATGATGAACAATGGCATTTGTGCATGTTTACCTTAATGCATTCCCTGCAGCATTCTTTTTATGCAATTTTATTCATGTACATGTTCATGGGCTCTTAGCCCGTATGGTTAACGCCATGGTGATCGTGTCCTCTGTGCCGGTCGGAGCCATGGGGACGTGACAGTATGGTATCAGAGCCAAGGTTACAACAATGGGCCTCTATGGGCCATGAAGGATGCAGTGACAGAGGGTAGAATTACCTTATATGTTCAGCAGAACAACAGCAATCAGGAAATTTGATGACAGTGGATGAATGGAGAAATTCCAAAAATTTTCTAAGTGTTTGAACAGTGGTTCATCGGAGCATTAAGTGGAAAAGACTTCCGTTGTGGCAGAAGGATTAGCGGAATTGACTTCCACCGTAGTGGAAGAGCTAGGCAGAAGCATGCCGACGGAATAGTCAAAGAGAACCGCGGAAAATTTTTTCCCAAGTGTTCCGCCGTTGCGGAAGAATTAGCAGAAGGGACTTCCGCCGTTGCGGAAGCCAAAAGCCCTAAGGCTTCCGATGATGAAGACCACCGATGCCGAAACAGTTTGGAGAAAGCCATGAAAATTTGACTAATTGTTCTGCATCGGAACAATTAATGGAGTTAACTTCCGCCGCTGCAGAAGAGTTAGGCGGAAAGACTTCCGCCGTTGCGGATGAGTTAGGCGGAAGCCTGCCCGACAGAGAAGCCGTTGGAAGGAAACGTCGAAAGAAATAGTGGTTTGGCGTTCCGCCAATGCGGGAGCCAAAGTCATTAGCCAACTGATGAGAAAGACCACTGATGCTGTGGAAAGTTTAAAAATTATTCCAAGTAAATAGCCGCCGATCGAAAGGAAAAGCATTTTCGCGAGCCGCCATTGTGGAAGCGAAAGCATTAAGGATTCCGATCCAAAAGACCGCTGACGCCCGAAGCTAAAAATTTCTTTAAGTAAAGAGCGGCCAATCGGAAGGGAAAGCGTTTCGCGAGCCGCCGTTGCGGAAGTGAAAGCATTAAAGCTTCCGACTAGAAAGACTCTCGACACCCGAAGTTAAAATTTCCTTAAGGAGGGAACGGCCAATCGGAAGGGAAAGTGTTTCGCAAGCCTCCGTTGCGGAAGTGGAAGCCTTAAGTCTTATGATCACAAAGACTCCCAACGCCACTCGGAAGAGAAAGCGTTTCGTGAGCCGTCGTTGCGGAAGAATTAGCGGTTCCTAGAGCCGCCGTTGCGGAAGCATTAGTGGTTCCAGGAGCCGATTCTGCGGAAGAGATAGGGGAAGAGGAGCCGATTCTATGGAAGAATAATTGGGGAAAGAAACCTGATTAAATAAGGGAAAAATCAGCTGTTTTTCAGTGGGATTTTCAGCAGTATTTCAGTGAAATTTCAGGGTTGAATAGTGAGAAAGTGGCAGTGATCTTATGTGCCATATTGCGTGAAAACCAATGATTTACAAAAAAAAAAAAAAACGAGGGCGTTGCCCTTGACCCACCCTGCAATGGTGGAAGCCACAAGGGGGCAAGCCCCCTTGACCCCGTCGTCCCCCTGAGACAGAAGTTCTTGATGAAGAAAATATTTTGTTTGGGAAAACTTGTATTTTATGATTTTTCCAAGGGAAGGTAAGTGATTCTGATTTATATGTTATGCATCTAACAATTGTGTTACTAACATGTTTGCAAAGCCATAGTCACCTTCTAGAGTAGTATTCTGGGTAGTGCTGCTTGACAAGTAAGTGGTGGTTCAGTATGAGAACCCATGATGGGTATGATGCTCAGGATTCTTATGAGCAAGCAAAAGATGCCATGGGAGAAAATGTCCGTAATAGAAACGATGACGTTGAGTCCAATAGAAGGAGATTCCAGGGGACACCGTCAGATGTGGCATCTACCATGAGAAGTCTGATCAAATCCCAGGAAGAGCAGCATCAGTTGAATGCTGCTATGTTGCAGAGTTTGAAATACTTGCAAAGAAAGATAGACTCTGGACGAGGTACAACAAGACCAGAAGGAAGTAAGATCAGTACCAGGAGGAGGAGAAGGACTTCTAATGGATCATCTGATTCTGAAGAATCCAGTGGGGATTCAAGTTCTTCTTCTCATAAAAGAAAAATAAAGAGACACCATAGAGATCGCTCTCGGGATGAATTTAAAAAGGAAAAACCTCCTACATTTGATGGTGAGGTAAAGAATGGACAAGAAGCTGAAGCTTGGCTTCTTGGGATAAAGAAGTACTTTCAAGTGCATGATTATTCAGGAAACATGAAGGCAAGAGTTTCCATATTCAATATGAATGGAAGAGCATCCATTTGGTGGGAACACTTCAAGCAAGTAAAGAGGATCAGTGAAAGGAGACTGAAGTGGAAGCAGTTCAAGAAGTATTTCAAGCAGAAATACCTCTCTGACAGGTATTATGATGATAATATTAAGGAATTCCATGAGTTGAGATTGGGACAATAGACCATGGAAGAATATGCAAATACGTTTTTGGATCTGTTGAGGTATGTCTGGTACATTAGAGATGAAAAGGTGAAGGTCCAGCGTTTTCTAAGTGGATTACCTCAGTCTTACAAAGATAGAATTGAGTTTTATGAACCTAGAACTCTTGAAGAAGCAATAAGAAAAGCTAAGTATTGTTATGAGCAAAGCAAAGGTAAACATAATTACCATAAGGCATGGAAGGACAAGAAGAACGAGAAGTTTGACCAAAGGAAGAAAGGTTTCAAACCTTCTAACTTTAGGAACCAGCAGAACCAGCCATCTCAAGCTGCAAGTAAGCCAGTTGGAGTGACCGGAGAAAAGCCTACAGATCCACAACAGAATAGAGGGCCACTCCAATGTTGGAAATGTGGAGGACCCCACATGCGCAGGAATTGCCCACTCAAGAATGAGAGTGCAAGGCCAGCTTATAACGTTCAATAAGCAGAAACAGTGGGTCAAGTAGCAAGGGCAGTACCTAGGATTTATGCAACACTGGAGGACCGCCAAGCAGATCACCAGTCAGCTGTGGATGAAGTAGCAGGTAATATTGTTGATCAATCTATTTCTATTTTGATTGACCCCGGTTCTACGCACAGTTACATTACTCCTAGAGTAGTGGATAATTGTGGTTTTAAGAAAGTAAAGCATAGAAAGTATTGGTTAGTTCAACTAGCCACTGGAACTAAGAGAAAGGTTAGTGAAGTGGTAGAGAAATGTCCATTGGTCATGAACGGATTGGTCACATGTGTAGATCTGAATGTTCTACCGCTTGGTTCCTATGATGTTCTCATTGGAATGGATTGGTTAGAAGCTCACAGGGTGAAGCTTGATTGCTACAATAAGACTTTTGAATGCATGAATGAAGAAGGGAACCTAGTAGTTGTGAAAGGTATTCCAAAGGTAATTTCAGTGAGGCAGGTTTCAGCAATGCAGTTAAATAAGTTCTGTAGGAAGGGTTTCCAGTTGTATGCAGCTCAGATTTTGGAGGAAACGGGAGATGAAACTCCTAGGTTGGAGGACTATTAGGTTTTACAGGAGTTCAGGGATGTGTTTCCTGATGAGATTCTAGGGCTTCCTCCAAACCAGGACATTGATTTCACTATTGAACTTGTGCCAAGAGCAGCACCAGTGTCCAAGGCACCCTACAGGATGAGTACACCGGAGATGCTAGAGTTGAAGATGCAACTGCAAGAGTTGTTGGAAAAGAAGTATATCCGACCAAGTGTGTCTCCTTGGGGAGCACGAGTTCTGTTTGTAAAGAAGAAAGATGGTACACTTAGGTTATGTATTGATTATAGACAATTGAACAAGGTTACCGTGAAGAATAAATATCCTTTGCCTAGGATTGATGACCTATTTGACCAAATGAGGGGAGCAAAAGTATTTTCCAAGATTGACTTGAGGTCTAGTTACCATCAGGTGAAAATCAAGGATGAAGACATTCATAAGACAGCCTTTAGGACAAGGTATGGGCATTATGAGTTTGTAGTGGTACCATTTGGTCTCACAAATGCACCAGCTACATTTATGTGCCTTATGAATAGTGTCTTCAACAGGTATTTGGATAAGTTTTTTCTTGTTTTCCTTGATGACATTCTTGTTTATTCTAAGAATGAGAAAGAGCATGAAGAGCATTTGAGATTGACATTGAAATTGCTTAGGGAGCATCAACTGTATGCGAAGCTGAGCAAGTGTGATTTCTATAGAGATAGAATTCAATATTTGGGTCACATTATCTCAGAAGAGGGTATATTTGTGGACCCTAAAAAGATAGAAGCCACTATGAATTGGCCTACTCCAAGAAATGTGACAGACGTAAGACCTTTTATGGGACTTGCAGGATACTACCGGAGATTCATTTAGGGATTCTCCAGGGTTGCACATGCCATCACTTCTTTGAAAAAGAAGGGGATAAAGTTTGAATGGACGTCAAGGTGTGAAGAAAGCTTCCAGAAGTTGAAGATTCTTCTCACCAGTGCACTAGTATTGAAGGTTTCATATCCAGAGAAAGATTTTGTGGTGTGTACCGTACATGCAGACAAGGGCTTGGAGGAGTCCTTATGCAATAAAACCACGTGATATGTTATGAGTCGAGAAAGCTGAAGGAACATGAGAAGAACTATGCCACTCATGATCTAGAGCTTGTAGCCATAGTACATGCCCTCAAGATGTGGAGACATTACTTGATGGGTAGAAGATTTGAGCTTAGGACAGACCATTGCGGTCTGAAGTATTTGTTTGATCAGCCCACTCTGAATGCTAGGCAAGCAAGATGGCTGGAGTTTTTATGTGAATTTGACTTTGAAATCACATAAAGGGAAAGGAGAATAAGGTAGTTGATGCACTCAGCAGGAAGGTGTAGGAAATGCATGTGGCATCTCTTAGTATTTGCCAATCAGATTTGAGGCAGCAGATTGTTGATCATGTTACTGGAGATGAATTGTATGAGCAGGTCAAAGACAAATTGCAGCAGATAAGTCTTGAGAAGATGTATGAGGGATATAAATTGGAAGAAGATGGGCTTCTCACTTATAAAGGTAGAATTTATATTCTGGGTGTAGCAGATTTGAGGAGAGTTGTCATGGATGAGATCCATCAAGTTCCGTATTCTGGTCACCCAGGATATTAGAAGACGATTGCTACAGCTAGAAAGCAGTACTTTTGGCCAAGAATGAAAAAGGACATTGCTAAGTACATTTCAAGATGTATAAAATGTCAACAGGTAAAGGTTGAGCATCAACACCCTGCAGGCTTGTTACAGCCTTTTCCTGTTTCGAAATGGAAATGGGAAGTTATTTCCATGGATTTTATCACCGGATTGCCAACGACCTGGAGACAGCATGATTCTATCATGGTTGTTGTAGACAAGTTGACTAAGGAAGCACATTTTATATCGGTTAAGTCTAGGTATGAGACTGGTGACATTGCAAGGATCTTCATGAAGGAGATATTCAAATTGCATGGATTGCCTAAGGCAATAGTCTCTGACAGGGATGTCAAGTTCACTTCCAACTTTGGAAGGGGTTGTTTGCAGATTTGGGTACAAAGCTAAACTTCAGCACTGCATACCATCCTTAGAAATATGGGTAGGCAGAAAGAGTTAATCAAGTGCTTGAAGATATGCTTCGCATGTATGTAATGGACAAACCAACCAACTGGGAAGATTACTTACACTTGGTAGAGTTTGCTTATAACAATGGACAGAAGGCATCCTTGGGGATGAGTCCGTATGAAGCTTTGTATGGAAGAAGGTGTAGGACACTAGTGACTTGGGATAACCCAGTGAACAGGATTGTGCTTGGTCCAGAATTACTCAGGGAAATGGAGCAAGAGGTTGTCAATATCAGGCAGAAGCTGAAAGCAGCACAGGACAGACATAAAAGCTATGCAGATAAGCATAGGGTGAACAGGGAGTTCAGTATTGGGGATCATGTTTACCTCATAGTGAGGGCAAGGAAGAGTTCCTTGAAGCTTGGAAGTTGTGCCAAGTTGTCACCAAGATATTGTGGGCCGTTTGAAGTGCTTGAAAGAATAGGGCTAGTTGCATATAGACTTGCATTGCCTGCTAGCACTAGAGCTCATAATTTTTTTCATGTTTCTTTGCTTAAGAAATATGTACATGACCCTAAGCATGTGATAAATTGGGATGTGATTCAGGTGGAACCCGAGGGAGAGTTTCGAATCGAGCCAATGCGCATCCTCGACAGGAAGGTCACAATACTCTAGAACTGAGCCATAGGGCAGGTAAAGGTGCAATGGGAGCACTACGAACCTGAAGAGGCCACTTGGGAGCTAGAGGATGCCATGCGATTGGCACATCCATTTTTGTTCAATTTTGCAGAACACTGAGGCAATACCAGTGTAGCATTTTGTTCAATTTTGTAAAGCACTAAGGACAGTGCTATTGAAGGGGGAGGGGAATGTAACACCCCGGTTTTGACCCCGTTGCATTAAATGTACATGATGTATATATTGTAAATGATCATGATGTGGAGCTAAAGGCCAAGGCCCCACCATTGATCGGTTATGCTATGTTTTGGATTTAAATTTGTCACCGATTGTATATCAGGGCATGCGGCATATATTATGTTTGTCATCATGTAAATATGCATCTATAATTAATTAAATGAACCCGACCAGCTACAATCGCGACAACTAAAATGAGAAAGGGGCATGATTTTCACAAGGATAAGGATGTGGGGGAATTTGTTAAACCTTGGCCAGTGAGAGAAAAACCCATGTGTCTTCTTTCCTTGCTCTACCCAACCACTTTCATTGAAGAATGGATGCTGGTGGTTGAGGCAGTTATTATCCTTGGGAGTGGGGTGGTAGGACTGTCAGTCCTCACCCACACGCACACTCCACCATAGCGGTTGACTTCACAATGGAGGAAAAACCTTCACGCACTCTCCACTACGCAGGGCCTCATGATTTTCTGTTCACCTCCACGCACAGGATTTACCTGGTTTTTCACTTCCGTGGATGCATTCTCCTCTCCACGTCTGTGCTGAACACTCACGCATGTCTAATTCATGTCTTCCCTATTGTCTGTTCACCCATGCACGAGCTGGGAATTGTTCATCTTCACGCGTGAACCAATGTCCATTCATTATTCTCACGCACAGGAATTTTCCTGGTTTTTCGACTGATGTAGCGAGCTGAGAGCCGTGCTCTCCATCCATGAATTGCTGTGAAGGGCCATCCACGTTTTCGGATGTCTCACAGACTGGTATGGTCGTTCTATTCATTTCACGCACAGGATTGGGAAGTCTGTGTTTTTCTCTTCCTCGGCGTGGTCTATGGATGGGGGCTTGGTTTGCTTGATAAACCTGGTGTGTTGGAAACCACAGAGACAGAGCTAGAGGGTTGGCTTTCTTCTCCACAACCCCTGAATAGCACTGAAAGGGAATGCAGGGCCAGAGGGACTGTGTAGCAGAGAAGGGACTGATTCCTTGTGTTGGGTGTGTGTGGGTGTCTTAGAAGTCAGGCTAGTTCTGGTGTAGGTGTTCTTGTCTCTGTAATGAGCTCACCAGCTTAGCATTTATCCTTTCCCCAACTCCTGGATGGCTTGATAAACCCAACTGTGTTGCCTTGGATGTGTTTTGCGTATCCCTGGCTATGTGTAAGCCTACGTGTTCCCTTATTCCTTGGATAATCATGCCCAGCTCGGGGGTGGCAGCGTTGCTGAGAGATTAAGGAGCACGCTGGCCTATGGTTGGGTGGAACGTTGCAGCGATGTAGCTGGTTGCGTAGCAAGTTCTTATAAGATAAGTGATCTTGCCCATTTTTACTTCTGAAACCATAATTTATGTTAATGAATGTAATGAACATGTTGAGTGAATCCTTGTGTGAGTGCATGTTGATTCCGCTGTGCATGATAAATAACGATAGCTGTGTATGATGAAAAATGGCATTTGTGCATGTTTACCTTAATGCATTCCCTGCAACATTTTGTTTATGCAATTTTATTCGTGTACATGTTCATGGGCTCTTAGCCCGTATGGTTAACGCCATGGTGATCGCATCCTCTATGCCGGTCGGAGCCATGGGGACGTGACACTAGTTGGTTTGGATACCTATTCATGATTTGATTTTTCTTTAATCTTTATTGAGGAGAAAGATTCAGGCCTGCCAAAACAGGGTTTTTAACTGGTGGATGAAAAAATGGCTAAGTAACCTCAGAAAGATGCCCGCCCTAAATTATGGATTAGAGTAAATACCCGCAACACATGGGGGTCTTGTACATTGGTCTTTGGCCTACCTCACCATGTCTTCATATTGTCTTGGAAGTGGATGAAGAAAAAGTTATGGACCTGCGAAAAGGGTGTTTTAGGTAGATTAGACCAAATTGAGAAATTTGTCCAAGTATGGACTTGGTGTTAAATATGCCCAAGTGGCCTTAAGGAAATGCCCGCCATGCCTCATAGGATGATGTGAAAAAATTATTGAGAATGTGAGTCTCTAGAGTGTTGTATGGAGCATACAACCATGTCACTTGCCTCACCAAACTAAGGAAGAATTGGTCCCAACAGCCTTATTAAAAAATGGTCCCAGCAGCCTTAAGAGAATGCCCGCCATAATTCATGGTTTGAAAAGAATTCCCGCACGATAGTACCGTCCTATAGCTAGTTGTTTTGGCTACCTATTTATTATTTTAGCTTGCTTTAATCTTTCTTGAGGAGAAAGATATAGACCTGCCGAAACATGGTTTTCAGTGGTGAAAAACAAGAAATTCAAAGGGTAGTAGTTGATATCCAAAAGATGGATGTTGTGAGTCCTATAAAACCTGATGTCATTATAAGAAGTGTGATACAAGACAAAAAGAAAAAATTCTTGGGTGATTTAAATGCAACATTGTATGCAAAATGGTGAAAGAAACTTATGTTGCAATAAGCATTTCTAGTGATCTTGTCGTACTAAAAATTTATTCTATTGTGCCAACATTTATGTTACCAAATTTTGGAAATGTAACAAATGATGGAAGGAATATTAAATATTCAATTTTTGTTTTCAGTAATAAAATTACAGTTTTTTTTCTGTGTTTGCTTATATTTTGTAAATTTCTGTCTTTTTTAGGCCAGTTCTATAGGCATTACAACTTTGGGTTATTCGCTGAAATTTGGTTGCATGAGTAGAATTGTATGACATTGTTCTAGAATTCGGATTTCAGTTTCATTAGATAAAGAAACTTACATAAATACAGCAATACATAGCATCAAAATTCTCATAAAGAATTTGATAGTTCTCAATCCATCATCCCCATAATACCCCTATAATATCAACAGTTCCAAGAAAACAACTAGGATCTACCTATGTCACCAAATCTACTCGCATCTCATATCCACTAATCACTATCACTCTTTTAATTTCATACAAATTAAAATATATATGCCTACAATATACAAGTTAAGTTTTCAATTTTGATATTGTTAACTTTCTGGCCTGTTATGAACACTTATTGAAAAGTTAAATTAAAAATTATCATTCACATTAAATGCATTAAAAACATATACAATATTGTTGAGAAATACACACACACACATATATAAATTTATGTGTTAAAACTTGAAATGTATTTACATACACTGCATATATAAACAATGTTATTCCATAGTTCTAGGCTGCTTGGGAGGTTTAGGCTGCAAGTCCTCCTTTTCTAGAAAAGATAAATTTGTACATTCTAGTCTCTTGGCTTGTCTAGAAGCTTCTGGTTCTTCAGAAGCTGCAGCAGGTGCATGTTCTGATTTTTGTTCTAATTCTTTCACTTTTGTTGCATATTTGTGCAAACTTTAGCTCAATCTATCATTATCTTGGATGTACCTATTCATCAATTCCACATTCTTCTTATTTTTCTCTTCATGTTCCTTTTCCTTTTGCTGAAGATAATCCTTTAAACATTTCAACTCAGACTGAACTTGGTGTAGGAATATATTAAACCCACTCACAACTTAGGACAAAATAATTAATCAAACACCCACTAGCTTAATTAGTTGGCATCCACTTGCACCTTAAAGTCAATACATGCAATCTATATCCTAGGAATGATTTATTTCTAATTCTGGGTTGATCCTGACCACCTTTTGACCATCTAGAATTAGTATACATGACTTTACAGCAGATTCTGCTTTATCGTGCTTTTTCTTCTTTTCCTGCTTTTCTATGGATAAGATAAAAGGTAGTCAACTAGGAAACTAGGAGCTTTTGTTTCCAACCCATCCTCCATTAGTTTTTCCCCATTTTCTAGGATTAGCATGTTTTTTCCATCTCCTTGACAACTCACTCATGCTTTTTCCAACTCGTGAGGTCCTTGATATATTTGGTAAGTGCTTTAGCCACCTATGGGGGTTTGCTATATTTTGGTAAGTCAGCCCTTTTGAGCTTTATGAGTTGTTTCCATACAATTCAATTTTTCTATGAGGGATGTACTATTTATGTACACTATTATTCATAATTATTCAATGGAAGGATACACACCAATATTCATCTCTTCATTCATGTGATTCAGTCTCTTTTCTTCTCTCTATTTTTCCTATGTATGCTTGTGAGCATTCTTAGTAGCAAGATCTATTTCCTGTGCTTATTTTTAGCATCATTTCACATAGCATTGATCTATTATTTCTACATGGTATCATAGCAGCAAGGTTGATCAAGTTCTACAGAGTTGAGGAGTGCTTCCAGTCTCCTATCCCTCTCTGAAGAAGAGCTTGTCTAGCTTACAGGATTTTCTCCTAGTTTGTTTTGCAAGTTGCAGAGAGTATCTCTTAGAGCATATCAACAAATTCAATATGGATTCAAAATTTCCTCTACTATCTCCTTTCAACTATGCTGATTGGAAGCCAAAGATGAGTGCATACTTGAAGAGGCAATGTCTCTTTGATGTCTCCATTGATGCATTGAGTGAACTTGAGTCTTATGAAGAGAAGATTGATTGGATAAATAATTGTGATAGAGATTATGGAATTATGTGTTTCGGAATGTCTCCAAATATATATCATCTCATATATTCTGCTGAATTTCCATTTGAGCTTTGGAAAATTTTGGACAAAGCTTTTGGTTTGCAGGAAATTGAAGATGAAGCATGGAGCGAACCTAGCATCTCCTCTTGTTCTCTCTCTCAAGATTTCTTGGCCTCTACATTCTCTGATGAAGTTGATGATGATGAAGAATTTTCTCATACAGTTCATGTTGCTGCTACCCTCATTGATTCGAATGTTTCCTCCTTCAATGAAGAGGCAAATATTGAAGAGCCATCTTTTTTTGTGTCTCTTGAAAGTGATATTTCTTCTTGTGATACTATTGGTGAAAAAAAAGTAACATATGGAGATGCTGCTGATATTGATTATGATCCTATAACCCATTCATTGTTCTCTAAATCTCCTATCTTAGATTCTGAGATCTATGTGCCAGATTCTTCACACCTTTTGCATACCTCTCTCATTGATGGTGCGCAACCTAGTGACTTTTGGGATGTTTTCTTAGCCACATCAAGCCTTCTTTGTGTCATACCACTTACCTTACTTGATCTCATGTGATTCATAATATCCTCATTTGTTCTTGGCATCAATACTCAGAGCCTTCTTGAAGATTTTGAACATCTCCTTATTTCCTCCTTTCATACAGAGGATTCATTACCAGTGTATTCCCATGAGTCTATTGATATGCTTATATGTGATCCTTTGGATTTTGATTTAGAAGCATATTTGTAGGTTGATACACATATAATACCACCATCCATACCATCTACCATAGCTCTGAATAATCCAAATACTATACAAATTCCAAGCTCACTAGTTGATTCCTCATTGGTCTCTTATGCAGTGATATTTATCTTACATGGTTTGAAGTCTTTCCTAACTTTCAGTGGCTGGTTATCCATGTCCTTAGTCATATATGGACTGATATTAAACATGTTTGGATATGTTCTAAACACTTATGGTTCAGATCTTATGCCCATTCATCATTCATATTTTTACACCTATCAGTTTTTCCCAATTGCTCATAATTTTCCTAGTCTAGCCCTATATCCTCATGGAGCCACCGAAGCCTTTGTCCTTGATGTTCCATATGCTAATATTTCTGATATATCAGAATTTTCTCAGCCTCATATCAGATCTATATAGGTGCTAAATCAGATTAGAATATTGACATGTGATTCACATCACAATTTTGAAGCTATTCACGAAATTGGGTGTGAAATAAATTGTCTTAATTTTTGTACTCTTTGGAAAGGAGTATGCACAGATATCTTTTCCATTTCATATTATGTTTGCATATCAGAGTTTGACAGCAGAAAGAAGCATTCAAATAATGCTCGTACTTCATCAGTTGATGAGATACAAGGAGTCTCTCATATTCCTTCTTGCAGGTTCTACACTTCAACGCATGATCATGGAGTTCATGATTTCTTCAACAATTACTTCATCCAGAAGCAATTCAGTTAGCTCATTAATGTGAAGATGAAGATATGTTGAAGACATATTATTTCAAATTTTGTGCCTTGTCCTATCTTGAGGGAGGATTTTCCCCATGTGGTTTTCCCTCTTTTCTCACTTTTCTGGACATAATAATTGTTAAAGGGGGACCATAGCCTTGTTGCTGGGCCCTATATGCATCCATATTTTTTGTCATACCATCATAAAGTAAGACTTATAGGGGGGTGTAGGAATATATTAAACCCACTCACAACTTAGGATAAAATAATTAATCATTATTTGATTAATTATTCACCCACTAGCTTAATTAGCTGGCATCCACTTGTACCTTAAAGTCAATACATGCCATCTATATCCTAGGAATGATTTATTTCTAATTCTGGGTTGATCTTGACCACCTTTTGACCATCTAGAATTAGTATATAGGACTTTACAACAGATTCTGCTTTATTGTACTTTTTCTGCTTTTCCTGCTTTTCTGTGGATAAGATAAAAGCTAGTCAACTAGGAAACTGGGAGCTTTTGTTTCCAACCCATCCTCCATTAGTTTTTCTCCATTTTCTAGGATTATCATATTTTTTCAATCTCCTTGACAACTCACTCATGCTTTTTCCAACTCATAAGGTCCTTGATATATTTGGTAAGTTCTTTAGCCACCTATGGGGGTTTGTTATATTTTGGTAAGTCAGCCCTTTTGAGCTTTATGAGTTGTTTCCATACAATTCGATTTTCCTATGAGGAATGTACTATTTATGTACACTATTATTCATAATTATTCAATAGAAGGATACACACCAATATTCATCTCTTCATTCATGTGATTCAGTCTCTTTTCTTCTCTCTATTTTTCCTGTGTATGCTTGTGAGAATTCTTAGTAGCAAGATCTATTTCTTGTGATTCTTTTTAGCATTATTGCACATAGCATTGATCTATTATTTCTACACTTGGGTCAAATTTTTCCTGAGCTTCTCTGTCTCTGTCTCCAACTTTGTTTCCCTCAATTCTGTATTGTCTGGAGTATATACAATTTCTACTCGTTGAAGCATGTTGTTCTTCTGCAGAGTGGTAATTTGGGATTTTAGATCTTCTATCTCAAACTTACATCCCAAATGTTGTGATTCTCTATTCTCCAGTATTTTCAATATGAGCTCTTTAATCTCATTATCCCTCTCGGCTATCTTGTTTTCCATTGTTTCTTTTATGGTTGACCACGTAGAGAGATCAGTTCCAACATTCATTGTTGCACTAGCATCCCTCAAGGACTTCTCTTGAATTCTTAAGAAGGAACGATAGCTTTGTAACCCCTTTTTGAATTGTGCGTGAGCTCATATTGCATTAAAATCTACGTCCAATTCCTTCTCTCTGTTTTGCAGGGAACTCTCATACCTTATTAAAGCCTATTGGTGAGTTGACATATCATAAATTTCCCCAGAAATTAGATGCCTACTCTATCCCTTACCAATTTCAGATTCTTTTAACTTTTCAACTCCTCTAGTCTGTAGTTCTGCAGTAATATTTTTAAGTTCAACTATTTTCCCTTTCAACTCTTCATCTTTCTTAGCAATTATGTTTTTCATGTTTTCTTCTTTTTTAATTTATTCATTTATCTCAAGTTGATGTTTATTGTACTCTTCAACAAGGCTATTTTTAAAGTCATCATTCATTATTTCAATTATTCTATTTAACTGACTGACTTTAGTGGTAAGTATTGCTTCCTAGACGATAATAGACCTTAGAGGGGGAATGTCCAACACCTCCAGTCGATGTTTCATGTCATTTTATAGTCTCTTTATGGTTTCTTCATCTTTTTTCCGAAAAACCATATATTCTTCTCTGCATTTCTCATTTTAATTTCTAAATTCATCCTAAACTTTCTCTAGTTCCTTATTCAATGAATGAAGAACAGAGTCCTTTCCTGCTATTATCCTTGTTGAACTGTCCATAGTCTTTCAATTTCTTGTAAACAGGGAAATTTTTTAGGAGGCTTCAGAAAATGGAATTTGGCAACTTTTTTTTGGAAAAAAACATTGAAAAATGCCTCCTACCTTAAAGAGGTCCACCATTTGCAAATTTTTAATAGAAGATTCCATAGTATCCACGTCTTCTATTTCTAACCTTGCAATTACCTGTAAATAGTGAAAATTTTAACAAGGCTTCAAAAAAAGGAATTTGGCAACTATTTCATTTTTAAAATAGCATTGAAAAATAACGCCTACCTTTAAGAGGTTTTGAATTTGCATCTGCTTAATCCTACAGAGTTCTACGCTCTGTACTACGGTAAGATACTAATAGGAAAAAAATCTATGAAATTCAGCTTCTTCTTTGAAATGCAACATTTTATCGAACAGTAGCTTAAAAATAGTTTTACCATCAAAAAAAAAAATTTGGAGAGGAATTTTTCTCAACTCCGAACTGTGGAGGTGTATATATAACAAGTGGCATTTCTACATGAGCATAAATATCATCATCACTATGCTCCTCCTTTTCATTAAACTCAATGTCATGCATCTCATTTACATTTATTTCTCTTCCTTCATGTAATCTGACCAAAATTGAGACAGCATCAAATTCTTCAGGTTCACTTCCCAAACCTTCCATACAGTACTCAAAAGGCTCTTCAAGGAATTGTACATTGTCCTTTGGATATTGTTGAGGAACTTCCTGTTTACTTTTGTCCAGTTTCAGCCTCTTAATGTATGTATTTTTAAATATGATTCCTTCTACAGTGCTAGGTCGATATAAGTCAATAATGTTTTCTAGTGTGCCAGGGTAACTGAACTTCACTCTATTCATTTTTCTCTCCTGCAGTGCAAAATGCAATTTTTTTTTCCAATAGATGAGGGACATCTATGGCCATGTCTTCAACCCAATGAATCACCAACTTCATACAATCACCTGAAATATCTTGCTTGTGGTGATTCATAATTGTCCTAAGTATAATTTGAATTAAGGTTTTGTATAGTTCTAGTGGAACATCTTGCATCTTTACACCATTCCGGGAAACCTTAACCATTTTTCCACATTTTTTTTACCATATCAACCTTTTCTACTTTGAGGGTTTTCTTGGTGGTCAACATTACTCCCCCCTGTGTGGAATTTTTGCTGCACCTAACAACAAATCAAGGTCTAGACAAACCCTCCTCCCAAAAATAATCATTTCCTTGGACTCATCATCATAACTAGAAATGGCATTATCTATCTCTCCATTGTTGAAATTGAACTAACCGGAAAGAAAATGATGCACTCCTGCTTAGACCAGGACATTTAGCATACCTTCTGGCCAGTTGGTCCTGTCACTCCATGCCTCAATGCTCTCTCTGAATTTTTTGACAGTGAACCTCTCAGCAACTTCAAGAACCCTTGTTTCAGTTAATGACATGGAAGATGAGGTTGTTGTTTCCATTTTGCAGGATGATGGAATGCTCAGAAAGGAAGAAGGGGATGCAAGCATAGGATGCACGTGAATGCATGCACAAGATACCAACACGTTGACTTTTCTAAACTAAAATAAAAATTACAAATGTGTTTAGACATTTCCAAACTATAATAAAAGTTACAAATGTGTTCCGACTTTTGCAAACTATATTAAAAATTACAGATGTGTTCCAACTTTTCCAAACTATAATAAAAATTACAAATGTGTTTCAAGTCAACTATACACAACTTACATTTTCAATTTAAATATAGTTAAATTTATAGCATGTTAAGTATACTTATTTTTCTAACATGTTAAGTATACTTATTGAAAATATGGAAGTAAGAGTAAATAACATAGTAAAAATTTGGCATTCTAACTATTTTGGAAAAATAAGAGTAATAGAGTGAGTAATATAATAATAGAGTAATATTCTTCTCTACATGTTTTGATGTACTCTCAAACCAAACCCTCCTATTAAATGTTTATAGTACATGTTTTTGGAAATTGGATGGCTAGATATATTGAGAAAACTATCCTTGTGTTAATTTTATATAACCTAACCTCGTATGCTCAGAGTCGACCGATGAAAGGTGCAATATTAACCTTTTTTTAGTGTTATGGACACTTGGTGTAAAATGCAAGCCATAACCATAAAAATGCAAGCTAGGAATGCAGAGTAGTTAAATTGAACATGAATAACTAAAATTCCAAGTATCTTGGCCAAATTATAAAAAAATGACTGAAATTTTAAGTTCATAAAAAATAGTGTGTAAATATTCAAAAATGGGCTTTGGAAAATGCACGCACTACAACAAATCCTGGAATTAGCATCCCATTTAGCATCCATTTTTAGTGTAATTTTTTTTTACATTGAGTGGTCAAACTAGACGCTAAATGGGACGCGTCATGGACAAAACTTAAAGCGTCTTTTTTTGCTTCCTAAATAGCATCCTTTATGATGTCCAAAATAGCATCTCTTTTCTTGCTCCAGAATATCATCCAACTTTGCTTCCTAAACAACGTCAAGGTTTGCTTCCAGAATAGCGTCCAACTTTGCTTCCTAAACAACGTCAAGGTTTGCTTCCTAAATAACGTCCTACTTTTCTTCCTAGCAAGTGTCTGCTTTTGCTTCTTAAATGACAGCCCCATTAGCACCATATTTGCATCCTTAATATCACCATGTGAGCATCCAAATTAGCATCCATTTTTGCTACCACTTTAGCATCCCATTTTGCACCATGTTTTACTTCCAAACATGTGCCAATTGTTGCTTCCAAATTTGCACCAATTTTTTCTTCCATTTTTGCATTGTGTTTTTCTACCAAAATGACGCCAAATATTTCTTCTATTGTTGCACCAAATTTTTCTTCCTATGTAGTGCCATGTTTTGCATACAAAGTAACATCTTATTTTTCTACCATATCAATGCCATGTTTGGCTTCATCATTAGCACCATGTGTTGCATCCTTTTTAATGCCTAGTTTCACGTCTCTCATGTTTTGGTCACTAATTTAGTCGTTTTTAGTATTTAACCGATATTATAATATCATTAGGGCATGGACAAATCGAACCACCAACCTCCTGCTTGTAAGGCAGGCGCTCTTCCATTGAGCTAGAACCCTTTAAGAATTTGGGAACCTAACTTACAGAGTCCTCTATAATGGTAAAAATGATCAATACAAAACTTTGAGTATCTAATGGTCGACAAAGGATGATAGATTGTATTATATTCAACATGGGATTGATTACATTCCTTGGTTCTCTGTATATCATTTTCCTATGATTGTAAAGTTTCTATCATTACAGTACCAACATCTGCAACTTGTGAGGCAGTAGCATCACCTTTTTCCTGTGATCTGGTGGTATCATGGGCCTAATATGATCGAGTGTCATCAACTGGTTGAGCCCTCTATAACTGAGAAACAAAATTATCCTCAATTCCTAATTCTATTGTAGTGCCACTCATTCCTCTAAGTTGTTGACTATCATCAACCCAGCTACTCAAACGATTTATTGGTCACCCACTTCGAAGTGTTTAGTAAATAGAATCCAATTGGGATGAAGTTGAAGTACTTTCAATATTACTCTCTACTAAAACCCTATCATTATCTACAATCATAAACATATTACATTATATATGTCCGACCAATTGAAAATGGCAACATGAATTTTGTTGATGTCTTTACTCTCCAAACTAGTTATTGTCAAATTGCCACATTTGGACTTGTTAAATCAGAAAAGTTCACAAATTCAGAATCACAATAAATTCTGAATCACAACTCCTAGCACAAATAAGAAGGTTTATACATCTACATATTCCTCGTATGCATGATTTGGGTAACCTTTACCACAACTTTTATGCGCAGCCAAGCAACCTTCATATTCCTTAAACCTGGCCTAAACTAGCACAACCCTAGTGGAATCTATAGAAATAATAGATCAATGCTATGAGAAATGATGCTCAGAAGAAGTACAGGAAATAGATCTTGCTACTAATAATTATCACAAGCATACACAGGAAAAATAGAGAGAAGAAAAGAGACTAAATCACATGAATGAAGAGATGAATATTGGTGTGTATACCTCCATTGAATAATTATGAATAATAGTGTACATAAATAGTACATCCCTCATAGGAAAATCAAATTGTATGGAAACAACTCATAAAGCTCAAAAAGGCTGACTTACCAAAATATAGCAAACCCCCATAGGTGGCTAAAGCACTTCCCAAATCTATCAAGGACCTCACGAGTTGGAAAAAGAATGAGTGAGTTTTCAAGGAGATGGAAAAAACATGCTAATCCTAGAAAATGGAGAAAAACTAATGGAGGATGGGTTGGAAACAAAAGCTCCCAATTTCCTAGTTGACTAGCTTTTATCTTATCCATAGAAAAGAAGGAAAAGCAGAAAAAGCACAATAAAGCAGAATCTGCTGTAAAGTCCTATATACTAATTATGGATGGTCAAAAGGTGGTCAAGATCAACCCAGAATTGAAAATAAATCATTCCTTGGATATAGATGGCATGTATTGACTTTAAGGTGCAAGTGGATGCCAACTAATTAAGCTAGTGGGTGAATAATTAATCAAATAATGATTAATTATTTTATTCTAAGTTGTGAGTGGGTTAAATATATTGCAACACCCCCCTATAAGTCTGAATTTATGATGGTATGAAAAAAAATATAGATGCATATGGATGCATATAGGGCCCAGCAACAAGGCTATGGTCACCCTTTAACAATTATTATGTCCAGAAAAGTGAGGAAAGAGGCAAAACCACATGGGGAAAATCCTCCCTCAAGATAGGGCAAGGCACAGAATTTGAAATATGTCTTCAACATATCTTCATCTTCACTTTAATTAGCTAACTGAACTGCTTCTAGATGAATTACTTGCTGAAGAAATCATGAACTCCATGATCATGCGCTAGAGTGTAGAACCTGGAAGAAGGAAGATGAGAGACTCCTTGTATCTCATCAATTGATGAAGTAGGAGAATTATCTGAATGCTTATTTTTTCTGTCAAACTCTGATCTGCAAACATAATCTGAAATGGAAAAGAGATCTGTGCATACTCCTTTCCAAAGAGTACAAAAAATAAGGTAATTTATTTCACACCCAATTCCCTGAATAACTGCAAAATTGTGATGTGAATCACATGTCAATCTTCCAATCTGATGTAGCACCTATATAGATCTGATATGAGGCTGATAAAACTCTGATATATCAGAAATATTAACATATGGAACAGCAAGGACAAAGTCTTCAATGGCTCCATGAGGATATAGGGCTAGACTAGGAAAATTATGAGCAACTGGGGAAAACTGATAGGTGTCGAAATCTAAATGATGGATGGGCATAAGATCTGAACCATAAGTGTTTAGAATAGATCCAAACATTTTAATATCAATCCATATATGACTAAGTTCATGCATAACCAGCCACTGAAAGTTAGGAAAGACTTCAAATCATGTAAGATAAATATCATTGCATAAGAGACCAATGAGGAATCAACTAGTGAGCTTGGGATTTGTATAGTATTTGGATTATTCATAGGTATGGTAGATGGTATGGATGGTGGTATTATATGTGTATCAACCTGAAAATATGTTTATAAATAAGAATCCAAAGGATCACATATAAGCATGTCAATAGACTAATGGGAATACACTGGTAATGAATCCTCTGTATGAAAGGAGGAAAGAATGAGATGTTCACAATCTTTAAGAAGGCTCTGAGTATTGATGCCAAGAACAAAGGAGGATATGCTGAAGCACATGAGATCAAGTAAGGTAAGTGTTATGACACAAATAAGGCTTGATGTGGCTAAGAAAACATCCTGTAAGTCACTGGGTTGTGCACCATCAATGAGAGAGGTATGCAAGAGGTGTAAAGAATCTAGCACATTGATCTCAGAATCTAAGATAGGATATTGAGAGAAAAATGAATGGGTTATAGGATCATAATCAATATCGGCGGAAGCTCCATATGTTACTTCTTTTTTATCAATAGTATCAGAAGAAGAAAACTCACCTTCAAGAGACACAGAAAAAGATGGCTCTTCAATATTTGCTTCTTCATTGAAGGAGGAAGCATTCGAATCAATGAGGGTAGCAGCAACATGAACTGTATGAGAAAATTATTCATCATGATCAACTTCATCAGAGAATGTAGAGGCCAAGAAATCTTGAGAGAGAGAACAAGAGGAGATGCTAGGTTCGCTCCATGATTCATCTTGAATTTCCTGCAAACCAAAAGCTTTGTCCAAACTTTTCCAAAGCTCAAATGGAAATTCAGTAGAATCTATGAGATGATATATATTTGGAGACATTACCAAACACATAATTCCATAATCTCTATCACAATTATTTATCCAATCAATCTTCTCTTCATGAGACT
Organism: Pseudotsuga menziesii; assembly: GCA_001517045.1. NCBI lineage: Eukaryota > Viridiplantae > Streptophyta > Pinopsida > Pinales > Pinaceae > Pseudotsuga > Pseudotsuga menziesii. The sequence goes on from LPNX010330741.1 coordinate 70,282, forward strand.
GAGGTTCACTCAATGCACTAATGGAGACATCAAAGAGACACTGCCTCTTCAAGTATGCACTCATATTTGGCTTCCAATCAGCATAGTTGAAAGGAGATAGTAGAGGAACTTTGAATCCATATTGAAGTTGTTGATATGCTCTAAGAGATACTCTCTGCAACCTGCAAAACAAACTAGGAGAAAATCTTGTAAGCTAGACAAGCTCTTCTTCAGAGAGGGATAGGATATTGGAAGCGCTCCTCAACTCTGTAGAACTTGATCAACCTTGTAGCTCTAATACCATGTAGAAATAATAGATCAATTCTATGAGAAATGATGCTTAGAAGAAGCACAGGAAATAGATCTTGCTACTAAGAATTCTCACAAGCATACACAGGAAAAATAGAGAGAAGAAAAGAGACTGAATCACATGAATGAAGAGATGAATATTGGTGTGTATCCTTCCATTGAATAATGATGAATAATAGTGTACATAAATAGTACATCCCTCATAGGAAAATTGAATTGTATGGAAACAACTCATAAAGCTCAAAAAGGCTGACTTACCAAAATATAGCAAACCCCCATAGGTGGCTAAAGCACTTCCCAAATCTATCAAGGACCTCACGAGTTGGAAAAAGCATGAGTGAGTTTTCAAGGAGATGGAAAAAACATGATAATCCTAGAAAATGGAGAAAAAATAATGGAGGATGGGTTGGAAACAAAAGCTCCTAGTTTCCTAGTTGACTAGCTTTTATCTTATCCATAGAAAAGCAGGAAAAGCAGAAAAAGCACAATAAAGCAGAATCTGCTATAAAGTCCTGTATACTAATTCTGGATGGTCAAAAGGTGGTCAAGATCAACCCAGAATTGGAAATAAATCATTCCTAGGATATAGATGACATGTATTGACTTTAAGGTGCAAGTGGATGCCAACTAATTAAGCTAGTGGGTGAATAATCAATCAAATAATGATTAATTATTTTATCCTAAGATGTGAGTGGCTTAAATATATTCCAACAGAATCTTGGAAAAGTTACAAGTTCTACATCTTCATCTAACTAAAAACAGAACTGGTAATTCACCTTCTATATGCATGGCTACAAATATTAGATACCTTAATGTATATCATACGGTTGTAAGTCATTCCCAGATTATTCCCATTTCCTTGTAAAACTAGTGTTTTTAAAAAAGTTCCAGATATACTAATAAAATCACAAAATACTATATTGTTGATTAATGCTCCACAAAATATAGAACAATATTTGAGTACTTATAGTAATGTTTGCATAATATTCATGAAATGAAGAGACCAACAAGAATAAGCAACTTCCTTCCATCCAACTTCTTTGCAACGTTGTTGTTGTGCGATCAGAATCTAACAAATTCAAGGAAATGTATAGCAAAGGGACTACGTAATTAATATACATGTAGAGATATTCCACTCACCCATTTCATTTTCAAATTTTCTTTTTGCAGGATCGTCTTGAGAAGTTTAAACGGTAATACATTGCTTAATAATCATTTTGGAGAATAAAATTCTACCAACTTGTACAATGAGAAGAAGATCAATCATAATAGAAAAAAACACAAGCTGTAATATCTAACCTTCTCACGTTGATCTTTGTTACTTCAACTCTACATCTAAGAGAACGTAAGAAATGAATAGCCTTTCCTAGCTACACCCCTCACCCCGTAAAACGAAAAAAATAAAAGTAATTTTTAAAATAGCAAAGGCTTTGCATAGAATGTGTTGAAACAAAACAAGATTATTTGCATAAATATAAACATCCATAGGTTTGCACGCCAAGGTAGTTCCACTTCTTTCCTTCAAAATCCTAACAAGTCTATGCACATTCATCATCATATTTCTCACAAATAAGGCTAATACTAGCCATCTGTGTACATTGTCACTAGTATAGAATACATTGCAATTGAGCAAAATGCATAATATAATTGAATTGACTTTATTGTCAAGGGAAGAATGTATTGAAGGTAGATTTAATTTCAATTTTTAGCCCAAGAATTTAATATTTAAATTTCAATCAGAAGCATGAAATGTTTGCTTGAAAAGGCTTAGGCAATATTCAGGTAAACCATTTTCATTCTGAACATATAGAACAAATCAAGCATCAATATTCTTGTTGATCTGATCATAAATTATCCTCATCTAGAATGGTACCCCATCCCAACCTTAATTCAATGCCTAGAAGCTAGAACTAATAGAGATGCAGTTCATATTGATATTTTTACCTCAATCTAAAGCAAGCTACCCAGTCTGAAATTATGTTTCTACTCTTCCATTACTTTTCAAGTTTTCACATATCAACGTAAGTGACATTTGAGTCATCACACCCTCTACCTTATAAATTTTAAATGATTGAAAAAACTATGAGAACTTGGTTACTCACATTGCATTGATTACATGTCAGAACATAACTGAAAAACTAGACTTTCATTAAACACAATTTTCTTCATATAGCATATTTATTATTTCCAACTAGGGTAATGAAAAAAAATATGGAGCCAAATTGTAAATTGAAAACTATCCATTGACCCTACAAAATTCATGCATGCAATAAAAAATAATACCACCACAAACCTGTGTGGCATTTTCCCACATACCATGAAGAATATCATGCAATGATTCCATTGTTGCAAACTCATATGCAAGCACATGAAGGATGCCCTCAACACAATATCCAACAAGTTCCAATAGATTTTCATGTTTTAATCTTAAGACCATGGACACCTACTAGCATATTTAAAATAATATTACAAAATCCGTGTGACAAAGTAAAAGTAGATATCTGGGATTAAGATTTATTTGTTGACATATTAGAATTAAAAGAAACAGCAAAATAGGTGAGCTTAAAATAAAATCCTTTTAGTTTAACATTAGAATGTCTTACCTGTGCAAGGAATTCTTGATCAGGTTGCTTCCTTGTGTCAAGCTTCTTAATGGCTATAGTACGAGCACTTCTTAAGACTGAATAGTACACCCGACCATAGGAACCCTCTCCAATCAATGATTTTGGACCAAAGTATCTGTTGCTTCTTTTAATTCCTCTATAGGAGTCTAAGGTACTTCAATGAGTAGAGGTAGTATGATTTGTCCATCCTTACTAGTTTCTACACTCTTGTGACCCCCATTGTTACCTGCAATATCCATTGACATAATAATGAGTAAAAAAAGAGAGATCCTAAACCATATCTATTGAGTTCCCTTTTAAGGATAACGGTTTCAAAATGAAAATATCATGTTTGGCGTCCATGAGAACTTGAGTTAAAGTTGTGTTCTCAAATATTTATGGTGTTAAACATTTGCATTAAAATAAAAAATATAAATCCTCACAGTGATGAATTGTCACAAAAAAAAGAACCCATATCTATGATTCTATATATAGATAATCTATAAAATAGTTTCAAGAAAACCTGCCATGAGAATCAAAAAATGACAAGCAAATTGTATAGGGAACAGTTGATCAGCTGTTAGCAGCACAGGAATCCAGCATAAGATGCTATATACCGGAGAGATCTTGAAGGCCATAGTTGGCTCTAAAACTCTCAGACCCACTTGATTAACAGGATTAATAATTGTTTTTGATATTTTTTTCATCGAAGAGCTTGGGATTTTTTGTACATTTGAGTGCATGGAAAGCCTCTACAATCCTCCTTTATGAGAGAAATTATATAAAATTATTAAAAACCATTAATTATGGCATCCATTAAACGTAGGATTTGCATAAAATATTCAATTGAAGTGGAGTATACACATTCGCTAGAGGTGGGTTCTTCCTGTATAGACTTGAATTTTGAGATATTGCTATCTATGCTATCATGACAATTGAAACCTTAGAAATTCCACAAAGATATTACAATGTGTATCAACGTGAAGTGTACCCAAAAATATATATATATATATACGAACATCCAATTCATGACAGGAGGATTTTGGGGCAAAGGTAGACACTGACCAGGCTCCCCCACAAAGGTAGACACTGACCAAGCTCCCCAAAGCTAGGCTTTAGCGTCTTATTTGCATCTCGATGAAGACCATCAAAATTCAATGTCAACATATCTAGAGCTCCTCTACCCTATCTCCATCCACTGCCAACAAAACACCCTTCAGAATGTCCAACAACTCTGCCCCCTCCCATCCCAAGTGCATAATCAACTCTACCTAAGCCATCTGCAGAATACTTATCTATCTCTGCCTCGACAATATTATTTGCAACAGCCCAGACATCATCCAAACTCAACACTTTCCCATCTCCTTCTGCAGCATGCATGTTTACCACAGAAGTGTAGTATCCCAACCCCGTGTGCACAATACATATATTTTTTTTTCAAACTGCCTGTAAATGACTAATATCCATTCTCATACCATTGTCCGATGACTGCTGTAGCGTGGGATTGACAAGAAATAAATTGAAGGACTAGGAGATAAGTTTGGATATGTGCTTGATGTATTCTTAGACTTGGTACTTTATTGCTGCATCTTATGGACTGATTTTGGAGTTTTGTCAAACACTTAGTGTGCACCTCCCTGTAGGTTGTTATCTGCCCTTGCTTTGTGTTTTATGATATTGGAAGTTTAAAAGAACTAACTACTTGAATCCTTATGCATATATGACCTTTCATTCCATGTAATATCTCAGCAAACACAAAAAAATTGCAATTTAAATTGACATTAATATTTTAGACTGTAAATGTAAATCAAATGTAACCACAGTACCTCCACTCATAGGAATAACAGCAGCGATACAAGGAGAAGTTAGATATGGAATATATGGTCCTTTGTGTGAAGTATTGGTAGCTCATAAGAACCAAATATTGAGAGATAAATCGCTACAACCAACATACAATATATTACACCCACTGATAATCTTGGAAATTTCCTATAAGAGAACCTTCCTGTAGCTTCCAATGATGTAATACATGAGATAAATGTGCCCAATTTCCAAAAATAAGCACCCAGCTATGATATAATCACTGCTTCCCTTCTAAATGATCCAAAACTAAGTGTTGCGACCCCTTCTCTTTAGAATATATGGCAATTCTGGAAATAGTGGGTAAGATTCTTCCTTAATGTTGAATCCTTCTTCAAATGACCAAATACTGATAAATATATATTTTTAATGGTTATACTAGCCACTTCTTGAAAATAAATTCAACCCCATCTCCAGCATATGCAAACCCTTTATAGTCTGTGACTTTACACAGAGAACTTGGCACTTCCAGGCAGTGAGTATTTCAACTTTTCCTCTAGTAAGTAGCAACATGGTTTAATGGTCCAAGGGTGGATTCCTTCTTTGAATATGCCTTCATTCACATTATTGTACCCTCTCCTAATATATAATTAGATAGAGAAATAGCTTGCTAAATCAGTGATTTACCCAGTCCCCATGACTTGGATGTTTGCCACAAAATTCCCCTCACAACACAGAGGTGTTCTCCGTAAAGGCCACCGTAGAAGATATTTAGTTTGATCTTTAACACCCAAGGATTCAAACTCTAGACCACTCTATGTTTCAAAAAACAAAGATGCATGCAATAGAAAACCATTTCCATACCTGTAAATAATCCCTCTTCCCCTTCCTTTTGTTTGCTTGCGCTTCAATTGGGTGAGTCAGTGAGCCCTCTTCCCCTTCCTTTTGTTTGCTTGCGCTTCAATTAGGTGAGTCAGTGAGCCCTCTTCCCCTTCCTTTTGTTTGCTTGCGCTTCAATTGGGTGAGTCAAGGATCAAATTTGAAATTTGAAGGGTCCTAAATTTTAGAGACGAAGGAAATATAAATAATTGTACTTCAATTCACAAGTATAAATTAACTAAACCCTTTGACCAATAAAATTCTTTTAAATTTTTATAATTTTAAAAAATTGAGCATTTCTTAATATTTACATGAAAAAAATGGCATATTTTCAATAAAATTTATTTTGAACACATTAAGTTGTCACATGTGTATCATTAAAAGTAATGTAACAACTATTATATTGTATTTTGTCCAGTTTGAGCATGATAAGGCATGATAATGAGGAAGAAGACCTAAAATTATGGACTTCACCTTCAAAGAATGCCTTGCAATCACATTGGTAAGGAGTGATAAGAAGATCACAACAATACAACGTGTCAAATATTAGTTCATATTGTTAATTAAATACTTATATGGTAAATTTAATATAAGACTTACTTATCGTTGTGTCTTACTCTTTGCATCTTGACACATTTAATATTTTATGGTCCTCTTTGTTCCTTGACCCAATTCGTATTATAAGCTGAGGATGTGCATGCATAATAATCCTTAGTTATGATTATGAGATGAGGGTTTAAAGAGAAGAGGATGTAAAGACAAGCAATTTTTATATGTATTTTGGTGGCATCGAGGACAAATGTTGTGAGAAACCAAAAATGTTTGGAAGGACGGAGGGAGATTACATCATGACCATGCCACCCATCAAATTGAAGACTATTTTTGAGCCAACAATTTTTTTTTAATTTTTTTAATAATTATTGTTTCTTCATATCATGTTCCCAATCACACCTCTCTATAGCAATGCATAAATCGACCTTTGCATAGTTTGCGATCCTACCTACATGCCATTATTTGTATTTGCATGACATCGCGTGTTGTTTATAGTTTTCATGAGTCCATGATATTCATGCAAGAAAAGAAGTCTTGTAGAGGAGGACTTATCAAATTGGCCATTTGAATTTCATTTTGACGAAAAAAAGAGTGGACATGTGCAGCGAGGTTCACATAGGTAGTAGGCACAAAGTTTTAAGCTCATTTCGAGCCTAGTAGTAGACTAGTATATGTTCTTTTTTGCTATAGTCATAGTTGTTGACAAATTGTCACACTTTAGATTGCAGCTCCAAGTGACTCGGGAGTGAGAGTCACATCTCGATGGCTAGTGCCTCGTAGTCATCAATGATTACTATCCATCTTCCACAACTAAGTCGTGAGTGCATGACATGAGTGAGTTAGTGATTATAATTTATCATATTTCCAATATGTTGAATGATGAGTTGAACTTTATAGTATAGGAATTTCAACATCTTGGCAAATTTATATGGATGGGTAATTTCAAATGTTGCCCTTCTTTTGAAATGTTGATATAAATTACACCCTTCTTAATTGGAAGGGTAAAATTCAGTTTTTAATTTTTTTTTGGAGGGAAATTTTAACTTTACACTTCTGGGAAGGCTTAGAAATCTTTGGATGCCCAATGATACCTCTCTATAGCAATGCATAAATCGACCTTTGCACAGTTTGTGATCCTAGCTACATGCCATTATTTGTATTTTCATGACATTGCGTGTTGTTTATAGTTTTCATGAGTCCATGATATTCATGCAAGAAATGAAGTCTTGTAGAGAGGGACTTATCAAACCATCCTTTTGCATTTCATTTTGACGAAAAAAGAGTGGACATGGGTAGCGAAGTTCACATAGGTAGTAGGCACAAAGTTTTAAGCTTGTTTCAGACCTGGTAGTATACTAGTAGATGTTATTTTTTGCTATAGTTGTAGTTGTTGACAAATTGTCACACTTTAGATTGTAACTCCAAGTGACTCAGGAGTGAGAGTCACATCTCAATGGCTAGTGCCTCGTAGTCATCAATTATTACTATCCATCTCGTACAACTAAGCAGTGAGGGCATGACATGAATGAGTGATTGATTATAATTTATCATATTTCCAATATTTTGAATGATGAGTTGAAATTTATAGTATAGGAATTTCAACATCTTGACAAATTTATATGGATGGGTAGTTTCAAATGCCACACTTCTTTTGAAATGTTGATATAAATTACGCCCTTCTTGGAAGGGTAAAATTTAGTTTTTAATTTTTTTTTAGAGGGAAATTTTAACTTTACACTTCTGGGAAGGGCTAGGAAGGGTTCAATTTTGAATGTTGCATGTACTTTGTACTTACAGAATTTCCATGTTTTTGGAGAAACGCTTGGCAGTCGGGATTTTGAGTTGTGGGGTTCAATGGCCCTATCTCGATTCCCGAGTCCACCCTCCATGCTATTATCTTTTGGTGTTTGTGTCATTACGATGTACACTTTCACATTGGTATATTATTTAATTACATCATTAGTTAATTGACAACTTGGTTTTCCAAAGTTCTTTGGATGTGTGGCTTTGAGGATTTTTGAGGCTCTCTTATAGAGGAATGGTCAAGGTGCACTAAAAATGTAAGTGAAACTAATTATTATTGATTTTTCAAGTTAATTATTATCTATTTGTTTACTATACCTCTTTGTTAATATTTTTTATGATATTTTTGAGTATATCTTTCTCCTCTGCTTACCAGGGGTAGTGATGATGTGCTAAAAAATGAACCTCAAATAATTGTGATAATTCTTATTGATTATTCTTTAGGAAATTTTCATGGAGAGTCTTCCTATCCCTAATAGGAGTGGTGATGGGTGTGTTGATAACTAAACCTATATAGTTGTGATAAACTCCCACAGATTTCTCTCTTCAAGGATTCTTGGGTATCTCACTTCTATACCTACTAGCAACAATTAAGGATGCATTGATAATAAAAAATGGGCTACTTGTGGTGAACTCTCACCAATTTATTACTTAAAGGAATCTCAAATTGAGCCCACCTATGCTTATAAAGAGTAGTAAGGGGTGCATTGTGAATCAAAACTTGGGCTAAGTGTCATAAATTTCCACTAATCTATCATTTTGAGATTCTTATATAGACTTCACTTTCACCTACCAAGAGTCACCAGGGGTGCACTAAGAAATGGAATTGGGATAATTGTAGTAAACTCCCACTAATTTATCACAATTGGTAATTTTCACGTAGAACCCTACTATGCCTACAAGGAGTGGTTAGGGATGCACTAAGAATCAAACCTCGACTAATTGCGGTAAACTGTCATCAATGTACTGATTCAAAGATTCTCATGTAGAGCCCTATTACCCCCTATTAGGAGCAACTATAGGTGCTTTAATAATTGAACATGAGCTAGTGTGGTAAAGTCCCATTGATCTGTTATTCCATGGATTCTCAAGGAGATCCCCCAAACATCTATTAGGAGTGGCTATGGGTGTGTTGAGAATTAAAAATGGGCTAGATGTGATGACCTCTCATAGAAATACTACTTTGGGGATTCTCAAGAATCCTATTCCTACTAGAAGTGATTAGAGGTGTATTGAGAATTGGGGCCTAAGCTATTTGTGGTAAAATCCCATTGATCTACCACTGTATTTTTAAGCAGAGGCCCCTACACTTACCAAGGGTAACTAGTGGTGCATTTAGAATCAAACTTTGATTAGCCATGTTAAACTTCCACTAGTCCATTGCATCAAGGATTCTCATTTAGAGCCCTCTTATGCCTATCAGAAGCAATTAAAGGTATGTCAAGAATCAAACAAGGACTAGTTGTGATAAACTCCCACCATTTCATTACTTCAAGGATTTTTAGGTAGAACCCTCTTATGCCTATTAGAAATGGTTATGGGTGCACTAACAGTTTGACTTGTGATAGTTGGTATATCCCACATCAATCCATTACTTGAGGGATTCACAAATACAAGGCACATAACTCTACTAGGAGTCAAGGGGTGTGTTGAGAATCGAACATTGGTTAGTTGTTGTAAATTATTATGCAATAAATTCCCAAAATAACATAAAATTGGAAGAGAGAGTAACGAAATATTAATCAATAAAAGAAGTACTAATAAAACAATTGAAATGTAATGTCACAATATCTAGGGATTAACATAAACTCCCCTTGGTCTACTACATAAATATTTTTTAGTAGATATCATCCATGCCTACCAAGAGTGGTTAGAGATGCATTGAGAATGGTTCCTAATCTAGTTGTAGTAAACTCCCATTGATCTATTTCTATGGGGGTTCACATGTTATGCCTTCCTATGTCTAATGGGACTAGTTAAAGGTGCATAAATATTAAAAAATGAGCTATTGTGGTAAGCTCCCAATGATCTACCTATTTTAAGGATTTCTTAGTGGAGCTCTCTTAAGAGTAGCTAGGGGTACATTAACAATTAACCATGGGTTAATTATAATGATCTCTCACTACTCTATCACCTTGAACAATCTTAAATCGAGCATTCCTACACATACTAGAAGAAACGAGGGATAAACTAAAAATTAACCTCGAAGTAGTTATGATAAATTTCCATTAATTTGTGTCAAATCCAAAACCTAATCAACTCATGTGCTTGGTATTGAATGCCACTACATTTGAAAACATTTCTATTAGCATTCTCTCCCACTCTTCATGTTTGAATTAGAATGTGGGAATCTACATTCAAACTTATTTTTTTAATATTAACAACTTAAGTTTTTTAACATAATGCGACTCTTCATATGTAAAATTATTAATTCCACAATATCTTCACGCTAGATTGAACCTCACAATGAAAGAAGAATGAAGGAGATTGATTTTACAATGAAAAATTCATAAACATGCATAGTGAAATTGATCATAGAAGTAACACTCGAATTAGAGAAATAACTAGACTGAATATTCATTAATCTGTATGCAATACATCCAACTTATCATTGAAATGTTTTTGAACACAATTGCCATTAAGGTCACTCAAATTCCATTAAGTCCACTCAAATGCTATTAAGGTCACTCAAATGTTGTCGAGGACAAGTAAATGTCAACGTCAAGTACATCATACATCACATCATCATAATCGTTGACATCGTCATCATCAACATCAATAAGTATGTCATCAACAACATCATGGTCATCATCGTCCTCATCAACAAATACATCATCAACCACATCATTTTCATCATCATTGATAGGGTCACTCATATGCCATTATAATTCATCACCATTCATCACCATTTGGATCCATGTCATGTTGTTGCAATCACTCAAATTCCATTAAGGTCACTAAAATGTCATCGACAAAAACTAAATGCCATTACAACCATTTAGGTGATATTAATATGTCTCTCACATGTCATTATGAACATTTAAGCTCCATTAGGATCAGTCAGTATCCAGAATTATTATGACATGCATCATCATCGTGGACATCAAAGTTGTCATCATCATCATCATCATCATTGCCATATGGTACATCAACATCATCTTGATCATCATCCTCATTATCATCCTCATCTTCAACATTAAGTACATCATTAAAAAAATCATCATCATCATTGTAATTATGGTCAGTCATATGACATTAGTGTTCTTAATCACTCATCACCATTATGATTCATGTCATGTAATTGTTAAGGTCATTTATATGTCATTACAGTCATTTCGATGAAAGTAGGGTCGTTTAGATGTCGTTACAGACATTTAGGTGCCATTAGAATTAATTAGGATCCAAAATTTCTACCACATGCATAATCATCGTTGACATCCACATCGCCATCAACATCATTGTCGTCGTCATATTCATCATCAACATAATTGCGATAATACTGAGAAAGGAACCCTACTACCTCACAGAAATGGATGATATAGTATTATACTTATCAAATCATATCCATACACTCTATCATAATTATTGTAATGCATCATTGTCATGTTGTTAGGGATAATCAGATGCCATTAGGATCTATAAAATTTTGTTAGGGACACTCAAATGCCATTACAACAATTTAGGTGACATTAAGGTAATTTAACCCTCATTGTGATTAATCAATATCCAAAAATGGCATGATTACGATCATTTAGGTGCCACTATGATAAATCAAGATCCAAAAGTACTATCACATGAATCATGATCATTGACGTTGAAATTAAGAAAATATGGCGTTATGTCGAATGTTTTCCAAACACAATTCCTATCTCTAAACCTAGTGCAATTCGTAGTGCTATTTCAGACGATTTTTGGGAGGCTATTCTGGGCGTTGTATGGGATGCTTTTTTGGACAATAATTGGAATGCTAATTGGGATGCCAATTGTGATGCTAATTGGGACGTTAATTGGGATGCTAATTATCATCCAAAATAGCGCTAACTTTTAAATTGGGATGCTAATTGGGATGCTACATGGGACAAAACTTTGGATGCTAATTGGGACGATAATTGGGATGTTAATTGGGACGCTAATGATCCATCCAAAATAGCACCAAATTTTAACTTGGGACTCTAATTAGGATGCTAATTGGGACGCTAATTAGTGTCCAAAATAGCACCAAATTTTAAAAAGAGATGCAAATAATGCCATTAAAAGCGCCATCCCGTGGAAAAGCGTCCACTTTGTTCAAAAATGATGAAAAATACACTAAAAGTGATAGTGGACGCTAAAAAGGAAGCTAATAGAGACGCTAATCACAGGGTTTTTTTGTAGTGACGCCACAGTCCGTACAATTGTCATAAGTTGAAACTAACACCATGGGGTTGAAGATAGATATATTTTTGACAAAAGCCTCTTTCCATTTTTTAAAATTATGTTTCATTTGTCCAGATTACCTAGATCAAAAAAATGCCTGCCCAACCCTAAGTATTGGGTATTTTTGAGTGATTTTGGTTGGAAATGGTATGTTTTCCTATTTTCCACATTATTATACATTTATTTTTCTATTTTGGTTCAAAAAGTTCCTATTGTGCAAAAACACTACATTATTGTCTTGTATTTATGAAATATCCACCTACATTAATAAAAATGCAAGCCAAATCCTCCTATTAAATGTTTATAGTAAATGGTTTTGGAAATTGGATGGCTAGATATATTTAGAAGACTATCCTTGTGTTAATTTTATATAACCTAACCTCCTATGCTCACAGTCGACCTATGAAAGGTGCAATTTTAACCTTTTTTTACTGTTATGGACACTTGGTGTAAAATGCAAGACATAAGCATAAAAATGCAAGCTAGGAATGCACGACAGTTAACTTGAACATGAATGACTGAAATTGCAAGTATCTTGGACAAATTCAAAATTAATGAATGAAATTCTAAGTTGTTACGTACAAAATAGTGTATAAATATTCAAAACTGGGCTTAGGAAAATGCACGCCACAGTCCGTACAATTGTCATAAGTTGAGAATAACACCATGGGGTTGAAGCTAGATATATTTACATTTATTAATAAAATTGTATATGGTTAGGTGTAATCTATATAGTGAATTCTACTATTTAATGCATATGAATTATGTATTTGTTCCATTCAATTATGTCTGGTATATTATTGTTCTGTTATAATTGGTTTTTATTTTCGAATAATTTTTTCATTATATATGAAATTTGTAAGCTTCAAACGATAATTTACATTTCCTAGTATGTGGGTTATTGTGAAGATGATTTTATATTGTCTTCAAACTGTCTGAAAAACCTCTTATTATAGCCTTCTAGATATGGTTGGATTCACCATACAACACTCTAGAGATCCACACTCTCATAATATTTTTATCATCATCGTATGAGTTATGGCTGGCATTTCCCTAAGGCCAGTTATGCATATTTTACCAATAATTCCATACTTGGACAATTTTTTTATCTTCTCCTAGCCTCGATCTAATTTCCCTAAACCACATTTTCTAGGCTACTTGGACCAATATTCCCAAACTTAGTCAATTTCTTGATTTTAACTAATTTTTTGTATTTCTCCAGAACGATTCCATAATGCAACAATGTTTTCAACTTCATTTCAAATCATCATCTATTCCATGCCATGCCATGTGAGCATCATCCTTAGTGCAGGAATCAACCTTAATGCACGAATCACTTATCCCCTTTAAAACACTTAGCCATTTTTTCTTTTTCCTTAGTATGCAAGTTAACAATTTTCTTCTATTTTTGCAAGTCGATATTTTCCTTATCTAGCCACCATAAGAAAAACCAAGAGCATGGATAGATATCCATTTCAACAATGAATAGGACCATATCATCTGATGAATTTTATCATCAAAGGAACACCCCATTTCGGTCATTTCGAAGTGGTATCTCAAAAATTTTGTCTAACACTTGAGCAGTTCTCTTCAAACCCTAGGTCACCAAGGTAATTTCATTTTTCCTTCAAATTTGGAAATTGATATTCCTGATGGGTATAGTTCAACAAGGCGAGTCTAGAAAAACCACTTTCATCTTTTGTAGCTTCTTTCTCTCTCCTAGGTGGGCATTTTTCTAGAGCAGTGAAAATATGGCTGAGAGGCACTTTTGGCAGATTGATATCTTCTTCCTAAAAGACTTTTTGGTCAAGATAATTATATGGTTGGATGCACCATACAAGTTTCTATAGATATACACTCTCATAATATTGTTATCATCAACCCATGATCTGTGGCAGGCATTTCCCTAAGGCCTGTTAGGCATATTTTACCAATAATTCATACTTGGACAATTTTTTATCTTCTCCTAGGCTTGGTCTAATTTCCCTAAACCACATTTTTGGCAGGTCCATAAATTCTTCTTCAGTGTCTCTTTGGACAAAATCAGACCATGTTTAAGTAGAAAAAACAACATCCTACAATATCCCCATGTGGTGTGGGTATTTTCTTCAACAAACCATTTATGGCGGGCATCCTCTTAAGGCTACTTGGACCAATATTCCCACACTTGGCCAATTTCCTGATTTTCACTAATTTGTCGTATTTCTCCAGAACGATGTCATAATGCAACAATGATTTCAACTTCATGCCACATAGTCATCTATTCCATGCCATTCCATGCAAGCATCATCCTTAGTGCGGGCATCAACCTTAATGCAGGCATCACTTAGCCGCTTTACAACACTTAGCCATTTTTTTTGTCTTTAGTGTGCAAAATAAGATTTTTCTTCTATTTTGCGAGGTTGATATTTTCCTTATCTGGTCACCATAAGGAAAACCAATATCATGGCTAGATATCCATTTCAACAATGAACAAGACCATATCATCTGATGATTTTTATCATCAATGGAACACCCCCTTGTGAGCATTTCCAAGTGGTCTCTCAAACACTTTGTCTAACACTTAATCAGTTCTCTTCAAACCTTAGGTCACTAAGGTGATTTCATGTTTCCTTCAAACTTGGAAAGTGAGATTCCCAATGGGTATAGTTCAACAAGGTGAGTCCAGAAAGAACACTTTCATCTTTTGTAGCTTCTTTCTCTCTCATTAGTGGGCATTTTTCTGGAGCAGTGCAAATATGGCTGAGACTCACTTTTGGCAGAATGATATCTTCTTCTTGAAAGATGTTTTGCTCAGGATAATTATATGGTTGGATAAACCATACAAGTTTCTAGAGATATACGCTCTCATAATATTTTTATCATCAACCCATGAGCTATGGCAAGCATTTCCCTAAGGCATGTTATGCATATTTTACCAATAATTCATACTTGGATAATTTTTTATCTTCTCCTAGGCTTGGTCTAATTTCCCTAAACCACAGTTTTTCTAGGTCCATAAATTCTTCTTTAGTGTCTCTTTGGACAAACTAAGACCATGGTTGAGTAGAAAAAATAGAAACCTACAATATCCCCATGTGGTGTAGGTATTTCTTCAACAAACCATTTGTGGTAGGCATCCTCTTAAGGCTACTTGGACCAATATTCCCACACTTGGCCAATTTCCTAATTTTCACTAATTTGCCGTATTTCTCTTGAACGATGTCATAATGCAACAATGATTTCAACTTCATGCCACATAGTCATCTATTCCATGCCATGCCATGCAGATATCATCCTTAGTGCGGCCATCAACCTTAATGTGGGCATTAGTTAGCCCATTTACAACACTTAGCCATTTTTTCTGACTTTAGTATGCAAAATAAGATTTTTCTTCTATTTTACAAGCTAATATTTTCCTTATCTGGTCACCATAAGAAAAACGAAGAGCATGGCTAGATATCCATTTCAATAATGAACAAGACCATATCATCTGATGATTTTTATCATCAATGGAACACCCCCTTGCGAGCATTTTGAATTGGTCTCTCAAACTCTTTGTCTAACACTTCACCAGTTCTCTTCAAACCCTAGGTCACCAAGGTCATTTCATTTTTCCTTCACACTTGGAAAGTGAGATTCCCAATGGGTAGGGGCCAACAAGGTGAATCCATCATGACCACTTTCATCTTCTGGAGCTTCTTTCTCTCTCCTCGGCGAGCATTTTTTTGGAGCAGTGCAAATATGGCTGAGAGGCACTTTTGGCAGATTGATATCTTTGTACTAAAAGATTTTTTGGTTAGGCTATTTGTATGGTTTGATGCACCATATAAGAATTTCGAGATCTACACTCTCATAATATTTTTATCATCATCCTATGGGCTATGGCGGGAATTTCCCTAAGGCCAGTTAGGCAGATTTTACCAATAATTCCATACTTGGACAATTTTTTATCTTCTCCTAGTCTTGGTCTAGTTTCCCTAAACAATAGTTTTTGCAGTTTTTACATGTCTTTACAGGTCTAATTTCCCTAAACCATAGTTTTTTCATGTTGGGCATGCATTTGAGTAAAGAAATCCAAAATTGGCTTGCTTCAGTAAAATCCACGCACATGCCTGATTTCATTTTCCCATACCTCAACCTATCATACACATGCTGAATGTATTGAGTGTAAAATATGTCATATAATTGTTTAAACCTATAAATGGAATTTTTCACTTTTCCCTACCTATCATATTCTAAAATTTCAACCGACTGTCAAATACATCACCTAACAAACCATCAAATTCTATGATTCGATGAACCTGAATCGAGTCGGATTCTGACGACATTGAGAATGATTACATCACCCATAAATGAACTTAGCATTTCATCTCTATTAACCTTGTTTTTCACCTTTCAATTATTCCAAGGGCCAACATAGTACACATATCCAGATTTGTCCTGACCCCATGGATTCGTTCCTAGCAGCTACAGTCAATTGCCAATCATGTCGCTTCTTATGTAAGATTGATAAATAGAGACCATTGTTATCAGTAGGCTATGCAATATTCAATCCATTCTCTATGTTTGTTAATTTTTGTCCAGTATGGCCACAGATGTGCGCAAATTTGAGTTCACTGATAGTATGAGTGAAATAAGTAGAATTGGAAAGAATTGGAGACAATCTCATCTGGGTTCGATGGCTTTCATTGGTAGTTCCATTCCATCTTATTGTTTTTATGTTCGTTTGACATTCCTTTCTCATCACTCAGTGAAGTCTTTCCTTCCCTGAGTCAGCACCCTTTCCCTCTTCAACAATCCAATCATTCCCTCTCGGTGGCATAACAGGATTGATTTCTTCAATTCCATCTTTTAATTTGTCCACATCATATGGGTATTGCATGTTGTTTTCCACTGAGCCATATTTGTCGGTGGCATTTCTCTCTTCCTTACCATTTTATTCTTTCATTGGTATTTCCCTTTTCTCCTTAGATACCTATCACGCACTGTGCATCTCTGTTATAATTCTTCTCTACTCGCATATCCCATCCAGATACCTTGAATGCAACTTCCTCTTCTACTCTCTTTCTGCCCCTGGTGTTGAAACATGTCCACTTCAGCCCTGTTTTCCTCCCTGTGTTGCACTATCATGTTTTTATTATTCAATAATATTTTATATCTTCATTTAAATCCAGGAAAGTATAGTAGAGGATGGATTGGCTCGTGGGTGAATCCAGGTTTCAGTTTCACTCAAATGAAATCCACTTGTAACACGGCCAATCCGACCCTTGAGGTCTACAAATAGAATTTAATAAGTAGTAGGGACAGTTATTATTGAAGGAGTTGTTTGATGTTACTGATTCAACTGTAAACTATCCCTCTTCTCTATAATGAAAACATAATATAATAAAAAATGGTCTTCGGCCCCTTTTAAAACTCTCTTGAGTATCGATCTTGTTATATTTTTGCATTATCTCTGTTTTTTTACTCGGAATGTATTATATATGTTATGTTCTGATTTATTAATTTCTGCAAGGAACGATGATGATTTATATTATAATAAAAAATAAATAGACCATACAAACTTGCAAAGCCATGAGATTGGTTTCCAAACTATGATGCTTGTCAACAAGAAACCAACATTTATAGTTGTTATGTTCTCATTTCAAATGTTGGATGCATTCTTATTTCACAATAGAAGTTTAATTTATGTCTGAAATGAAAACTATACTAGTCTAATTAGGTTTTTGTATGCAAACTTCCAAATTTCATACCTACAGTGTACTTCGATTGGAATTGGTGTTCATTTTTAGTTCTGACCATGAAAAATTGGAAAATACTATCAAATGTTGTTTTGGATGACTTGTATTTTATTGTAGATATTACAATTTACATAAATGAGTACAAGAGTTTGTAGAAAAGGTTGGTATGTCTATGTTATAGTGCAATTTATTCAATATAGCATGAAATGATGATCTCTCAATTCATTTGTCAATTCATTTGTAGAATATATTTCATCATTTTTACTTTCATACACACTTCTCGGTATGGGTTGCACATTAAACTCTCTTAGACATAGGAAAAATGCACATATGGATTACACATTACACTTGTATTACATGTTAGAAACACATTAACTATATCAAAATATATGCATTGCCAAGAAATACTGACAATTTATATTACAACAATATCATTATGTACATAGACATCAAATGTACACCATATTATTTTAGAAATCTAGGCTGCTTGGAAGTTGGGAGGTTTTTGCAATTCATCCTTTTTAGAATAAGAAAATTCAGTATAGCTTCTCTTTCCTTTTCCAGAACCCTCCAGTTCTACAGAAGCTTCATCGGCCATATGTTTTAATTGTTTTTCTTGCTCTTTCACTTTGTTTGCAAGATTTATCACTTTTGTATGCAATCTATCTTTTTCTTCTAGGAATTTCTTCAACATCTCTACATTATTATTTTTCTGATTTGAGTGCTCATATTCCTTTATTTTAACATCATCACCTATCCACTTCATGTCAGATTGAAATGCACTTAATTTTCTCTTGACCTATTGTACCTCCTTCTCGAGCTCTTGTGCCCTCAAATCGTTATCAGATGGAGTGTTGATGCGCCTTAGATTTAGCATATTTTTACCACCATTTCACCTTATCTATAATGCCTTTTTCCTATCCATATTCATGCATTAATCCCTTCTTTCGCTCATATCCGGGTTTTTATGCTCAAGTAATTTTTCCATTACATGTCTTAGTATTTCATTTGATTTTTTACTAACATTGAGGGAATTAGTGTACTATGTATTTTCTTTGACTATTGAATCAATTGTTGGAAGCAACTACAACATATTTGAGGCGGTTCTGTAGTAGTTGTGGAACTACAGAAATTCTACATGCATATGTAGAACTACGAAAACTCTACAGGTATCTGTAGAACTACAAAAACTCTACAGACAGTTGCAAAACTACAGAAACTCTACAGGTAGTTGCATAATTACAGAACTACAGAAACTATGCAGGTATCTGCAGCATTAGGAAAACTCCACATAACTACGAAAACTCCTGCAAAAATTATAGAACAATCAATAATTCAAATTTATCCTAAACCACTTTTCATTCTATGGATCAAGGAGCATCATTAACCTCTTGGGTATGAAAAGAATCTTGGATAAACATTATATTTGATTATTTGGCAAGGATCTTGGATTAGTTTTGAATTAGTTTTGAGATCCAAACTTTTAGCAATTTGTTGAGGATATTTTGGATCCTCATTTATTATTTATTATAGAGAAATCATTTATAAATAAGAGTTCATTCTCCATTCTATGAGAGGACTCTTAGAGCAATAGTCCAAATGATGAGGGAATAACGCTATACTTTCATCTTGATTCAATTAGATCTTAGTTTTATAATTTCTTTAGCAATGTGATTTTATTCATTTTATGCTGATCTAGTTGTACTTCATTGCTTAGTTGTGATTTCTTATAAAGTGTGAATTTTATTTCTGCAATTTGATTTCGATGCATAAATAGAGATTTAAATGTTTATTTTACCATCATTAAGCTCAATGCAATAATATTATTTACTCCCTTGGATCATAAACAGTAACTTGTATTTGGCAAGGATAGCTTTTAGATTTTATTTCTGCAATTTATCTTTTTCTCAAGTGTGTGGTGAACTTAGATTTAGAATTTACTTTTTTCGCAAAGTGTGACGTAGTTCTAGAATTTACTTTTCTTGCATAGTGTGAATTAGATTTAACATTTTCTTTCTAGTAGAGTGTGATTTAGTTTAGCATTCACTTTCAAGTAAAGTGTGAATCTAGTTTTAGCATTTACTTTCCTATCATGTGATTTACTTTCCCTGCAATTTAGTTTCAGTAGTTAATTAGATGGCCAGTTCCTTGCCAAGACAATGTAACTGCTCATACCATTGTTTGTAAGTAAGGTTATTGAACTACAACTTCACAGTAGATAAACCAATGTAAGAGGAGATTATGGTTTGCATATACAGTGCACGGTAACTCGCAAGTTCTAAACGAACTCCGGGTTGACAATTAATGTACACTTCTTAGTTGTTTTCTAAGTAATTAGAAGTCAATTAAAAATCCTGTCATTTTGGCGTCGTTGTCGGGGATCGAACTTGGGCCACCCGTGTGACAGGAGGGAATACTTACCAACGAACTCTGGGTTGACAATTAATGTACACTTCTTAATTGTTTTCTAAGTAATTAGAATGAAATTAAAAAGCCCATCATTTTGGCGTCGTTGTCGGGGAGTTACCACAACCACTGTAACCCCTTACTTGGTTGACATAGTTATTTTTGTTTGAGAAGTTTTCATTTTTTTTGCTTGAGTAAATTATCTTTTGGTATTAAGCTATTTGTTTTTCTTTTCTATACATGCATATGTTTTTGAAGGACAGAGGCGTAGAGACAAGTAAGATGCAAAGACGAATTCATTGTAGCATTGTTATAGTGTAACAACCTGCTGCAAGTCTCTACAAATATGAACCATGTTAATAATCTATGCAATAGCAGTAGATTTGTTTACGCCTTCTATTTTCATGAATAAAATCAAATATTCAAGAGGATGTTTATGTGGTTTAGAAATATCCACACATATTACTAATTTGTCTTTTGCAGAAAGCTTGGAAAGAGGAATGAGGCTTGGTGAATGAAGATTCTATTGAAAGATTCAAGAGGATTCGAGGGGAAGCCATTGAAGGAGTACACAAGACTCAAGAATTTAAAAAGGGGTATGAAATATGTTATTCAATTCATAAAAATACATCATTTAACATTGAAATGCATTTTTTGAAGTTGACATATAATAATTTATTTATATCTTGAAAACTTTTCAATTTTTTGTGAGGATCCGTAGCTCAACTGCGGAACCTTCAAAAACGTATGTGTAGGTCAACTCAAGGTTTGGATTTTTTATTTTTTTGTTGTTTGGATGTATTAAATTAAAATTATATCCCTAAAAACATTCTCTCCCATCTAAACCGCTATTCATTGAGAAATTGGCTATTTGGACATTTTTGCATGTTGGG
Source organism: Pseudotsuga menziesii (assembly GCA_001517045.1). Classification (NCBI taxonomy): domain Eukaryota; kingdom Viridiplantae; phylum Streptophyta; class Pinopsida; order Pinales; family Pinaceae; genus Pseudotsuga; species Pseudotsuga menziesii. Next base: position 91,645 of record LPNX010330741.1, read on the forward strand.
CTTACTAAAAATGCAGTCAGGACAGTCATGTTTTGAGAGATAATATGGGAACACTTTTAAAACCTATTCCTATAAAAATTATCCCTTGGAATATAGTTTCTAACCCAATTTGAATTTTTCAATTTGGATGTCAAACGAAAAAGATATGGTCAAAATACTAACTGGGTGTACGGTAGACAGCTCACGAACACAGTTGGTACAGTCAATATTTGGGTGCCTAAATGGATGATTTTTTTAAACCTGTTTCTAATTAATATTCCTCTATGAATCTAGTTTACAACGCAATTTTAATCACTCAAATATGATATCATACGAGGAATTTATGCCCAAAATACTAACTGCTTATCCTAAATCAATAGTCCCAAAACATTGTCTCGTCGGCTGTACTTTGGCATATTCGACCCATCAATTCTTATTGAATTAAAAACCTGTTTCTATTGGAGGTACATATGGGAACCTAATTTAACTCCAATTTTAATCGATTCAATCCGTCATCAAACAAAAAATTCATTCTCAAATTAATGATTGGTGGTCTAGGTTGGAAATTGAAAACCAGCCTGCCTTACATGATGTTCTTTAGCATATTTGAAATACCATATAAATGGATTTACAAGACCTGTTTCTAATGGAGTTATCCCTACAAATCTAATTTCATTTGGATTTGGAATCACTCAAATCGGTTGTGAAACGAAGAAGTTATTAACAAAATATTGTTGGGCAGTCTAGGTTGGCCACCGCTCTCCAACAGGTAAAAAGTGAATTTTTGTTTGTTTTATCTTCATTGGATTTATTTTATAATAATTTTTTGTGCTTATATTGCATAGGTTTGGGATTAAGAGAGATCGATCACCTCTCTTCTTCCATGAGCTCACATTTTATTGCAGGTAAGTGCCAATTTATTTGCAGTTTCCTTTGAAGATTAAAGAAGGTTAATATATGCATGAGTGATTCGTGAAGGCCAAACTTAATGCCGATGGTAATTCTCTCCAAACATCCAACAATGAAGATTCATTAGCATGATATGTGCTACTTTTGAAGCTCAATGTTCCTAGAAGTCTAATCTAGCAATGTCTCACCAGAAGACAACAACAAGAAGACTTTTTATTATCAAAGATGGTTCCAAGATGAGACATATGAAGAATTGATATGACGAATCTGAAGACCAATGTTCCATAGGTCAAGTTCCATTCCCACATTCTCATTTCCACATCCCTGATTTCTATAAAGAACCCTTTTATAAGACCTAAGATTTATCATGTTCATTCACTAGCACCATGGTATGCTCATGCATTTTCTTTTTCCCATTTTAATATACATGCATGCTAAAGTTGATAAATATTTCATTTCCCCTTGTGGTTGATAATATTTTCTCATCAAAATCATCTATATCACCACTAAAATTAGATTGACTTCATCTTCCACAATTCCATTACTCCCATGACTTTCTGCTCCATTCATCCTTCACCCACATAATAAACAGCTTGGCTCACTTACAATGTCAAGCTCCCTCACCTCCCTATCCCCTTTCCAAATGAAATTTGATGGTGAAAACTTGTTTCAGGCACCATTAGGCCTTGGAATGCTTGAAAACCAGCTTGCTAGTGGGCATCCCTTAGGAATAAAAAAAAAAATTGATTGTGAAAACCCTTTGGGTGCAGTCAAACAGATCTTGTCTGAAAACCAGCTTGTTGGCGGACAAGGGTTGCAAATAAGTGAGAAATAAAGTATTCCATCATGCTCTTTAAATAAGGTTTCCAAGATTTGCTACTGCATCAGAAGATCATTTTTCCACTCCAAATCCAAGTTGCAATCCATCATGCTACGAGCTCTAGATTCCACATTGCTCTTTCATGCAAGCTTTTACACCATTGTGGACCACACCAGATCTCATGCTTCTCAGAATGTTGCTGCACATTTCACGATATTCGTAGGTAAGTACATCTATGCTCCTTCTCCTCATTGTTAGTCAAGTTCATTGAATGCTAAGGATTTGTATTTGGAAATGCACTTGAGCCTTTTTCCTTAATTCCTCCTATATTTCCAAGGGTGTTGGAGACATTTACCATCATACACACTCTTCAGTCAAATTGGCCTAGTTAAACCACTATCCTAAGTTTAATTGACATCAAGGAGCATTAATTAC
>LPNX010330741.1:97138-119638 GCA_001517045.1 Pseudotsuga menziesii
ATTAATAAAGGGTAGTAAAAAATTTCAGTTTGGGGGAAGGAAAACACCATCACCTACCATGACTACTCCATTTCTCATCATAATCCTTATTTTACTCATCATCTAACTTGTGTATCCCCTACCATCCTTGCTCATCCCAAACCTTCATCCTTTCATTTAAACATCACCTCATCTTTACTTCCCTAGCTGAGCCCAGTATGACATCTCCTAACACCCAGGCATAAAATTATGTTTCTACATAATCCCTATTGTTTTCATACAAGAAACAACAATAGGAAGTCTTGTTGCTGCCACACAAGAACCAGTAGTGAGAAGAAAATAACATCTGATGCACAAGCCAAATAAACTGTTTGAAGAAGAAACTTACTGTTGTCACACAAGAACCAACAATAGGAAAAAGGGGAGAGGCTCATGTACAAGCTAAGGACACTACAAGAAGAAGGGAATAGGCTCTCCACAAGAACCTACAGAAAAATATGTTGTTGTAGAAGCCATTCCTACATATGAATATGCTAAATGGAACAGGAAAATAGAGCATCATTCATTCTTAACATCAAAAAATCATCATATTAATTCATGTAAATGAGGTGTCTTGAAAGCGCATTCATGCTCCATCTTCAGTTTGATACAAGGAGGCCATATGAATGGAACATTGCTTTTCCATTTATCACTTCTAGCACATTATATGTCATAGCCAATGGATGATTTATCAAGTTTGCTTCAGCCCTATAAATTGGCCATCTCATGCTAAGAAACAAATATGAACAATGCCCATTTTCTCATTGGTGGCATTTTGGTCTATGCATATATGCTGATTGAACTTCTCTTCATATGGCTGCATCATTTCCACTATATCTCTAGGTTCCTAATCATTACCTTTGTGACAAAACTGATTGAAATTGATTGGAAAGGGGACTCCCATGTATGATATATGCATTAAATTTTAAAAAATTGTTTTCATTATGGGTTGTTATAACCAATAGATTTCACAAATGAATAATGGGCCTTGGGACAACATAATGCATTGCAAGCATCATGGAGTGTTTCGATGCTAGACTGCAGTGTCTACAATCTCTGAAAAATTCACAGGAATATATGTTACACATCATCTAGAGGTTGCTACAAAATATTTACAGGCTACTATAATGGATATGGTTGATGGTTGTTGTTGTATGTTGTTGCTACTGGAGATGGTGAGTTGGTTAGCAATATCTTGAAAATGGATCCATTTTTAGTATTTGAATAAGGAGATTATGGAGTTTTGGACAGAAATGCTCAAAATATAGATGGTTGTTGCATTTTAAAAAATTGGTTCAATGGAAAGAGGGGCGGATCTCACTTTCATTATTATTTTTCTTTAAAAATTGCAAATAGCATTAACAGTGATACTTGTAGCAGAAATTATGATTTTCCAATCTCTCATAGCTATTTGCAGGTCTTCTTTCAAGACACTTCTAATGACAGTGCTAGCCATATCTCTTCGCTCCAAATATTTGCCACACAGTGGATGCACTAGCCTTTCGATGAGGAATACATTGTTGCATGAGGACATGCATATTATTTAGTTTGGGGGAGAAGAAGCAATTTCCTCAATTCGAGAGAAATGACTATTGTATACTCCATATTTCCTTGAGCAAGTTGGAGATCAACATGTGATGGAATTGATTCAGGTTTGCATTAGTCTCTTATGGTTGTTACTTAGTATCATTTCTCCTTCACTAAAACGTTGGCCTTGAAAGGAATCATAAGAGAACACTTTGAATTGGAGGATAATATGGGTGGTTCAAGATAAATGAAGAATGTGCAAACCCGGGTTTGTGAGGGAAACCAGTCCAAATAAACTATATTCTGTTTGAATAATTTAAAACGCTTTGAAGATGGTATTAAATAATTGCCAGAAATTAATTGGGCATGATATGGTCATAATGAAGGAGATTATAAGCCTATGAGACTATGGATTGGATGTTTTTTTTCCACCACTTCTTCAATTATAGTGCTTCCATGTACTTATAAATGAGTTCAAGTGCCAAGGATGAAAAAAATTCATGATGGCTAAGCCATGCTTTTACTCATCCATGTTTTTGAAAATTGCAGAAATTGACATGGAGATATCTCTCAAACGGTGAAGTGGGTTTTCATGAAATTTGGAGGAGATAAACATTATGGTAAGAAGAATAAATGCACCAAGTTTCAGCTCAATCCAATGCACAATTTTTGAGAAATCAAGCATAGTCACCTACACCCATTTTCTCATTTTCTCAAAAAGCGTGATGTAGGTTTCTCCAATTTTTGGCTGGTAGAAGAACAATGGAATTCCTAACACCCCTGAAAAGTTTGGTAAAAATCCAGTATATATTTTTGGAAAAAACACATTTTTGTGAAAGCTGCAAATTACGAGTCTATTGGCTACAAAATTTATTTTTCTTGCATTTTTGCATTGAAAAATTTAAGTTGGCATGGAGGATTGTTAAAAATGATATTTCATACCTCTTAATGATCAGATACATTAGTGGTGATTTGTTGATGATTCATTTGAGTCATGCATAAAAATGAACATCATTCAGCTTGGTTGACATAGGGTTGCATGAGGACATGCAACATTTTCAGTTTGGGGGAGATGATGGGCCTTAGATTTAGCATATTTTTACCACCATTTCACCTTATCTATAATGCATTTTTCCTATCCATATTCATGCATTAATCCCTTCCTATGCTCATATCCGGGTTTTTATGCTCAAGTAATTTTTCCATTACATGTCTTAGTATTTCATTTGATTTTTTACTAACATTGAGGGAATTAGTGTACTATGTATTTTCTTTGAATATTGAATCAATTGTTGGAAGCAACTACAACATATTTGAGGGGGTTCTGTAGCAATTGTGGAACTCCAAAAACTCTACATGCATATGTAGAACTACGGAAACTCTACAGGTATATGTAGAACTACAGAAACTCTACAAGTATATGTAACTCTATAGGTAGTTGCAGAATTATGAAACTACGAAAACTATGCAGGTATCTACAACATTACAGAAACTCCACAGAACTATGGAAACTCCTGTAGAAATTATAGAACAATCAATAATTCGAATTTATCCTCAACCACTTGTCATTCTGTGGATCAAGGAGCATCATTAACCTCTTGGATATGAAAAGAATCTTGGGTAAAGATTATATTTGATTATTTGGCAAGGATATTGGATTAGTTTTGAATTAGTTTTGAGATCCAAACTTTTAGGAATTTGTTGAGAACATTTTGGATACTCATTTATTATTTGTTATAGAGAAATCATGTATAAATAAGAGTTCATTCTCCATTCTATGAGAGGACTCTTAGAGCAATAGCCCAAATGATGATGGAATAAAGCTATACTTTCATCTTGATTCAATTAGACCTTAGTCTTATAATTTCTTTTGCAATATGATTTTATTCATTTTATGTTGATGTAGGTGTACTTCATTGCTTAGTTGTGATTTCTTATGAAGTGTGTATTTATTTCTGCAATTTGATTTTGATGCATAGATAGAGATTTAAATGTTTATTTTACCATCATTGAGCTTAATGCAATAATATTATTTACTCCCTTGGATCATAAATAGTAACTTGTATTTGGCAAGGATAGATTTTAGATTTTATTTCTTCAATTTATCTTTTTGTCAAGTGTGTGGTGAACTTAGATTTAGAATTTACTTTTCCCGCAAAGTGTGACGTAGTTCTAGCATTTACTTTTCTTGCATAGTGTGAATTAGCTTTAACATTTGCTTTCCAGTAGAGTGTGATTTAGTTTAGCATTCACTTTCAAGTAATGTGTGAATCTAGTTTTAGCATTTACTTTCCTATCGTGTGATTTACTTTCCCTGCAATTTAGTTTCAATAGTTAATTAGATAGCTAGTTCCTTGCCAAGACAATGTAGCTGCTCATACCATTGTTTGTAAGTAATGTTATTGAACTACAACTTCATAGTAGATAAACCAATGTAAGAGGAGATTGTGGTTTGCATATACAATGCACAGTAACTCACAAGTTCTCAATGAACTCCGAGTTGACAATTAATGTACACTTCTTAGTTTCTTTCTAAGTAGTTAGAAAGCAATTAAAAATCCCGTCAAGTATACAAAATTGCTTCTGCCACAGGTTTATTCTACAAAGCTTTAATTTGGGATTTCAAATCTTGTATCTCACTATCACATCCCAAATGTAGTGCTTTTCCCTTCTCCAATAGTTTTTGGTGAAGGTCTCTAATTTTGGCCTCCTTCTCCTCTATCTTCTTCTTCAATGTTGGATCTGATGAGCCAAATGTAAACTCTACAACATTAATTGTTGAAGCAGCTCCATTCAAGGTCTTCTCTTTTTGTTGCAAGGGATTTTTAAACTAGAGTAAGCTATCCATAGTTACATCACCTAGTTTTGTACTACCAAAAAGTTTTGGTGTGATGGCCTTTTTAACCTCCACTTTGGATTCTTTTGTTGTGTTGACCTTTTTACCCTTGACTATTTATTCTTCTAGTGTGCAAACATGTTTACCCTTGACCGTTGATTCTTCTGGTGTGCAGACTTGTTTACCCTTAATTGTTGATTTTTTTGGTGTGCAGACCTGTTTACCCTTGATTGTTCATTCTCTTGGTGTGCAAACTTGTTTACCCTTGATTGTTGATTCTTCTAGTGTGCAGACTTGCTTACCCTTGACTGTTAATTTTTTTCCTCTTCCAGAACTTTTAGCCTTGAGAGTTGTTGAAATCCTTTCAATTCTATTTTTTTGTAGCAACTCGTTTTTTTTTAATTGTTTTATTCAATTTTTCCAATCTTGCTTCATATTCTGCAGTCTCATTTTGTTGTTTAATGATCATTTCTCTCAATTCCCTTTGAAACTCAACCTTCAAACTTGCAATAAATGTTTCTTTCTGCTTCAGTTCTTGTTGAAGTTCTGCTTCCTTACCAAATACAGTTTTCAATGGTGGCATGTTCAAAACTTTAGGTTTGTTTTTCAGCTCCTTTTCAAGTCTCCCTATAGCTTCCTCATATTTTTTCTTTTGAGCCTGATACATGTCTTTTAGTCTGTCAAGGTCAGAAATTGATTCTGCTAGAACTACGGTAAATTTAGAACATTGATCCTTAATAAGTTGATCCTTCTGGCCAATTATTTTTTCAGTTTCCACAATTATTTTCTCTAAACCTATAACACGATGTACCAAATCAATAATTTGGACATCCTTAGTTCTGCACAATTTGTCGCTAGCTTTGAAGGAATCCTCCCACAAGGTAGATTGTTCTTTGAAATGCACCATTTTATCAAATAAAGAAAAAAAAATCTACCATGAAAAGAATATTTGGCATGAATTAGGTCTTCATCACTCGTTGGTGAACAATCCATATCATTGTTCACAAATTCCTCCCATTGATCTGGATTTTCATTTCCATGCATTCCAACCAAATTTGTGATAACAACATCTTCTTCAAGGGAAAGTGAAGGCATTTCGTTTCCCATAGGTTCCATATTATCCTCTAAAGGTTGGTCGAGATTCCTTTTCCGGTTGAGTCACCCATTGGAGAAGTAGAGTATGACTGATCTCTCTAGTTTTGCATATGGTTGATAAATAAATCTGGCCTCAATCCGCACTTAATCAATCACCAATAACCTTGTTGCAACTATAGCAAATGTGCCGAAAATGCATGAGTTGACCCACACATTGAAAGATGGCATTGCTTTGGCGGGTGTGCAAATATAGCCATATATCGTCAATATAGAGACGAAAGTTCCTCTAAAATTAAAAACGTTGATATTGACATGGTTTTTCCGCCATGATAAAAAAAATTAAGTATTAATCCACGAGTGTTCGAAACGTGGAAATATTTCGTGGAAAAATCTTCCCAAATGTATTAATGTCTTCCACCACAACAGAATTTGAGCCCAAAATCCGACGGCTGCCATGTCTGAAATTTGACAATAACCTGTCGGGTATTCAACAACCTCAATTTGTTTTTTTCGTCGGTGGCATAACGTCAGATATTCGACGACAAGCCAAGGCCATTGAATTTCCTATGCCAAGGCCTTCGAATTTCCTACGGCAAGGTCGTCCAATTTCCTACGGCAAGGCCGATGAAATTCCTACGACAAGGCCATCGAATTTCCTACAACAAGGTTGTCGGACGAGGGCCCCAAGATGTCAAAAATGTGATGACAATCTACCATCAGAGCCACAGCAACTTCGTTGGATTGACATGAAATCTGACAACTTTTAGGCATTGAACATCGGATAAACGACGGGGTACTGTGTATTAATAAAACAAAATTGTATTCATCAAACATTGTATCTACTGATCTAAAAACTGCTTGAGAAAGAAAAACATGTTGATTCCTACATGGAACTTAACAATCAAAGTCTAACAAAGGACTATTTGAAAGTCCCAAGCTGATCATTTTGTACCTTCTGTATACTATCTGCACTACAAAATACCTTTTGTACCTTCTGAAGAAAAAAAAGATTTTGATTCCAAGTACAAACTATAAATATTTTAAAAAAATAATTGTGAAAATGATCCTACTTCTATTTTTTTGCATGATGGGATTGGAAGAATTGTTATATTATTATCAGAATCAAGGTGAGTCTATATTTGGCATGCCCTATACCTATCCTTGCTAGAAGTGACCATATTTTCTTTTCCTTCATACAAATGATCGATACTTGACGTTCTTTGATGTTGTAACCAAGCCTAACGTACACTCTATAAATATTTAGTCGTATGGAGCTTTTTGTTCTTGCTACTTCATTCAATAATTATGTTAGAAAATCTCTAGCTAACGGGTTCACTTGTTTCACAACACTTGTCGTAACAAGAAAAAGAAGAGCAACACAAGTATCTTTGCTTGATGTGATCACAAAATCCGACATTCTCTTCTCCCCTCTTCTTCTTAATTGGGTGATATTTATTTAGGCTGGTCCCTTCACCACCAAGGTCCTTTGCTGGTGGAATTGAGCAAATAAAGACTTATCACTTCATGGATTCAAAGAGAACCTAGGATGTGACTAATTATGAAGCAACATAAAATATGTTTTAGGAAGCATGTTAAGTCAACAGATAGGGAAAAGGACATCACACAAGATTTGAGAAGGTGAGTAGGTTTTCATTTTTATATCCACTACATATATATTTTATACCAACCTTGTAATGCTAGAAATATTATAGCATAGCTCATATGCAAACATAGATTGTATGCGGTTGAAGTGAATAAAAAATGAAAAATACTAATTCAAAATATTAGAAACTTCATTCCTCGTAATTATTTGAGTATCATGTTTATAAAATATAGTTAGAGCATACTTCCATGCCTTAGACAGAGCCAAAGTGTGTGCAACAAACCTGAGCGGTGAAGCAAATTCAATACCATAGCCTCATGATGGTTTAAGGTCACACTTAGTTCAAATCTTAGCTTTATTGCATCAGGTGCTCCAGGTAGTTCAACAAGTTCAAGGTAAGCCATAATATTTGCATTTGTTGTTGCCTCTCTTTGTACCCAATGCTTTCTATGTTATTGTTATTAAATATAGTTTTGTTGCAATAGATGCTAGACCATGCTGCATTGATGACCCTAGTGATGGGTTGAAATCTCATCTATGGGACTACATTACTTTGCATCTCAGTATATCAATACCAGGATTTGCATCACCCCTCTAACATGAAATTGATGCCATGCCAAGCATAAGCGGATGTGAATATGTGTAAACCTGCATAGTAGTAATTACATGTGGCCATTATGTGGTGCCATGCCATCTTATTCTACAATACAACCATTACAGGTGGTCATTGGATTGAGAGGTGGTAACAGTGCATTCACTCCTCTGACAAGAAGAATTAGAGCATTCATTTCCACAAAAAATGATCAAGCAATTCTACCACATAAAACTTAGGACAAACAAAAACCATCATTTTATGGTGTAGAACGGATGGAAAAATAATGCAACTAATAGAAAAACTTGGGCAATATCATCTCAAATCACAAGATCGATCCATATAGCAAACACATTTATATTTACCAAAGTTAAACTATGTCATTACTTGTGGTGGTATAAGGTATTTAATTCTATGATATCATTTAAAATGAAGTTGTAACTAATTACATCACTTATTATGGATAATATGTACATTATAAACTATTCCTTACTATGTCGCTCTAATGGGAATCATAAACTCTACCTAAGAGCTTAACCTCTAATAGGTATGAGTAATATCTGTTGTAAGCTATTACATACCAGTATTGAATCTTAACGCATATCGTATAGGCCAACCACTATGAATAAGTATGGTCCATCAATGGCATTATATCATTACAAAATTCTATGAATCGTATATGAAACACAAGTTATACATATGTTATAATTGCGACGTAACTAATAGTACTAGTGTGATTGATACAAGCTATGAATACATGTTACTAATTGAGATATGATACTTTTCATCTATAATAAGTAATATTTAATGATAGTACAACATATCATACATCCAAAAGTTCCATATTCTTATAAAAAATAAGAAAGAAAATTATAACTATGTGGTTGATATGTTGAGTCATCCTGTAGCTCAGATATTACATATTTTGGATATATTTTATCTTTCTTATGAAGAATAGAAATAGTTGTATATTTTATACCCTTTTCTTGGTCCCATATAGCATATAATACACCATTTCACTTAACTAAATCGAACTCATTTTGGCCATCCACGGCTCATTAGGTCAAATCATTTTTAGACCATATTTTATTTGCAACTAAAGAAAACTAGCACACAAAAAGTAGGTACTCTACTATCTCTATCGCTGCTTTCTCACCCTTGGGATTCCATATACATGTATTTCCCAGTGTCCTTACCACAAGGCTAATAAAACATTATTGCATCTCTTTTGTGGTTTGCAGATTCTCCAAAATGGCTATCAAAATCCATGTAATAAGATTACATCAATTGAGCAAGTATCTGCACTATTCTTCTCTGAGATCTAGTTTCATTTTGCATTGTCCCTTAACATAGCCTTAGATAGTGATTATGGATTCGTCATCACATTTTGGAAAACGTTATGGAAACTACTTGGATGTAAGCTGCATATTTCTATTTCCTGTTATCCCCAAATATATCCATAGACTAAGGTTGGTAGCCACAACTTGGTACATGCCTTTTTTGTCTACTAATCTAGCAACACATTATGGAATTCCTATTTACAAAATTACATGTATTGCAACACAGTTGTATTCGATAAATATATACATTTACAAGTTATTCACATTTTGTAGCATGTTATGTCATGTATTTTAACACAACTATAATCAAGCAATCTATAAATTTACAGGTTATTCACATGTTGAAGCATGTTATGGCTATCAACCTTTGGCACCTTTTGAGCTACCCATCACTCTTCCACCATCCACTTCAAAACACAAGAAATGTGAACAGTACAAATATTCCAATGCCATGTCACAAGAGACCTCACAACCTCTCAAGCTTGTTGTAAACCCTCCAGGATTGTCACCACATCCTTGTTGAGTTTCATATCACTAACTGGGTTATGCTACACTTGGAAAAGAAATGTTTCAAAGGATAATGCCACCACAAACTGAATCCCATTCACTATGTATTGCATAATTTGTTATAAAGACTTACTAAATTACTACTAACTTGTGTGCATCCATCATGAATACTATATGGAGAATACAATCTAAAAATTATGTTGCAACTCCTATTAAATTCACACATAACTCAAATAACTCAACACTAACTTGAACATGATTTCCAAGTTCTAAAATGGTAGTTCAAAAGGTATTAGGACTAGGAAGCAAATAATATCATAATTTTTAAATGTTATGCATGATTTCTAACCATTTTCATTCAATGACTGTGTAGTTACGCCTTTTGTGGATATTAAATTGCAACTTGAAAAATACACGTGATTACTAATATTGTCATCTCTAAGTAGATCACAACCAATGACATAACATTAGAGTAATCTAGGGTAGGAGCATGGTTTACCTCTTGTTCTTAGGATTTCAACACAAATTCTAAGGTGTTGAAAATTATGATTTCCCTTTCTTTACCTAATACTGACGTTTAGAATAGTCATGAAATTCTACACAAAGGAAAAACATTGGTTAAGATAGCTTGCTTGTGAACATTAGTGTAATGTAAACTGACTAGATGTTACTCTAGGTTACAAGTATATAATGTTACTAGACATTCATAAACAAGAAGCTTAAACTTGCAAAATATATTTTGGCAACATGAATGCTATCAAATTCAAACCATATTTCAACTCTCAACAATGCCACTACCAGTGACATATGCTATTAATAATTGTTGTATATGAAAAAAAATGTGAATTATTTTCATGCACAGGACAGGTTAAGATAAACATAATCCTGCAGTTCAGATGCAGAGGCACACCAAAGTCTTCTAATGATTTGAATCTATATCAACATCCCATATAAAATGTTCAAAATACTACATTATAATCTTAATTTACAATCACAACCAAGGATAACAATATTGTTACCAGTATAGAGTCTAGACAACATAGCTGAAACATGTAGTTCTGAAAACCATCACAATGGAATAAATTTCACTTCCTGCAAATACCTGTACTAAGAGAATTTCACAAATATGCTCTTATGTTTAGTGTATATTACTATCAACTTCCAAGGAACTACCCAGATGAACAATTAGTCAAAAACCTCAAGAAATCATTGTTTGATGAGAATCCATGTAACCTTCTTAGTCTTTCCTAATCCTGAGAAATGGAATGCAGATAAACCCATAAGGACATCAGACCTAACCAAGCAAAAAAATTATTCAGACTACAATTCTATTTAAATAGATGTACAACATCAAAATTTCATCTAACTACCTATTATAGCTCACAGCATTATCAAAAGTCATGGCTACAAATGGGATTTCTTCAATAAAACCATTTTTTTCCTTGGGAAAGAACCTTGAAGCCAAGCTATTTGCATCAGACACTCAAACCCATCTAATTCTATACATGTGAAGAACAGCTAGTAGGTATAAAATGGAATGCTTAAAATCCACTGTAGGCAAAGGATGAGAAACGGCCTAAACAAATGGTACCCAAGAATTATGTTTATGATTGATCAAGGAATTGATTTACCAAGGGGTACACATTACTGAGGGAGTTTGAAAGTTATTTTAAGGCCTCTGGAATTATCTAAATCTCGGGAATCTTTGAACATTGTTCTCATTTTTCAAAGATATACTACATACAGCCTAAGAAAACACTTGGGAAACTACGAATAAAGGTGATGAGAACACTTAATCACCAAAAGGATAGCAATGAAGCACTTGAAGTATGCTCATAGTGAAGAACTCTACCCAATTTATCTTTTCCAGCATCAGAGTTAAATAAAAATACCAACAGTGGATTATGGGTCTAAAAAGGGGATGAAAATAGAGCTCAACTAATCTCAAGCACAAAAATAAATATGCAATAAGAATGAAGATCTTCAAGACCCTTACCACTCTGAGGTTTTCCATTGGTTGAGAGTGGTTCTTGTCTTTAACTATGATAGTTTCAAAACTTCTCCCTATAATATTTAATCAAATGGAATACTTGGCATGTGGAATCCAAATGATGATTGGGAAAGGATACTAAAATTCCCAGTTTTGATTGGAAATTGATCGGTAGGATTTATGGAGGATGAGGCTTGTAATACTGTATATTTAGCTAGCATGAGGTCTTGATTCTACTTTTTAAATTTACTAATCTAGCTCCATTTCAATTTCCATCATGTCTTGGAGGAATTCTTTATTTATTATACCAATTTTAGCGCCTAGCCTTGAGAAGATAGATCTTCTTCAATTTACATCATGTCTTGGATGAATTCTGTATTTAATGGAATACTTTTAGTGTCTAGCCTTGATAATATAGATCTTCTTTCAGGAGTGTATAGTTCAATGCACCATTGCAATATGCTAAAGAGTATGTCAGCAAGTACAAGAACAAGAGTATGAAAAAGTGGATGCTTGAACTAATGGTAGGTTCTTTGGGGCTTAGCTCCATGTGAACATGCAACCTAAGCTATCTAATAAAGGGAATGAGCAATGGTAGAGTGTGAAATGGTGTGCACTGGAGGGCACAGTGACATCGAACTCTGGGCGTAAAGAAGGAGCTGAAAATCAAAATCAGAGTATAGTGGTGTTTGGTGGGAAGTGGGAACTGTTGGTAGTTTGGTTGCAATTTTCTCTCATTATGACATCACCTTCAACTTATATTTGGGGCTGCCAATGTTGTGGAGTCCTGGAAACTAGCAATTCAGTCACTTATTATCACCCCAAAAAAATTCAAATTCAAATTAATGTAAGAAATAAGCCTACTTATTTTTGTTCGCTAGCTTGCACTTTTTATGATGTAGCTAGTGAGCTAGTGAGACTTACCCATTAGGAAGAGAGGACAATGAAACATATTCAAATTGGAAACCCTGGCGGGGGAAAATATGTTAACATTTTTACTCTTCCTGCTAAAAAGTAACAAGTAGATCAAGGGACATATTTTTGTCCTGCAACGAAAAAAAGAGCACTATGTCTACTTTGTAGAGAAATCTGTCTACAAGGTAATGCAAGGACATTATCACCACGGTGTTATTCCAAACTTGATGCAATGACATCCCTCATGCGGCTAAGAAAATATCACTATGTCTAAAAATAGATGAAAGGACAAGATCTTTAGTCTCTTTCCAACAAATGGAAACTCTATTTTATGGTCTGCCATAGAATGCTTAATAGCTTATGTTATGAAGGAACACATAAACTCTCATAGCAATGGGTGGTGAACATTCATAGATATAACTATCTAATTAGTTTTGTAAATATGGGTGTCTGTTAAAAAAATACTAAACATTAAACTGGATCCTTACAAATATCCATATAACATAAATATTTAACTTAAAAAAACATAAAACAAATACTATTTAATAAGCACAAAACAAAAACTGATACAAAATACAAAAGTTCAGTGAAATATATATTTATAACTAATTAAATAATGAATTTTGAAGCTTATTTAAATCTTAAGATGTATTTAAGCATAACAAGATAAGACGACCATGAAATGAATCTACACCGTACACTTGTTTCACTCTAGTTAATCTTGTTGATCAACTGAGGAAAGTCCAAAATATGAGATAATATCTAAACACCTATCCTCGTAACTATCGTTTTAATGACCTGTTCCACTGGAGTAAATCTCTATTCTGCAAGGGAATCTCCATCATCAGCAGCAAATGCTTGGACTTTACTAAAATACTCATATATCATTTATTGTTGGTGGTGGATATTTCCTTGAAGAATAGAGCTTTTCTCTAGTAGAACGGGGGATTTCTGTGTTCCTTCATAACATAACCATTGTCGGGAAGACCATAAAATAGAGGTTGCAACTTCCAAGTGCTAGAGAGAGAGTGTGAAATATTTGTAGACCAAGTGATTTTTTTTCTTACAGGACAGAGGGTCACTGCATTAAATTCCAAATATTAGATGTGGAAATTTGAATAATAAAGGGGCAGTAAGAGTTTGGGATACGATGCTGAATATCTTCAAAAATTGGGTTGAAGGAAGATTGAAAAAATACCAAATCATTGGCCAGTTATCCTACTCAACATATGGAACGGGTGATAAGGAATGCCTCTTTAGGGTTTCTAACTTCAATGAATGTTTCCATGTTTCTCCCAAATACGTGTAATATATGTTGTTCATTAATCTGTGCTTTTTAATTCAGACCACGTTTTTCTTTACAAAATAAAACAATGACAAGTACAAGAACCTTGTATACAGAGCCAAAGCCTCCCCCTCTGAGCTTTTTTCTTTCATAAAAAATATCCGTTGACTCTATGAGTGCTTCGAAGGTGAAAAGAATTTGCTTCTATTTGAGTACTGTCATTTGAGGGTCATGTACTTTTGTGCAGAAGAAAAAGTGAATAAGAATTTAACAGTTTTTTTTGGATAACATAAATTTGCTTGTTTGAAACAATGGTTAAACTCCAGATTCTACCTTCATTATTCTCACGGGGGAGTTTTACTCAACATATCACCTAACATTTTTAGTGTAGAGCCATCACACTTAGTAAGAGTTCCCCATTGCCAGCACAAGCTAATCAGCAAGCTTAGATCTCAGGTCTAAACTAGAGTTCCCCATTGTATGTTGATTTCCTTTTGAAGCATACACTGGTCTTCTTCTCAATTATATTCCATTTACACAAAATATAACTAGAAAGGTTAACAGTTTCAACTAGGAGAGGTCGAGGGGTAAGAGTTGACCCTGACTGGGATGAAATATAGGGTTGACATGTTAAAAAACACTAGATTTCATGAAAGAAGACATTTTTTCAATGGGAAAATACAAAATATATATTCAATTTGAGGAAAGAATATCAAATTTTTGTTAATATGAAAGGTTACAATCTCTACATGATGCAAAATTCAATAATAACTTGTAGCAATGGTCATAGATGATACTACATATTCTAGAATGCCATGACTTTGGCAAGTCTGTTGGTTGTATGCTAAAAAGTTGGATAAAAATCGAGCAAAATGAGTGCATTTTATACATAGATCAGGAGATCAGACATGTCTAGTCAACATAATTCACATTTTACTTGTGAGTCTAAGTCAGACTCCTAGAACCTTCATGGAAGAATGTGGAAGCATCCTATTTACTATGAGAAATTGCCAACCTCTGTAGATGGCGATTGCTTAGATTAAATCAAGAACTTCTCCATTTGCGAAAGGCCACCAGTTATAAATGAAGAAACTACTAGCTAGAAAAAAATCCCTATCAATGCATCCAATGTGAAGTGGATGTAATGTTCCTGTTTTGAGTGTGGTGCTCATGTTACCTAGAATTAAGAACCATCATCACGCTTGGAACTCTTTTGAAATATGTAAGAGTTGTTATGAATAATATTTCTCCTACATCTGGAAATTTTTCTAGCATTTTCTAGAGCTCAAGGAACCTACTTCTCCCTCTTTATGGGATGTATTTTCAAACCTTATCCAGAATCAAGTCACCTTGTGGAATTTAAAAATCCTAACCCCTCTAAGGTTACCACATTCACATCTACACAGTATTCTATAGGGAAACTCGTGATCCTCCAAGAAAAAAGAGAATGGTTAGCTATTATTACCATAAGGAGGGACGTTCCTTGAAAAATTGTATCCATCTTCAAAGGATTGAAGATGTCACTAGACAAACAACTAGCAACAATAACCTCTTTGAAGACAATTTTGGTACTTCTAACCCTGCACATCTTGCAGTGCACTATGATTTATTGTCTTCGACTTCTTCATAGGGATGGATTGTAGAATCTTATAGGACAGAGGGTTACTGCATTAAATTCCAAATATTAGATGTGGAAATTTGAATAATTAAGGGGCAGCAAGAGTTTGGGATACGATGCTGAATATCTTCAAAAATTGGGTTGAAGGAATATTGAAAAAATACCAGATCATTGGCCAGTTATCCTGCTCAACATATGGAACAGGTGATAAGGAATGCCTCTTTAGGGTTGCTAACTTCAATGAATGTTTCCATGTTTCACCCAAATACGTGTAATGTGTGTTGTTCATTAATCCATGCTTTTTAATGCAGACCACATTTTTCTTTACAAAATAAAACAATGACAAGTACAAGAACCTTGTATACATAGCCAAAGCCTCCTCCTCCGAGCTTGTTTCTTTCATGAAAAATATCCTTTTACTCTATGAGTGCTTTGAAGGTGAAAAGAATTTGCTTCTGTTTGAGTAGTGTCAATTGAGGGTCATGTACTTTTGTGCAGAAGAAAAAGTGAATAAGAATTTAACAGTCTTTTTTGGATAACATAAATTTGCTTGTGTGAAACAATGGTTAAACTCCAGATTCTACCTTCATTATGCTCATGGGGGAGTTTTACTCAACATATCATCTAAAAATTTTAGTGTAGAGCTATCACACTCAGTAAGAGTTCCCCATTTCCAGCACAAGCTAATCAGCAAGCTTAGATCTCAGGTCTAAACTGGAGTTCCCCATTGTATGTTGATTTCCTTTTGAAGCATACACTGGTCTTCTTCTCAATTATATTCCATTTACACTAAATTATAACTAGAAAGGTTAACAGTTTCCATTGGGAGAGGTCGAGGGGTAAGAGTTGACCCTGATTGGGATGAAATATAGGGTTGACATGTTAAAAACCACTAGATTTCATGAAAGAAGACATTTTTTCAATGGGAAAATACAAAATATATATTCAATTTGAGGAAAGAATATCAACTTTTTGTTAATATGAAAGGTTACAATCTCTACATGATGCAAAATTCAATAATAACTTGTAGCAATGGTCCTAGATGATACTACATATTCCAGAATGCCATGACTTTGGCGGGTCTGTTGGTTGTATGCTAAAAAGTCAAGTAAAAATCGACCAAAATGAGTGCATTTTATACATAGATCAGGAGGTCAGACATGTCTAGTCAACATAATTCACATTTGACATGTGAGTCTAAGTCAGACTCCTAGAACTTTCATGGAAGAATGTTTAAGCATCCTATTTACTATGAGAAATTGCCAACCTCTGTAGATGGTGATTGCTTAGATTAAATCAAGAAATTCACCATTTGTGAAAGGCCACCAATTATAAATGAATAAACGACTAGCTAGAAACAAATCCCTGTCAATGCATCCAATGCGAAGTGGATGTAATGGTTCCTGTTGAGTGTGGTGCTCATGTTACCTAGAATTAAGAACCATCATTATGCTTGGAACTCTTTTGAAATATGTAAGAGTTGTTATGAATAATATTTCTCCGACATCTGGAAAGTTTTCTAGCATTTTCTAGATCTCAAGGAACCTGCTTCTCCCTCTTTATGGGATGTATTTTCAAACCTTATCCAACATCAAGTCACCTTGTAGAATTTAAAAATCCTAACCCCTCTAAGGTTACCACATTCACATCTACACAGTATTGTACAGGGAAACTTGCAAATCCTCCAAGAAAACGAGAATGGTTAGCTATTATTACCATAAGGAGGGACGTTCCTTGAAAAAGTGTATCCATCTTTAAAGGATTTAAGATGTCAATAGACAACCAACTAGCAACAAGAACCTCTTTGAAGACAATTTTGGTACTTCTAACCCTGCACATCTTGCAGTGCACTATGATTTATTGTCTTCAACTTCTTCATAGGGATGGATTGTAGAATCTTGGGTAATTATACATATGATGAATAACAAGAAATTTCTCTTAGACTACAATGTAAGCAAAAAGGTCAATAGGTACCTATAGATAATGATTTAAATCTCCTAGTTTCGATTTGTGTCCCTAATGTCATTGATAATGCTAAGTATGAATATGTTATCCAACTTCAAATAAATTCATTGCAATGGTGTCCAATGCAAAATATGGAATTAGGTTATGGAACTTTATATATCCTTGAGACATGGCCCATTTTCACCTCACTAAGGGCCCTCCACAAATAAACTATGCTAATGGTGTTTGCAACCCTAACAATAGTATGTATAAACATAAGTAATTGGTTCTTTATCAGGCATATAACATAGTTAATACGATTTTTTTTCTAGTGGTGATCCTTTAAATGGGGTCTAAAACCTGGATTCTTGTGGTGAATCGAATTTTTTGAATATACTCAGTAATAAGGGCCATTCAAGCCATATCAGTACTAGCATAAAAAATTTGCAAATATGATGTACTATTACTCCTGTACATTAATAAAAACACTTACTTTTTGTTTACAAAAAAAATCACAATTATAAGAATTCAAAAATAAATACCAACCACACCATGCTTCCCATAAATGAAATTGAAGCATCAATTTCAAGATAAAACTAGAAAAAATATTGATCCTTTTCCTGATCAAAAACCATTAGATAAATTACCTCAAAACAAGCACATATTTTCCTCGAAACAAACAATTTATTCATACATTGAATGAGCATGGAGATTATATAATTTGAAATTTCTATAGAATATTTATGATGACCAACAACATTTAATGTCAGTATGACTGCTATGTTACCAAGGATTTAAAAAACTATTGAGAGGTCCCTCATTTTCTACAATTAAAAAAAATAGCATTACCTGAAGGTAAGTTAGTGATTCTAGAGAATCAACCTCTATTTCAGTTTTGAGTCGTGTACTCCCAGCTAGAACAACCTAGAAAATTGAAAACATGCAATGCATAATACAAACACTAGCATATATCATATAATATACTAAAGAATAAACAAGAGTAATCAGATTGTGTTCTTGAACTAAATATGCAAATCTATAAAATATATGTTTGAACCTATACTTATTGATTAGTAATTTACTCAGGTTTTGACACAGCAGAAGACTGTTTTCACAAACCATAAACAATATAATATGGGAAATTAAATCCACGTGTGATTCTGATCACTCTTGAAGAGGGGGTGAAACTATTCTTGATAATTCCCTATGATATTTTGCTACTGTTGGAGGTTAACGGAAACAATAAAATACTAGTGGAGCATGTGATGGACAGTTGTGAGTACGTTTTAGGATATTCATGGAATCCTCCAACCTTATAGTCCCACCAACATCAGTTATGGGAACTGTTTTGAATCTTTCCACCCTTTAATGAAAGGTAAGAGATATAATTCCTAAATAGGGGTTGGTTTTGAGGAACTATATGCTAAAGTATGAAAAGTTGTCAAAATATAAGAAAAGAAACAGTTGGAAGACTAAACGTGGTAAAGGACACAACTACAATGCAATGCAGCAGCAGTGACCCTCACCTCACATAGAGAGTGAGAGGGTGATTCAGGGGAAGAGAATTTCATATTTTAAACTATATTATGAACACAGTCTTTTCATATTTTCCATACCAGTATAAATCCATGCTAAATAAATATTTTTTCTACATACAGAACTTGTTTTTTATAATTCCAATTCAAAATTATTTAAGCAAACATAGATTACTAAGCAAACAAGTACCTATTCTTCAGAAAACTTGCACAAAATCCAATATATATGACAAACAATAACTATTAGTAAATAAAATGTAAAACCAACATATTAAACCCAAGAAAATAATACAAGCAATATAGCTAACCAATCCCTCAAAGGAGCCAACATAAACAACTACTATTACTATCCCTCAAACCTTAACAAGTATATACAAAAGCTCAATAGATGAATGTGGAAAAGTGTGAGAATAGCACTAAAAACTCTAAAAAAATACCAACATAGCTTATATTCCTTGTTCAATAAATGTTAACTATTACAAAGGACCCTCCACATATATAAAGAGATTTGAGAGGTTAGAGTTAAGTGCAATCCCTTCGATCAAAAGAGACTTGACGATTTACAAGATACTTGTCACTTTTGGAGAAGCGGCCATTTTTCTAAGTCAAATCACTTTTAACTTCCTTCAAAAATATATTTTTTCCCTATATGAAAAAATTAATATTATTTTTCTCAAAAAGTTACAATTCGAGAGAAAGAAATGGAATTGAAAAAATCCTTTGAAGATAAAATTTGAAGTTCCATGTCATCATTTGATTTGGGATCTGTTCCCTCCATGGCACTTGTGATGGCTAATCATCAATTGGATGGTACAAACTATGGAGCTGAAAGGCCCAAAACTGTTATCAATGGCTTCCAAGGCGGTTCAAGTCATGGCACTTGCATAGGGACAATCATCTATGCCTCAGAGGGAAAGTTATTCTTACGAGTGTACCCCTAATCATTTATAAGAACTGGTCTCAAACTAGGTTCAAAATGGGAAAAATGCCTCTAGGCATGAAAGTTGTTCTGTCTAATCTAACTTTCACAAATTATCTAAAACTGAAATTTCCTAAGTTCATTATAAATAAATTACAAGTATAATTAAAACATTTCCTTTTGTTTGCTGAAAATCAAGCTAAAATTTAGTGAGATTTGGCCTCCAGAAGGTAAAGAATAAAGGTTTTTCCGAGGGAGATGAAATCAAAATCTAAGGTCTTTATTTAAAATTTATGTGTGAAAACCTAAAGAAACTATATAGTACTAATATTCACTTCTCCAGATCAAATGGGTCTCTTTCAAAGTAAAAAAAAAATCAACCTGGAAGGGGCCTAATTAACACACTTTGCTAGCTGGATTATGTACCCAAAAAAGGGTTACTGGGATTTTTGGAAATTTCTTGGTTGAATCTTTGAGTCAAACCCTATATATTTTTTTTGGCCTCAAAATCCGAATGAGGGAGCTATGGAAATTTTGGTTTAGGCATTTTTCAAACACTTAGTGGACAATTACTTGGTCGAGGAATTTTGTCAAACAATTAGTAGATAGACACCTACAACTCTTCCTTCTCTAAGTTCCTTTCAACATTTCAAAAGCTACCAAAAATGAAATTAGACCCATACACATGGAAAGAAAAAAGCCCCAAGGGAATCTACGTTTTCATAAAAAATACCCAAATCATGGTATTTGGTCTCACAAAAAATGTTTTTGGAATCAAAATGGGGGTTCCAAGCCCATATGATATGGATACTTTCCTCCACGACATCTCGGGTAGTATTTTATAAATAAAATTGGAATCCCTAATTTTTTATTCAATAAGGGTTAGAGAGGCCATGTGCCCTTATTGGTGAGTCAATGTAAAAAAAAAGAATCGTAAGTCAATTCAATCTCAAAGGAGACAAAAATAATGTTTCCACCAAATTCTAGATAAAAGGAAACTAGAAATGAAGTTTGGAAATGAGGGCGGGTTTCTTACCAGGCACGTTGTTGTAACGCTAGTTCCTCATTCTAGAAACCCCAAGTGAGTGTATCAGCTGATTTATTTTCCAAGTAAACTCTTGTACAATATGCAAACAATGAGTAATTTAGTGAATTGTCGAGTTCTTCGAAAGTCACTCAACACAGTCTACTCAGTTCTTCAAAATTCACGTCTCAGCAAAGGGTCACAAGTTCATTTGCTATAGACACAAAGGAACAATAAAATGAAAAAAAACAAGACATTGATTTGGTGAGAAAAGAGAAACAATTACAGCAAAATACCTGATCAAATACATCTCGCTTAGCCATCTTGTCCCAAAAGCAAAGGCAAGCAAGAGCTACTAAAGCCGTGAGAATTGCTGCTATTATATCATGTACAATTTGGTTATGTGGGAAGCTAATAGGAATAGTGAACTCATGATTAAACCATGCCAAATCCATCAAACTCTCAGTTTTTGCAGAGCAGGTCCCATGTCCGCCATTCTGATAGCATCCCACTTGAAATCCATACATAACAGCTCTGAAAGGACTACCCTGATAAGTAAAAACACACTAAAATATCTTGTAGATCCACTACTAAAATGGTTGATTGTAGAGGGACCTGAATTATTGTTTCAAACCAATTCAAATGAGGGATTTCATTGGGGGATTTCATGCACTAGATGAAAAATACATGCTAAATAAATATTTATATGTTTCTTCTACATAGAGAGCTTGGTTTTTATAATTCCAAATCAAAATTATTTGAGTAAAACTGGAGCATGCTCAATAATTCTAGGGTACTCACTGATTTGGGGGCATTGTGTTAGCCTCTACATGACCTGCAAACCCTCCTCTACGTAAACACACTTGACCTTCAACGACCTCCTCTGCGTGACCTCCGAAAAACCTTCTCTGCATGACCTCCGGATGTGGAGGTATATTGTGTCGGCTCCACTGTGAAATTATTGATTGGGTTCTTTGTTTCATGGGGAAATATTGTGTCAGGACGGTTGTGGTTTTATATTTTGTTTTCGTTTTGTGTTATTATATTATATTATATTTTATATATTTTTGTTTTGTTATTTTTTATATTTTATATTTTATATATTTTTGTTTTGTTTTATTATTTATATATTTTTGTTTTGTTTGTTTTGTTTTTTTATATTTTATTAGCCATCGAGATGTGACTTGACCCTCAAGTCCCTAAGCAATATAAAGTGTGACAATGTGTCAACAACTGCGACTATAACAAAAAAGAACAACTACTAGGCCTGAAACGAGCTCAAAACTTTGTACCTACTACCAATGTCCACTCTTTTTTTGTCAAAATAAAATTCAAAAGGCCGGTTTGATGAGTCCACCTCTACAAGACTTCAATTCTTTCATGAATATCATTGACTCATAAAAACTATAAACAACACTCGATGTCATGCAAATACAAATAATGGCATGTAGCTAGCTGGATCACAAACTGTGTAGAGGTCCATTTTTGCATTGCTATAGAGAGGTGTTTTTGCATTGCATGGATAGGATTATGTTTTTATTATGTTTATTGATGATACATGATTATATCCAATGCCAAATGAGGTCCACAAGAAAGCTATTAAGTTTATGATATTCAGTAACACCACAACATTGAAATCAAAACTAAAGTATGTTTTTTATGATTAATGAACGATCATTAATAGATAATATAATACTTGAATGTAAATTGGTCAGATTCACTTAGGCATTAGGTTTTCAAATTTTCAATAAG
>LPNX010330741.1:124638-184320 GCA_001517045.1 Pseudotsuga menziesii
AAACCTATGCAATGCCATCAAATTTCCTATGACAAGGCCGTCGAATTTCCTATGACATATCCGTCGAAAAACCTGTGCACTAGTGTCAGAAATATGACGATATAGTTGTCACATTTTACGACGACGTTGCCATCGAAAAACCTATGACTACATCGTCTAAAATTTGACAACACAAAAATAATTCAAAAGGCTCAGTAATTTTCATCATTGTTTTCCAACACATCCGTACGATACGTCGGATGTCGTCGGATTTTGGGTTCAAATATTGTTGTGCACCTTGAAGGTTTGAGGACTCCTAGAGAATCCTGGGAGAAGCTTGAATACTTGTTTGGAAAACAAGATGAGTTTCAGGGACACCTCCTGGAGAATGAGCCAGTAGCCTTACATCCTAGCAATTTCGAAACAATAGAGCAATTATTTACTAAATTCAAGTCTCTTGCACTCCAATGCAGACAGAGCAGAATAGAAAGAAAAGATGAGAAAAATGCGCTCTCCATTCTTAGCAAACTCGATCTAGAGTTTTCAGTATTTGTTTCAATCTTCCATTATAAAAGTGATTCCTTTCCGGTTGGAAAATTCCTTCACTTGATTCATTTTCTGACTCCTTGATCAAGGAGCAAGAGAAGTTGGTTTGAATGGCAGTCATCAAGACCTCCAAAGATCAATCTCTCCTGGTGACAGAATCTTCCAAAGATCAATCTCTCCTAGTGACAGACTCTTCCAGAGCGCAAGCTGAAGGGAAATCAAAGCAGAAGGATCCTAAAGTAGTTGATTTGAAGCCTAAGCAAAATCAGATGACTTCAGAAGGAGCCTTTGAATATAAGAAAAAGATGTTTGATAAGAATTTATGTCCATATTGTGCTAAGGGTTTCCATATTAAAGATCATTGTATGAAGAAGCAGATTGACCAACTATTAGCTCTCCTTAAGCAACATAACATTGCTCTCCCACAAGGAGAAAAGAATCTTGATGAGTAACCACAAATAGAAGAAGATGAAAGGCTCCATGCTTTGAAAGATATCCTTACTCAGTAAACAACATACATAATTGATTTTGGAGCATCCAAACACATGGTTTCCTCCAAAGAATCCTTCTCGACCCTCACACTGTCAAAGGGTCTTAATATTCACATGGGAGATGATTCCCAAATTCTAGCAGAAGGAAGGGGATCAGTTAGAGCAAAGCATGGTAAGTTCAAGAATGTACTCTATGTGCCCTCCCTTGTAGCTAACATGTTTTCTATTTATCAGATGATCCATACAGGCTCTCCCAAGAGAGTTACATTCAATTCAGATACAGTTGAGATCATAGAAAAAGCCACTGGAAATCCCATAGTGAAAGGTATTGAAAATCACTCTACTAAATCTTATGAGTACTCACATTTCTTACATGTCTCTCCTCCTACAACTCTATTGTCTCATGATAAAAACACCAGCAAGATTTTGCATGAGAGATTTGGTCATCAAAATTTCAAATATCTCTAGCAACTCCACAATGATAAAATGGTTGAAGGTTTTCCTTCCATCCAAACTTCAAATGGAGTATGTGTTGGTTGCTTGGTAGGTAAGCATCTAGAGAAGAGGTATGATGTTGGGAAGGAACATAGAGATGCCTCTATACTTGATTTGATACATAGTGATGTAGCTAGACCTATTCCCACAAACTCCATTAATGGTTGCAGGTATTTCCTCACCTTTATTGATGATTGTTCTAGGTACTGCTGGATCTACTTCATGAAAAAAAAAAAAAAAAAATTGAGACTTTTAAAATTTTTAAGGCTATGGTTGAGAACAGTTTCAGTAAGAAAATCAAGTCTACAAGATCTGATAAAGGAGGAGAGTAGATCAAAGGATACTTATGAATTATGTGAATCAAAGGGGATTCGAATCGAGCACTCGGTTCCATACACACCATAGCAGAATGGTGTGGATGAGATGATGAACAGATCATTGAAGGATATGGAAACATGCCTTCTCCATGCCAAACATCTCCCTCCTTCTCTTTGGGTTGAAGCTATAAACTATGCTTCGTATTTGAAGAATAGAGTGCCTCATACATCAGTGGTTGGGTCCACTCCATTCGAATCACTACATGGGTATAAGCCCAATGTCTCTCATCTGATAGTTTTTGGCTCCAAATCTTGGACAAGAATACCACTTGACAAGAGGAAGGACTTCTAAGCCCAAAGTAGCGAATGCATTCTGCTGGGATATGCAGAAGATGCAAAAGCTTACAAATTGATGGAGGTTGTAGCCAGGAGATGCTTCATTGAAAGGAGCATTTAGTTCGAAGAAGATCAGTTGTATGACACACCACCATCAGCAGCATGGGAAGGTATAACCATTTCTCCACCCATTTTTGATGATGATGTTTTGCTACAGGTTTTAGATTCAGATGAAGAAGATCAAATCCAGTATGATCATATTATTGAGACTGAATCTCATGAGATTATAGATCCAGATCCAGTATCCATTCTAAATCAAAATCCTAATCCCAGATGGGATCAAAATCTCCTAGATGCACCTAGAAGTGGTGCTAGAAGTCTAGAATATAGAAGAAGAACTAGGTCCCAGTATCAGAATGAATATGTTGCACTATCTCTCACAAATTTTCTCCTTAAAGAGTGGTGCAACAAAGTTCTAGGTCAATGCTGCTTGATAATGGTGAATGATCAGCTACATGGCCCATAGAAGAAGAAACTCTACCATTCTCTACCTTCACCATCCAGAAGAAACATACAGATTCATTAGTGTTGAAGAACATTGAGAGGTTCACATGCATAGCTTCAGGATGTTGCTGCATACATGGACCATGTTGCTGCATAGAGCTACAATTTTGTAGCAGTGTTTTGCTCAAGTTATTTTTCTAAGGAGGAAGCTTCTTTCTTCTAAAGATAGCTTGCATTTTCCTATTTCTGCTTATTTTGAGGGGGGGAGTTCCCATGAGGTTTTCCCCTATTTCCTCGGTTCTATTAAGCAACATTATGTATTTTAGATTATATATGGGTGACTTATGGCCTTGTTTCCATATCCCATAGTTGTCGAAGTTAGGATTCAGGGGGGCTGTTAGGATTAATAATCCTCCCTTGACCAAACTGTATTTTAGATTAATTTAGCCTAACTTAGGAGTTTTAATTAATTAATTAAGTCTGCTAGTACCATTGGGTCCACATGGCCTAATGGGGCCACATGTACCAGTTGATAGAGTGTAGGGAACACTACTAGAAGCTAACTGACACTAACTGCGCTTGCATGCATTATTTTAAGCACCTCCTAGACTAATCCCTACATTTTAGGAGGCACTGGGAGTCCTGGCACCAACCTCCTTCAGTCATTTGGAGCTAGAACTAGTTAAACTTAGTTAATTTCCAGTTACATTCAATTAGATCACAATCAGTTCAGTTAGCACTAGTTATGCATGGTTGCATGTGGATTAAGTGCCTTTTCTCACCTACCACTTCAGGTAGATTGAGTTAACTCTTTATTACTGATTGTGTGAGTTGTTTAGACATATGGAGTCAACCATTTGGACTCTGATATTTATTGAGACATCCTGAGTTAGCTAGTCATTTAGGTACAGTCACATCCAGTTGGTAGATTCAATTTTTTCCCTAATGGATTCGAATTCTTCCTTATGTAAACTATTGTAACGCCATATTTAATTAATGACAATGATACTGTATATATCTGACCTATACTCATATGTTTCCTGTGTGGTCTTATTTTTTCAGTGTGTATCTTCATTCCTTTTACTGCATCAATAATATTGGACTCGTTGCTTGATGATCTAAATGGAACAACAATTTTAACATGGTATCAGAGCCATCTCAAGCATGCTTCATGTTTGTCTCTCTCCATTGAACACTAGAAGCAGTTGGGTTTCCACAGAAGTCCCGCAAAGAGTGCCTTGCTTCCTATGGATTTATTCAGAGTAGTAGTGCAGGCATGACAGGCCCTGAGAAAGTGTTCATGTCAAGCGGGAAGGAATGATTCTAACATAGTTCGAATGTTTTACTGCATCAATAATAATGGACTTATTTCTTGATGATCTAAATGACACAACAATTTTAACATCAATAATCCAAGTGCAATGGGAACTAATATAATAGGAAATAATATGATGCTACTTTTGATCACATGTCTTGAAAGTGATTTACCCCCATAATCAATGAAAACAAATATCCAGTGTAGGATTTACACATCTAAGCATATTGGAATTCCCTATAAGCTAGAATAGATTCCTACATATTATGAATTAAAAAATCTCACTGTAATTTCCTCTTCTCTACACTGACACAAATATATCTATAACATTCCTTGTTTTTTCTAGAACCAAAAATCCAATTTTGAGATGTTACCTTCCATTAATTTACATACTACCTTCCTAAAATTGAAATGATCAAAATTCACAATTTGATCACATGCATATCCTTGATCATGAAATAATTTTCATATTATACTTAAGATTCTCTAAAGTAATATTAGCACCATCACTTTCCCTTAAATATTTATCCATTTTTAAATCTTCTTCTCTAATGGACCTATTCTTCTGATCAATACTCTTAGGATGGATGGATTTGTGAGTACAAGTAAAGATATATGGTTTGAATCTTCTACAACAATTGTAAGCAAAGGACAATCTCATGGAAATGGTAGGGATCAACAATGATCTTTGTAATGTCTTCATCCCATCTAATTATTGATCATGTGTAAGTGCATAATCAAAGTGTTTATGGAGTTTCTCAACCTATGAATTCCTTATATATATTTATTCGCACTTAGACTTATGAGAATTTAGATTTTGAATAAGCAGTTCCATAAATTAGTTTGATTTTATAACAAAATATCATAGAGTGGAACAATGATTACAATTTTCAATCTAAGAGAACACAATGTCTGTGAATCAAACATATGATTGATACCCATCTCCCTATGTTCAGGTTAAACTAGTGAACTTACATTCATATAAAAATTGGCATTCCCTTGTCTTTGGGACCCTATAAACCCTTATCTCTACAACCCACCAATGAAAACTCTTGATTATGTCATAGAAATTATTGCAACAACTAGATTCTCTATGCCACAACTAAGCAAAATTCCTACATCTTTACATCTATCATGAATTTGGGAACTATGTTAGTGCAGTAATATTCAACAAAAGTAATATCCTTATATGTGACCTATGTCAAAAGAATCCTTGCATTATGTTAATCATTTTGATATATAACTTTGACAAAAAATTTGGGTGGTCCCATATATAATTATTTGTGACACATGTCCAAAGAATCCTTGATCGTGCTGATCATTTTTATATATTTATCTCACAACCCTTTTTTAGAGGACTTGGCCATTATTCCTTTGGTGTTCATACTTTTCAACTTCTGCATTACACACCTGCAACTAGGCCCACATGGAGAACACCAACCATAATCCACCTTAGAAGAATATGGACCAACCGAATCTTCCCCTTGAGAACTTCAAGCACTAACCTCATTAGTCATGTCCTTCCAAAACTCGATGCATTAAAAAAATTCATCTTTGTTAATACCATGACAAACCAATGCCATATGATGATTGGTATTTCCCACCATGATGGATTTTCTTCGCCATTTGATACTCCAACCAATGAATTTGTGGTCATTGAAGGAACTTTAATGATAATAGTAAAATTGAATCCTAGAACTAGATATGAAAGCAAAAATCTGAAATAATAGTTGAAATATTAATATTTAGAAAATTAAACCTATTAAATACAAGTTAATTTCCTCAAGGGAAACTAACTAAAGTGATTTTTCATAATTTGGCCATTGAATAGGATGAGATATATGTCCCACTGCATGTTTTGAAATCACTATGTGACAATGTCAATCTTGGGCCATCCACTTGGCATGGTTTGAGTCAAAGCTTGTGAAATTTTGAATGTTTTCCTTATGGCTTATTCTATTTATCCCACTTGGAGATAATATCCCCCACTTGAAAACCCTTATTGTTAGATGCATTTTTATTGAACTAGTGTTTCACATTCTATTTCTAAACTACACATTTATTCCTAGATTTCTAATCTATTATGTAGGATATCAATTTTTCTTTTGAAAGGCGGAGGAATTCTATCGATGTTCTAATAGGGGTAACCGCAAGGGAGAAAAACATATACTCAAAGGTAAAATCGACTTCCTTACCATAAACCAAAATTAAGGCAAGGTCCCTAATGCCATCTTAGGAGTTACATGGTATGCCCATAATACATTTAGAAGTGCATTGTGTCATTTATGGCTATAATAAAATCACATATTTTCAAGGATTTGGATCAAAATTTTATTAATAGAAACAACTATTCCATTCCTTTGAGGGTGGTAGTTAGTTGAAAAACATAAAATGCTACCCATATTCTTCAAAGGAAATTTAATAAATTTCAATGAAGAGAAATATGAAACATTCTAAAAAACTATCATAGATATGATACCAAACCCGGTAATTGAATTACAATTGTTTTGTTTACATTAATAAGAAAAAATTCCACCATCCTATTGAAGTACTGTGTGGCAGTTACTATGTAATTATGTTGCTTCAAAGATTTAATATTGATCTCACAAATAATTTTCAATCCCAACTATTCAAAAGGATTATCAACTAGAACGAACTACAAGGGTTTGGTTTCTTTCTTCTCCTTTTTGACACACATTTGACATACTTTGCACCTTATAACATATGCATGCATGGGCGCCCCTTAAGAATGTTAACGAACAATAGCCAACTCATTAAATCTTGTAAAGAGTACTTTCTCCAAAGAGGTGTCCATGGACTAGCCCTCATGTAAATTGTTTTAAACATTTTCAACATTCTCCTTTTCTAAACATTTATGAAACATACCATTATAATTTTTTCAAAATAAGACATCATCAATGTGCTAATATTGGGAATATGTATGTATGTATTTAAAAAAAACACTAAAAATATAATTATTACTACTTGAAAAAGACACACTCCAAATTTTCTTTATAACCACTTATTGCGCTGAGATGCGCTCTACAGCCCAGTATGGGGGAGATCTTGTAACGTGATGTAACGTTACTAACGTTTGTAACATGTCGGCAAAAAATAATAGTGATAGTGAATATTATGGGAGAGATCTTGTAATGTGATGTAAAGTTAGTAACGTTTGTAA
The DNA here is from genome assembly GCA_001517045.1 of Pseudotsuga menziesii. NCBI lineage: Eukaryota > Viridiplantae > Streptophyta > Pinopsida > Pinales > Pinaceae > Pseudotsuga > Pseudotsuga menziesii. The sequence continues at coordinate 131,803 of LPNX010330741.1, forward strand.
CATGTCAGCAAAAAATAATCGTGATAGTGAATATTATGGGAGAGATCTTGTAACGTGATGTAACGTTTGTAACATGTCGGCAAAAAATAATAGTGATAGTGAATATTATGGGAGAGATTTTGTAGCACAAAATAAAAAATAATATCACTTTCGTAAAGTTATTTTTATTAATAAAAAATAAATTTTCTAATAGGCCAAAATAAATGTCGGCCACAAACAATATAATATGGGGGAGATGTTGTAATATTCATACCTAACAAAACAATAAAAAAAGTAAAAAATTAATTATCTGTAAAAAAAATATGTGGGTCAAGAAAAAAACACAAAATTGAATTATTCGCAAAAAAATGTTGGCCTTGCACATGGTTTTAAAACCATGTGCAAGGAATTCTAAACAACCCATGGTTTTATTGTACATGGTTTAGGAGGTTTTGCACATGGTTTTTAAACCATGTGAAAGGCCTCCTAAACAACCCAGGGTTTTATTGTACATGGTTTAGGAGGCCCTTGCAAATGGTTTTAAGACCATGTGCAAGGCCTCCTAAAAAACCCATGATTGTAGGAGGGCCTTGCATATCGTTTTAAAACCATGTATGGGGAAATGATGTAATGTTCATTCCTAACAAAATAAAAAATAATAATAAATATTATATGTCAGCCATAAACAATATTAAATATTAATAACAATAAAATTATATGTGGACCTTAAATAAAAAGATGTGTCTTTTGGTTTGAATCAAATCAATGGATACCTAAGAAAAGATTTGCACCTAGAGATATTTGATCCATCTCGTCGCTTGATAGAACCTAGGATTTGGATCTACACTAGTATTAACTTCATCTACATGATCTAGTTGATCAATTACAACATTTTGAAAACTTTTTTTCCATATGCGTTCATGGAATTATGAACAATCAATTTTTGCGTGAGACATCACGATGAAAATAATCTACTCGCAAGCATAATTGATTCATCCTAAAGTATCAACATTTCTATATGTCGCTAAAATTGGTTCAATAATTGGATACAAACACAATGCAAAGAATACATGATTGTGATAGACCTTGTCACCTTCTTCATATTTTTTGGTGGGTCCAAAATCCTAAGTTAACTTTTTGACACATAATATGTGAAAAAATAAATTTTACCTTTTCTTGTATTGAATCTTGATCCAATACTACAAAGGATACATGGTTGGGATGCATTTTATCATCTTACTCTTTCTTTTCAAGTAGAAAAAACATTATGCTTTATTAATGGATACATGATGCCAAACTCCTATCTCTCAAATCTCAAATCATTGGAATGAAATATTTTCCAATGTCATATTTACATAGGACTTCAATCATGTAGAACATTCCTAAGAAATTCTTGAGACATGCAAAAAAACCAACTAGAAGCATGTAAAAAATTTCCCCAGATATGCAAAAATTAGTTAAGACTAGCATAAATTTGGTGAAAAATATTTGAGACCTATACAAAAACGACACAAATTAATATCTTGTGGAAAAGCAATGATTGTTGATGCATGCTCATTGTTGATGACTGGATCTCAAAATGCTAAGATCTAACGGTCAATAATGAGCCTACAACAACAATCATTGCTTTGTCATAGACTAATTAAGATGGCCCTACCTTTCACACATGTAATATTCTTTCTTTACAAAAAAAAGAAGCCATAATTTGGCAAAACACAAAAATAAGAATTTGTCCCAAACAAATATTCCTCGAGACCTTCAAGCACTAAACCATTAGTCATGTCCTTCCAACACTCAACGCATAAAAAAAATCATCTTAACTAACACCATGACAAACCATGATGATATGATGACTGTTATTTCTCAACATGTTAGGTTTTCTCCACCATTTAATACTTCAACCAATTAAGTCCTGGTCATTGAAGGAACTTTAATGATAATAGTAACTCTATAAACTGTAAATGCCAACACAATGTAACTCTAGAAACAGTTAGGATTATTAATCCTCCCTTATTCATACTTTCTATTAGATTAATTAGCTTAACGTAGGAACCTTAATTAATTAATTGGGTCCACTAGTATCATTGGGTCCACTTGACCTAGTGGATATACACGTACCAGTCACTGGAGTGTGGGGAACACTGCTAGAGGTTAACTACCACTTACTGCATGTGCATGCATCAGTTTGGGCACCTCCTAGACCAATCCCTACATTTTAGGAGACACTAGGAGTCCCGGCACCAGCCTACTTCAGTTAGTTGGAGTTAGTACTAGTTAGTCTCAGTTAACCCTCAGTTACTTTCAGTTAGTTCTCAAACAATTAGCTAGAGCATGTCTTGCATGGATAATGCATGGATGCATGTGGAGTAGGTGCCTTTTTCCACCTAACACACTCATTTGCACTGAGTTAACTAGATGTCACTATTTGTTTGAGTTGGTTGGACATCTGGGAGTCGATTTTGGACTCCGATATTGATTGGGAGACCATGAGTTAGAGATTTAGTTAGATACAGACATATCCACTTTCGAGATTCGAATTCATACCCCATGCATTTGAATTATTTCTATGTAAACTATTGTAACACCGAATATTATTATTGTGAATCATACTGTAAATTCTTGAGCAATACTTGTCTGATTCCTGTGTGGTTTTTTTTGTTCAATTTGTATCTTCATTCTCCATCTATTTGCTGCAAACATTATTAGAACTATCTACTTGAATATCTAAATGGCATTCAAATTCTAATATGGTATCAAAGCCTTCTCTGGAAAGTTTCATGCTTATTCTCCCCATAGAACATTAGAAGCAGTTGGGTTTCCACAGAAGTCCCTTATGAAAATTTGCTAGCTCTGGATTTATTCAGAGCAGTGGAGAGGGTATGATGGACCCTGAAAAATGTTCATGCCAGTAAGAAAATCATGATTATAATAGTTCGTATGTTTTAGTGTGTTATTGCAGTGAAATTGACAGGTGCTACGTAGCTTGTGAGAAGTATTTACAGTCTTCCAGCTGAAGCAATTATGAGTTCTCAAACTAATGAACCACAGATCCTTACAACTTCCAATTATCTTGATTGGAGGATTGTTATGCAGCTGGCCTTGAGCAAGCATGACTACCACAGGATCATACATGGATGGGAGGTTGAGTCTCATCAGCTGGTAGAGAGGAACAAGTTCCTAAATTGTTGTGATGAAGAATTCGGGTACTTATGTACTTATATTTCCAGAGATCTCCTCTTCTATCTTAAAGGATTGAGGACTCCTAGGGAATCCTCGCAGAAGCTTGATAGCTTGTTTAAAAAACAAGATAAGCTTCGGGGACACATTCTGGAGAATGAATTGGTATCTTTGCATCCCAACAGTTCTGAGACTATTGAGCAATTATTCACTAAATTCAAGCCTCTAGTACTCCAGTGTAGACAGTGCAGAATAGAGCGGAAGGATGAGCAAAATGTCCTTTCCATACTCAGAAAATTAGGCCCTAAGTATTCTTTGTTTGTTTCCATATTCCATTCCAAGCAGGAACGCTTTCTTGATTTTAAGGTTCCTTCATTAGATTCTTTTTTCGAGTCCTTAATAAAAAAGAAAGACAAATTCATGAGAATGGGAGTATGAAGACATCCAAAGATCAAGCTCTTCTAGTTTCTGACTCTTCCAAAGCACAAGCAAAGGGGAAATCAAAGAAGAAGGAGCCAAAGGAAATTGATTCGAAGACTAAACAAAATCAACAAGATGGGCCTACGGCTCTAAGAATATGAAATTTGAGAAGAAACTATGTCCCTATTGTGAAAAAGGGTACCATCTTGAAGAACATTGTATGAGGAAGCAACTTGATGAGATTACTTCTCTTTTAAAGTAGCATAACATTGCTTCCCCACAAAGATAAAAGAAGTCAGATAATGGACATGAAAGATGTCAATATTTGAAAGCAGGACTACCTCAGTATACATCATATTTGATTGATTCTGGAGCCTCTAATCACATGGTGGGCTCTAAGGATCTCCTCTCCTCTCTCAATATCAATGAAGGGACCACTATTTACATGGGAGATGATTTCCAAATTCCAGCAGCAGGAATAGGCACCATCATATCGAAGCATGGTGTGTTCAGAGATTTCCTATATGTGCCCTCCCTTGCAGCTAATATGTTGTTTGTTTACTAGATGACTCACACCGGCTCACCAAAGCAAGTGGAGTTTGGACCTGACTCAGTGGAGATCACAAAAATCTCAACTAGGGAGCTTGTAGTGAAAGGAATTGTCGATCATGCTTCCAAGGCATATATTTTCTCTCAGTTCATGCCATACACAGTTCCAGCATCATCTCAGCTTTCATTTGAAGCTAATGAAGGTATAAACATTCCTTCACTTCCTATTGAAGTTTCAGTTTCAAATCCTGACATCTTAGACTCAAATTCAGAAAAGGAGTCATCCCAGCATGATCCAAACATTGAACTTATACCTCAAAGGGATCTAGATCCAGATCCAGCATCTACCTCATTCCAGCAGCCTAAATGGGCTAAGTAGGTCATAGAAGCAACTGGAGATGGAATTGGGGGTCCATATGAAAAAATGAGAACGAGGTCCCAGTATCAGAAGGAGAGTGTTGCACTGTCTCACACAGATCCTCTTCTTGCTGAGAGGTGTTTTATTATGCTTAGGTCATATCCTCAATCCTTCAAGGAGGCTTTCCATGATCCTAGATGGAAAGAAGCCATGGATGAGTAGTTTGATTCGCTACATGACAACCAGACCTGGGAACTTGTCCCCTTACCTCCAGGAAGGAAGTTGGTACAGTGCAAATGGATCTACAAAACCAAAATAGATGTTGATGGGACCACAACCAAGTACAAGGCTCGGTTGGTGGAAAAAGGGTATTCTTAGGTCCAAAGCTTGGAATACAATGAGACATTCACTACAGTAGCTAGAATGGACTCCATCAAGCCTGTATTAGCCATTGCTTCTTCCAAGAGATGGGAATTACATCACATGTATGTGAAGAGTTCCTTCCTCCATGGTAATTTGGAGGAGGAGATATATATGAAACAACTTGAGGGGTTTATTGATGATCCTTCCTTAGTCTGTAGACTAAGGAAATCAATGTATGGACTCAAACAAGTCCCAAGGGTAGGGTACTCCAAGATGGATGCCTTCCTCATCTCTTAAAAGTTTGAAAGGTGCAAATCTAATTGCAATGTATACATGAAGAAGAAGGAGGGGTTCTTGCTTCTAGTTGTATTGTATGTGGATGACTTGCTCATTACTAGTAGCTCTTCTACTGGATTGAGCAACATAAAGTCTGCTCTTAATAAAGCATTCACTATGACTGACTTAGGACTGTTAAGATAGTTCATTGGTATCGAAGTAAGTCAAAATAATTTGGGAATCATGATCTCACAGTCCAGGTATTCATCATACATGATTAAGAGGTTCCACATGGAGGATTGCAAGGCATGCCCCTGCCCTTTTCTATCAAGCATCAAGCTTGAAGAAGGTGGTTCCACACCTTTGGTGGACAACACTCTCTACAGACAACTCATTGGAAGCCTTTTGTATCTCACTCATTCGAGACCAGACATATCCTATGCTATGAGTGTTGCTGCCAGATATATGTAGGAGCCACATGAGCTGCACTGGAAGGCAGCAAACAGGATCTTGCACTATGTGCAGGGTGCTATTGATTATGGGATCCACTATGATACTGGATCATAGCTGGATCTCACAGGATTTACATACTCAGACTAGGCAGGAGATGGAAATGATAGGAATTCCACCTCGGGTTTTGTATTCATGATTGGATCTGGGCCAATTTGTTGGTCCAGCAAGAAGCAAGTAGCCCTTGCACTTTCTTCAGTAGAAGAAGAGTATTGGGGAGCTGTGAATGTAGCTATTCAGGCATTTTGGCTGCATGGAATATTGAGAGAGTTCAGGATTCAGACTTCACCTACAGTAGATATTTATTATGGCAACCAGAGTACAATCAAGATCTCCAATGATCTTGTTCAGAAGCAGAGGACAAAGAACATAGAGGTTCACATGCACTACATTCAGAAACTGCTGCATGACAGAACCATCACACTGAACTACTATCTGACAGAGGATCAGATTGCAGATATTTTTACCAAGTCTTTTACAGAAAATAGATTTTCCTTTCTCCAGTCTCTTTTGGGCATTAAGGCTTGATTCTCAGTTCCTATTTTTGAGGGGTTTTTTCCCAAGAGGTTTTCCTACCTCATTTGTATTATGTCTCTTAGATTGTATATTGAGTGACCTATATTCTAATTATCAGGGCCCACGGTTTTCCAAGTTAGGATTCAGGGGGGGTGTTAGGATTATTAATCCTCCCTTGTTCATACTTTCTATTAGATTAATTAGCCTAACTTAGGAACCTTAATTNCGCTTGACCTAATGGGGACACATATACCAGTCACTAGAGTGTGAGGAACACTGCTAGAGGTTAAATTCCACTTATTGCATGTGCATGCATCGGTTTGGGTTCCTCCTAGACCAATCCCTACATTTTAGGAGCCACTGGGAGTCTCGTCACCATCCTACTTCAGTTAGTTGGAGTTAGTACTAGTTAGTCTCATTTATCCCTTAGTTACTTTCAGTTAGTTCTCAAACAATGAGCCAACGCATGTCTTTCATGGATAATGCATGGATGCATGTGAAGTAGGTGCCTTTTCCCACCTAACACACTCAGTTTCACTAAGTTAACTAGCTGTCACTATTTGTTTGAGTTGGTTGGACATCTGGGAGCTGATTTTGGACTTCGATATTGATTAGGAGACCATGAGTTATAGATTCAGTTAGATACAGTCATATCCACTTGGGATATTCGAATTCATACCCCATGCATTCAAATTCTTTCTATGTAAACTATTGTAACACCAGATATTATTATTGTGAATGATACTGTAAATTCCTAAGAAATACTTGCGTGATTCCTATGTGGTTTTTTCTGTTTAGTTTGTATCTTCATTCTCCATCTATTTGCTGCAAACATTATTAGAACTATATGCTTGAATATCTATATGGAAATCAAATTCTAATAAAAAATCTAAATCGCAACACAATGTAATTCCAGAAACTATAACAATAATAGTAAAATTGAATCCTAGAACTAGATATGAAAGAGAAAATATAAAATAATAGTTGAAATAAATGAAACTTTAGAAAATAAAACCTATTAAACACAAGCTAGTTTCCTTAAGGAAAACTAACTAAATTACTTTTGCATAATTTATCCATTGAGTAAGATGAGATTCAAGTCCCACTCCATGTTTTGCAATCAATATGTGTCAATGTCAACCTTTCCATCTACTTGGCATGGTTTGAGACAAAGCTAGTGAAATTTCAAATGTTTTCCTTCTAGCTTGTTCTATTTATCCCACTCGAGGATAAGATCCCCCACATAAAAATTATTATTGTTGGATGTGTGTTTATTGAACTAGCATTTCACAATATATTGCTAGACTACACATGTATTCCTATATTTCTTATATATTTTGTAAGATATCAATTATTCTTTTGAAAGGCATATGAACTCCATCCACATGCTGATAGGGATAGTTGCAAGGAAGGAAACAAATATTTGAAGTTATAATTGAATTCCTTACCATAAACCAAAATTAAGGCAAGGTTCCTAATGTGATATCCCAAATATTGATATTCTCTAATGTTCTATGATAGTGCTGACTCACACACTCAATCTCATACAAATTTGCAAAATAACTGTGCATGCGAACCCGCCATGTGAAAATGCCCTAAAATATAGTTGAATTAGGGTTAGGGTTTTGCAAAGAGAAATTAACACTTACCACTGATATTCTGGCTGATAATGACTCCAAATATAGCTGCATACATAAGGATCCAGATGGGTGGTCTAATAATGCTCTTTTCCTCCGGTGTTACCGCCCCACAGTACCGTAAAAACCCTCTAGACTAAAGGTGACACTTTTGTAGGAGGAGAGGTGTGTTTAGGCTGAAACTTTCTGAGCTTCTCCGTCTATTGATTTCGAAGAGATGGCCTGGCACATATAGAGGTTTGGGTGCCTCTAAGTGCCCTAGCAAATTGATTAGTAGTTTTGCTGCTCACTCCCCCAACTGATCAGTTTGGCTGGTAGTTGCTCCAGGTGAGAAAACCGATGGCTGATAATCATTGCATACTGTAGGATAGACCTATTGAGAAAGAGGAAGATGGCATGTGGAGGAAATACTGGGTTTTGTGGTCCCAATGAATCCTTCTGTGATTTCCCTGCTACTTCCGGCTGCAAATGTGGATCCGCTAATAACCCTTCAAAATGTGCTAGATCTCCAAATATGATAGTATATTATGGATGCAATGGATAAACCTAGATGATTCATCCCAATAAGAGACTAGGGAAGATATATTACTATTGAACCCTTGCTAGCTGAAGACACCGTCTCCAACCCCAACTGTCGTGGTTGCACGCTGTGCTGTTGCTTGAAACTCCAAAATCAATCAACAATAACAATCAATATCTTCTTTGGTCTCATAACCCTCTTAAATAGATTATCATGTAATTTTAGGGTTTGCATGTCACTTTTAGGGTTTTTGCTTCACTTTTGCATGCATGCAATGATATTTTGATGTTGACTTTTAAGCCTAAAGAAATAAGGCTTCTTTTATCCGACTGATGAATTGACACTAAATGAATGTCCTATTCTGCTCTAAGTATCAAATTCCCTCACTCAATTCCCTCTCATGCAGTACCCACTCGAACCTATGGGAATTAAGTAGGTTAGCGGGTGTTTTGGATTCTTAATTAGAGGGGGACATTACAGTCCTCCCCGATTGAAATTGCTTGTCCTCAAGAAACTGTAAACTAGGATGCTGCAATACCTACTCTCCTTCCCATCTGGCATCCTCCATAGGTAATTCCTTCCATTTCACCAGATACTCCCAAATCACCTTGTTTCAAAGCTTCCTTTCTCACAGCTGTAGGATTTTCTCTGGAATCAGTACCAATAGCCCTTCATCATTTAAGGGAGGTAACTCAGTAGATGAAGCAATGTGTTGTCCTAATGTTTTCCTGAGACTGGACACATGAAATACATTGTGAATCTTTCTTTCCTCCGGGAGTTCTAGCTCATAAGCCACCTCTCCAACCTTATGAATTACCTTGTAAGGACCATAGAAGCGAGCTTTTACTTTTTTTGCTCCTTTATTCTTGACGGAATATTACCTGTATGGTTGTAGTCGTAAATATACCAGATCCCCTACCTCGAAGCTCCTCTCAACCCTATGTCTATCTGTGTATAGTTTTTGTTGATGATGTGCTTCCTGTAAGTTCTCTCGAAGATCTTAAGGATATCTTGACTGTCCTATATCCAATCTTTGGCCTTGGGTGCTCTGTTGTCTCCAAAAGCTAGATATGCAAAGCTTAGTGCCTCATAGCCATACAATGCTTTAAAAGGTGTCATTCGGATAGACATATGGTAGGTTGTATTATAGCAGTATTCCCCTAAGTGTAGCCACTTAATCCATGTCCTCTGTTGGCCTACTACATAATTATGCAGATACCCTTCAACCTACTTGTTGACAATATCGTTATGTTCATCACTTTGCGGGTGATAGCTCGTTCTTGTAGCGAGTTTTGTCCCTACCAATCTGAATAGCACCTACGAGAAGGCACTGGTGAATTTACTGTCCCAATCACTGACAATTTTCTTGGGTATCCCATGTAATCTGAAGACCTCTCTAAAAAATAACTCGGCTACCTGGGTTGCAAAGTAATTGTTGGTTGTGGAGCCTAATCTTCCAGATCTAGAAATATTATTCAGTCATGTTTGTAACCCAGGAGTACCGTACACTCATTCCCCCTGCATTGGGGTTCGAGGAAGCACCCTGAAAAAGGGGGTTCGAAGGCGGAGCCCCCGAGAAATTTTTTTTGGGATGTGTGTTGGCCAACAATTTTGCGGACCCATGGTATTGGGTTAACCCTAGAATTTTACCATTGTATTTCCCCTATAAAAGAAAGCATTATAAAATGACTGAGTATGGTATTGTATTGTATTGGAAGAGAGACTGTCAGAGCGTGAAGAGGAAGTGTAGCCATTTTGCTGCAGGGTGTATCCCTTCATCTTTCTGGACTGTAATAAAAGGACTGGCAATTTCTTTGTGGACGTATCCCATCATTTGGGTGAACCACGTTATATTTGTGTCTCTTTGTAATGTTTTAATGTGTTTTTCATCTTGTTTATTGATTTAACTGTATATCTGTTATTGCTCTATGGTCCTGTTTTCTAACAATTGGTATCAGAGCCAAAAGGTCTATTTGGTTGGTAAACTCGTAGGAAAGAAGGGTTCCTGGTTCGAGTGGGAGCAATGGCGGAAGAAGGAAATTTTAGGGTTGAGAAATTTAACATCCAAAACTATCAGTTATGAAAGATGCAAATGGAGGACTATCTGTACCAGAAGGATCTATACCTGTCATTGGGTGGAAAAGCAAAACAGCTAACAGCTATGAAGGATGAAGAATGGGAGGTTCTTGATAGAAAGGAACTGGGAACAATACGGATGTGCCTTGCTTCATCGGTGGCCTTCAATATTTCAAAAGAAAAAAAAAATAGAGGGTGTGATGAGCGCATTGAGTAAGCTCTACAAAAAACCCTCGGCTTCTAACAAGGTATTTTTAATGAAGAATTTATTTAATATGAAGATGTTGGACGATGAATCTATTGCTGACCATTTAAATGAGTTTAATACACTTACCATTCAGTTAAGTTCTGTAAAAGTGAGATGATGAGGTTAAAGCTCTTCTAATCTTGTGCTTGTTGCCAGAAAGCTAGAATAGCTTGGTCATGGCTGTAAGTAACTCTGTCCCAAGTTCAAACACTCTTAAGTTTGATGATGTTGTTGGTGTTATTCTTAGTGAGGAAATGCAAAGAAAAAGCACAGGTGAGACATCAGGTAATGCGTTGACCATGGAGAGCAGAGGGAGACAAAACAAGAGAGGAAGGAGCCCAGGAAATTGTGGCAAGTCTAAAAAGGGCAGATCCAAGTCCAAATTCAGAAAAATAGAGTGTTGGAACTGTGGTAAGAAAGGACATCTGAAGAAAGACTGCAAAGCACCAAAGAAGAAAGGTGAGAGGCGGCAAGAGACTACCGAGGAAGTGAATGTAGCAGGTGATGTGTTACAAGATTCTTTGATTCTTGCATTAGATAATACTAGTGATTATTGGGTAGTATATTCAGGGGATTCATGTAATGCTACACCCCATAGGAAATTCTTTCATGATTAAGTTCAAGGTGATTTTGGGCATGTGCTATTGGGGGATGATGAACCATGTAAAACTGTTGGAAAGGGTAAGGTACGGATTAAGTTAAATAATGGAAATGAATGGCTGCTAAAGGATGTAAGGCACATTCCTACTATGAAAAGAAATCTGATCTCAACAGGGCAGTTGGGAGATAGTGGTTGTTTGTCTACATTTGGAGAAACGTTGTGGAATATCACTAAAGGATCACCGATAATAGCAAAAGGAGATAGGGTAGGTGTGTTATATTTATGTCCTCATAATATTGATTATTCTATCTCTGTAGCTTCCACAGAAACAGGTGCGGCATTGTGGAATCATAGGCTTGGCCACATGAGTGAGAAGGGGATGCATATTTTTCACTCAAGGAAATTGCTTTCAGATCTGAAGCAGGTAAGTTTGGAATTCTGTGAGAACTATGTTTATGGAAAATAGAAGAGAGTTAGATCTCTCAAGGTTGGGAAACAAAAGAAGAGTGAAAAGTTAGAGCTTGTCCATACAGATGTATGGGGACCATCTCAAGTACAATCTCTTGGTGGCTCTCATTATTATGTTACTTTTATTGATGATGCAACTAGAAAAACTTGGGTTTATTGCATTAGACAAAAATCTAATGTGTTTGATACTTTTAAGAAGTGGAAAGCTTTGTTTGAGAATGAGACAGGAAAAAGGTTGAAATGTCTCAAATATGATAATGGAGGTGAGTACTACAGCAAGGAGTTTGACAGTTACTGTTCACACAATGGGATTCGCAGAGAGAAGACATTCCCTAGAACACCACAATAAAATGGTGCGGCAAAAAGGATGAACAGAATGATCATGGAGAGTGCAAGGTGCATGAGATTGCATGCAGGGTTTCCCTTACAGTTCTGGGTTGATGCTATAAACACTGTTGTTTATTTAATAAATAGAAGGCCTTCAAGCGCTTTGGATGGTGGCATTCCAGAGGAGGCATGGATAGGTAAACAGGTAAAACACTCATTTATGAGAACTTTTGGTTGTGAAGAATTTGTCCATATTGATAAAGATGATAGAACAAAGCTTGAGGCTAAATCCAAGAAATGTACCTTTATTGGATACAGGGTTGATTATTTTGGTTATCGCTTATGGGATCTTAAAAATAGCAAAATCATTAGGAGTAGAGATGTCGTATTCAATGAAAAGGTAATGTACAAAGATCAGTTGCGGGGAAAGAAAGAAGAAAAAGAAAACACAGAGTACACAGTGCTTGATGAAATCAAAGAAAATGAAGTTCTAAAGGCACCAGAAAATCAAGAGCAGCAGTAGGTACTTGAAACACCTGCAACTGTAAGAAAGTCTACCAGGTTAAGTAGACCCTCTGAACAATTCTCTCCTTCACTGTATTATTTATTGATGACTGATTCTAGTGAACCAGAATGTTATGAAGAAGCAATGTAGGTAGAAACTAGAAAGAAGTGGGAGCAAGGCATGGATGAGGAGATGGACTCATTGGTAAGAAACCAGACTTGGGATCTCGTTAAGTTGCCTGCAGAAAAAAGGTCATTGCAGAATAAATGGGTTTACAAGTTGAAGGAAGAAGATGGAGGCAAGAAGCAGTACAAGGCTAGACTTGTTGTAAGGGGGTTTGCACAAAAGAAAGGTATAGACTTTGATGAAATATTTTCTCTTGTTGTTAAAATGAGTTCAAGTAGAACTATTTTAAGTCTAGTGGTGGTAGAAGATTTGCATCTTGAATGGTTAGATGTAAAAACATCCTTTCTCCATGGGGATTTGGAGGAAGATATTTATATGCAGCAACCACAAGGGTATGAGGTCAAAGGGAAGGAGAATTTGGTTTGCAGGTTGAAGAAGAGCTTGTATGGCCTGAAGCAAGCTCCAAGGTAGTGGTATTTAAAATTTGATAAGTTTATGATAAATGTCATTCTGACCACTGTGTTTATTTCAAGAGGCTAGATAGCAGAAGATATATTATCTTGTTATTGTATGTGGATGACATGCTTATTACAGGGTCTAACATGCAGGATATAAATGTGCTCAAAAGAAAACTAGCTAAATCATTTGCGATGAAGGATTTGGGCGCTACAAAGTAAATCCTTGGTATGAGAATAACAAGAGACAGGAAAAATCGCAAATTGACGTTGTCTCAAGATGAGTACATAGAAAAGGTGTTGCAAAGGTTTAGATTGCAGAATGCAAAACCAGTCAGTACACCTTTGGCGAGCCATTTCAAAATAAGCACGGATATGTGTCCAGAGACATGGGAAGAGATATATTACATGTCCAAGATTCCCTCTTCATCAGTAGTTGGAAGCTTGATGTATGCCATGGTGTGCACAAGACCAGATATTGCACATGCAGTGGGAGTTGTGAGCAGGTATATGAATAATCCAGGTAAAGAGCATTGGAAAGCAGTACAGTGGATTCTCAGGTATTTGAGAGGTACCACTTCACATGCATTATGTTTTGGAGGTTCAGACACTCTTCTACAGGGATATGTTGATGCAAATATGGCTGGTGATAAAGACAATAGGAGGAGCACCACAGGGTATGTGTTTACTATGGGTGGAACAACAGTAATTTGGATTTCAAAGCTGCAATAGGTTGTTGCACTTTCAACAATGGAAGCAGAGTATGTTGCTACTACAGAGGCTAGTAAGGAGATGATTTGGTTGTAGAGTTTCATGGAAGAATTGGGTAAGAAGCAGGAGAATAGTAGGTTGTACAGTGACAGCCAGAGTGCCATTCATCTTGCAAAGAACTCAGCCTTTCATTCAAGGACTAAACATATACAACTCAAGTACCACTTCATAAGATCTGTTAAAACTGGAAAAGATACATACTAGCCAGAATCCTGCAGACATGTTGACAAAGGGAGTAACCAAAGAGAAACTGAGTTCCTGCTCAGTTTCTATTGGCTTTCAAGCATGAAGGTGAAAATAAGAAATTTTCCAAGTTCAAGGTCCAGAGCATAGTCCAGAAATTGTAGTAGCGATGGAGTTGTTGTGATCAGTCTCCAAGTGGGAGATTGTTGATTGTAGAGCCTAATCTTCCAGATCCAGAGATTTTATTCAATCATTTTTGTAACCCAGGAGTACTATACACTCATTCCCCTTTCCTTGGGGTTCAGGGCAGTGCCTTGAAAAAGGGGGTTTGGGGGCGGAGCCCCTGAGAAATTTTTTTTGGGATGTGTGTTGGCCAACAATTTTGCAGACCCATGGTATTGGGTTAACCCTAGAATTTTCCCATTGTATTTCCCCTATAAAAGAAAGCATTATAAAAGGATTGAGTATGGTATTGTATTGTATTGGAAGGGAGACTATGAGAGTGTGAAGAGGAAGTGCAGCGATTTTGCTGCAGGGTGTATCCCTTCATCTTTCTAGACTGTAATAAAAGGACTAGCAATTTCTTTGTGGACATAGCCTATCGTTTGGGTGAACCATGTTATATTTGTGTCTCTCTGTAATGTTTTAATGTGTTTTTCATCTCGTTTATTGATTTAACTATATATATGTTATTGCTTTGCAGTCCTGTTTTCTAACAGTAACCGGATGAGATAGCAAAGAAATGGGTGAATTTGGTCAATCGATCAACCACGACATATAAGAAATATCGCCCTTGGACCTTGGGAAACCCTATAATGAATTCCATGGAGATACTTTTCCACTTCTATTCCAGAATCGGTATTGGATGAAGTAACCCTGCTAAATGGATGTGCTCAACCTTATTTTGGTGAAAAATGTTGCATTTCTGCATGTGCTGCATAACCTCCCCCTTAAGATCCTTCCATGAGAACCCCTCTCAGATCTGCTTATAGGTCTTCAAGAAACCCTGATGTCTTGATAATGGAGAGTAATGTGATGCCTGTATGATATTCTTTTTTAAGGTTGATTTTGGGACAAGGTATATCTTGCTCTTGTAATAGATGATGTCATCAATAATTTTGTACCTGTCATCCTGAATCTGTCCATCCAATAATTCACAAGCAAATTTATTTTTGGAGTACTCTACCAATAGAAGAGAGCTCCAATCTGTGGATATACTCATGAGAGATAATGAAGTAGGTCCTTTGGATAGTGCATCAATTACTATATTGCTATTTCCCTTCACATACTCTATCTTGAAATCGTAGGCTTGCACCTTCCTGACCCATTTCTATTGGTGCTCATTCAGCTCCTTCTGCTCCAAGAATTACTTGAGGACTTTATTATTTGTCTTGATTTTGAACTTGCTTCCCACCAGGTACTGTTTGAATTTAGTGAGAGCATGTAATATGGCTAGCATCTCCTTGTCATATATGGAGTGGTGGCGCTCATAGTTTTTCATTTTCCTGGTCTTGAATGAAATTGGCTGATGGTTTTGCATCAATACTGCCCCTAGCCCTTCTCCTAATGCATCACATTCTACTACAAATGGTTGTGAGAAGGCTCGTAGCGCTAAAACCAGGTAAGAAATCATGATGACTTTCATCTCCTCAAAGGTTTTCTGTGCTAATTTTGTCTAGGTGAAGGCCCCCTTCTTTGTGAGATCGGTGAGTGGTGCAAAAAATTGGGAGATCCCTTAACATTCCTCCAGTAATACGTGCAAATGCCTAAGAAGCCTTTCAGTTCTGTGACTATTTTTGGCGTGGGCCAATCCCTGATAGCTCGGATTTTCTCCATATGAACTTGTACCCCTTCTGCACTGATAATGTGCCCTAGATACAACATCTCCTTCATGCCAAATTCACACTAAGACATCTTCGCATAAAGCAAGTGCTATTCTAGAATGCTCAATAATTCATCTAAATGTTTCATATGTTCCTTCCATGTTTTTTTTTAAATCAAAATGCCATCAAAGAATACTAGAAAATACTTACGTAACTGATCTCTAAAAGTATGGTTCATGCACTACTGGAAGGTGGTTGGAACATTGGTGAGTCCAAAAGGCATGACCAAGAACTCACAGTGACCATAGTGGCAATGAAAGGCTATTTTAGAAATGTCTTGTTCCCTTACTTGGATCTAATGGTATCCTGAGTGAAGATCAATCTTTGAAAAGTATTTGGCACTGTATAGCTCGTCCATGCATTTATCAATCCTAGGAATGGGATACCTGTTTTTGATGGTCTTTTTCTTGAGTGCTTTGTAATCGATGCACATTTGCAATGTGCCATCCTTTTTCTTAACTAAGACCACTGATGATGCAAAGGGACTAGAACTGGGTCGAATATATCCCAGCTCTAGTAATTCCTTGATTGTCTTCTCGATCTCATCCTTATATCTTTTGGGGTGCCGGTAAGGAGTGGTGATGACTACCTGTGTCCCCTCCTCCAGCTCAATGATGTGCTCAAATCCCCTATCTAGTGGTCTACCTGCTAGAAGGTCTCGAAATACTTTTATGTGCTTCTACAATAAGGCCTGAATATCTGCTGGGTGTTGGGTGTTGTTCTTTGGAGGTTTCCTAAAGGTGACAAAACATTTTGTTGACCATTCTATGTCATACTTCTTGAGCACTGCCTCCATTCTTTGTGAAGAGACTAGTTTTGGGGTATAAGTGTTCATGCCCCTGAAAACCACTCGTTTCCCATCTAGTCCCTAGAATTCCATTTCCATTGCTCGGTAGTCTGTAGTATATTTTCCTATTGAATAAAGCCATTGAACACCTAATACTACATGTGTATCTGCCACATCCACTACATAAAATGAATCTGTCGTCTGGTAGTTTCCTAAAGTGACATTTATTTTTGGAATCCAATAGTTGCACTCCATGCTAGAGTTTTTGGCTACTGCTACAGAAAATCCCTCAAACTTCTCTGTCGAAATACCCCTCTTGGCTACCCAAGCTGCATCAATGAAATTTTGGGTTTCTCCCCCATCAATCAATACTCCCACTCTATGGCCATATAATACTCCCCTAATCGTGAGAGTATGGAATCTAGGTACTCCAAATAGCGTAGCAAAAACTCCCTTTGGTGTATCACCCTGGAGTGACTCCTCCTCTATTGCCCGCAATTCTTCTGTTGTTTCTTGCTCATAGTCCTCCCCTCCACTGTCTGAATATACCTCTATGTAGTGGGCTTTGGAATTTCCTACGCACCTGTGTCCTGGAACCCATGGTTCCTGAGAAGTAAAAAACAATTTCTTTTGTCTCAAGTCTTTCCTAGTGTCATCATCTAACCATGTTTTCTTCAGTAAGTCCTACTGGAAAGGTTTCTTTTCTTGTCCCTAACCAGAAATTTTG
This sequence comes from Pseudotsuga menziesii, assembly GCA_001517045.1. Lineage (NCBI taxonomy): Eukaryota > Viridiplantae > Streptophyta > Pinopsida > Pinales > Pinaceae > Pseudotsuga > Pseudotsuga menziesii. Next base: position 149,264 of record LPNX010330741.1, read on the forward strand.
TCTTGATTGGGAACCTATTCTTCGGGACTGGGTCTTGGAGATCTCTGGCTCATTTGATGGCATCCTGTAGAGTGGAGGGTTTTTAGGCTTTCAACCACCCCCGTAGTGGCTCTGTCAAGGCCTCAGTAAACAACATAGTCAACCTTCTCTCCGACACATCTATCACCATAACAACTACCCTGTGGAACTCTAAGATGAAGGCCTCGATGCTACCTACCTATTTGAGTTGAGCCAACTCTCTGAAATGTATCTCTGGATCTTTCCTATCAAAACGCTCAATGCATTTCTGAGTGAACTCACTATAGGAGTGGATGGTGTTGTGACCCAATGTCACTAATCAGTGGTACCACCACTCATGACCTTCTCCGTCCAGGTGGAGTGTAGCCAATTTAATGGCATCTTTCTCTTTCATGGGATTGAGTTGGAAATAGGTATCCAAATTCTGAACCCATATCCTCGTTGAACCTCCGTGAGTCCAATCAAAGTTTGGGATCGTCAACCTGCCCAAGGTTTTTTGCAACTCATAGTTATGATTGAATCCCTTGTTGAAATTCCTGGGCCTGTTCCTACTCTTCATGTTGCAAAAATACTAAAAATACATGGTTGCATGAAACTAATCCCCTAAGTCCCTGTATTCCTACAAATAGGCCCCAAAGGGTTTAGTAGGCTCTACCTGCATGACTGGACTTGCTACTGCATATGCCAAGAAGTGAGGCATAGTAGGCCTGCTGGAAGGCCTGTTATATATGTGGGGTGTGTTATCCATATTGGTGTATGCATGTTTCTCACTACTTCTTTTAGATCCTCTATCTACTAGTGAGAGAGGTGTACTACTATTACCTGGTTCTAGTTTCGTTGATAAGCTATTGATTGCATTAAGTACATCCTTTTTCCCTTTGGCTAAGTCTTGCAATGCGCTTACTATGTTGCGAAACTCCATTCTATCCTCATCTTCTCCTGTTCCTTTTCCCCTGTCAGAGTGTATACCTGTTGGGTCCATGTCTAAGTTGGTATCTTCTAGTTGGATATCCTCAAAGTCCTATGTGTACCTACTCCTTATTTTCCTATAGGTTACAAAAGTTTCGTCTTCTGTATTCATATACTTCTCATGTTCAACCCCACAACTAGCAAGGAACATGCTCTGATACCACTGCAATATCCCAAATATTGATATTCTCTAATGTTCTATGATATTGCTAACTCGCACACTCAATCTCATACAAATTTGAAAAATAATTGTGCATGCAAAACCCGCCATGCAAAAATGCCCTAAAATATAGATAAATTAGGGTTAGGGTTTTGTAGAGAGAAATTAACACTTACCACTGATATTCTAGTCGTTAATGACTTTAGATATAGCTGCATGTATAAGGATTCAGATGGGTGGTCTAATAATCTTTTCCTCTGGTGTTACCGCCCTACAGTACCGTAAGAACCCTCGAGACTGAAGGTGACGTTTTTGTAGGAGGAGAGGTTCGTTTGACCTAAAACTTTCTAAGCTTCTCTGTCTGCCAATGTCAGAGAGATGGCCTAGCACATGCGGAGGTGTGGCTACCTCTAATTTCCCTAGAGAATTGATTAGCAATTCTGCTGATCACGCCCCCAATTGATCTATTTGGCTGATAGCTGCTCCAAGTGAGCAAACTGATGGTTGATAATCACTGCATATCATAGGATAGGCCCACTGAGAAAGAGGAAGCTGACATGTGGAGAAAAGACTGGGTTTTGTGGTTCCAATGAATCCTTGTGTGTTTTCCCTACTACATCCAACTACAAACATGGATATGTTAATAACCTTTCAGAATGTGTTGGATCTCTAAATATTGTAGTATATAATGGATGCAATGGATAAACTTGGATGATCTATCCCAATAATAGACTAGGGAAGATATCTCACTACCGAACCCTCGCTAGTTGAAGACAGCATCTCCAACCCAAACTGTCATAGCTACACACTGTGCTGCTGCTCGAAACTCCAAAATCAATCAACAATAACAATCGATATCTTCTTTGGTATCATAACCCTCTTAAATAGAATCTCATGTACTTTTAGGGTTTGCATGTCACTTTTAGGGCTTCCGCTTCACTTTTGCATGCATGCAATTCTATGTTGATGTTTACTGTTAAGCCTAAAGAAACAAGGCTTCTTTTAATTGACTGATGACTTGACACTGAATGAATGTCATGTTCTGCTCTAAGTATCAAATTCCCTCATTCAATTCCCTTTCATGCAGTACCCGCTCAAACCTATGCTAATTAAGTAGGTTAGTGAGTGTTTTGGATGCTTAATTAGAGGGTTACATTACACTAATGTCATATTAAGAGTTACATGGTATTTCCATAAGACATTTAGAAGTACATTGTGCCATTTACTATATTAATAATATCATGTATTTTTAGGGATTTGTATAAAAAATTTATTAATATAAACGACTATTCCATTCCCTTGAGGATGATTGTAAGGGATATGTAATATCATTGTGCCATTTATGCTATTAAACTAACTACCATTGTAATATACCTAAATAGTATATTACTATTTATTAATTTATTTAACAATTAGGTTAATTCGTATTAATGGTCAAAGATCACCTCTTTTCAAGGTCCGACCATTCATAAGTTAGCTTCCATTTATAATGTAAGCTTTTCAATGTAATAATCATCAATTCAATAATAAATATATATAAATGATCAATTATGATAATTATGTAAGGATGAACCCTTACAAATGGTATCAGAGCTTTAAGCTTGACACTCATATACTTCCTTGGGTGAATCATTCTCACCTTACACATCATATATCGTCATACCCTTTGTGCTACTACCTCCCCCGCCCTCTTCCCATGGCTACCCATTCTCTTCCTCCTGTGACTTGCATTGTCACTCGTGTCACATACTCCCTCTCTATTTCCACCTTGTAGCCACTCACTACACCTCCACTATACTCCATTTCCATCACTCCACTCTGTTTCCCATCCAAACTCATGTGGTTGTGTCCTTCCTTTCATTTACTTAACCCTGTGATTCCCCGTTCCCTCTTCCCTTCCACCAGATCTCACTACCGTTGCCTCCAAATCACACCCACCCTCCATGCTGACCAACTCTCCCCTAGTTGTTGATACTCCCATGCTCCCTTCCCCCACTCTGCACAACACTAAATCTTGATGCTCAGCCCTCTTAACACACTACTTGCAACCCACCGCTGCCATCTCCCACTTGTGCAGCCACTTACCCACTCATCATTCCTTCACCTCTTTACATTGCTTCCACGACCTATTCTTTCCTCCACTCTCTCCTATTTCTCTCACCCACACTGTCTCTCATCCATTGTCCACACACATTTCTCCACAACTCGACTACTCCATTTCTCCTCAGCTCACTCCACCACGCTTGTGCTCACCCATGCATCCACCAGCTCCCTCCACTAGCATCTTCCTTCCTCATCGCAATCTCCATTTATTTTTTCGTTTCCCTCCACCTTACACCCTTCCACCACGCATCTCCCATCTGTGTCCACACATCCATGCCCATGTCACACCCCCACCCGCCTACCATGACCACGTGCTCATGCGTCCATCTCCCCTAAGAAACCCCTTCATGTCCTCTTCTCCACACACCTTTCAGTGCCCACTCCCTGGATCCTATATACTCAACTACCATTCTTCCTTCACTCCTCCCCTACTTTTGTTTCCTTAGGCCACTCCACGAGTACACATTTAAACATCCATGATCTCCACCCCTGATCCCTATTTTTGCATGATCTCATGCCTCTCGTGCACATCCCACAACCTAAATCCCAATCCACTCCCTAGCCACTTGCGCGCTCACTCCAATACTTCCCTCCCTCCTCTTTTAGTTTGACACTCCTCTCCACTCCCATCTCCTACCTCAACTCCCTTACCTGCGCCCCATTCCTCCTACCAATGTCCTCGCATCCTCCCATACTCGTGTCCTCCCTGCAACACCTCTACCTTCTCCCTCATCGACCATTCACCTGCATAGTTTCACACTCTAAACCCTAACTCCTGCACTTTTCAGCAAAAAATATATATCTATATATCTATCTATCTATCTATATATATATATATATATATATATATATATATAATACTAAAATTATTATAAAATAATAATTTTTTGTATTATAAACAATTCAAAATCTCAAAAAAAACTATATATATATATATATAGTTTATAAAACAATAACAACAATAATAATAATATTAATTAATTAATTAATAATTATTATTATTTTTAAAAATTGAAGGATTTTTATAAAACAAATGTGTCTTCGATGTAGGTGTTATGGTTTTTTTAAACGAGATAAACCAACTCAAGAAGCTAAAATTGATTTTAAATGGGATATTAAAGAAATAAAACCCACAAAGCTTGAAGCAAAAATATCAGCTATTGACGTGGTGACGCAAGTTTTGCATGAAGATATAAAAGAATTATTTGAAGAACTGAAGATGTTGATAATATGACGCCTAGAAGAAGAAGGTAAGAATCATATAGACAAAGAAAAACTAGAAACATATCAGTCCTACACATCAAGTCAGTTGAAGGAGGAGGATGCTGTGACATCTCACTTTTCAAGAAAGGGAATGCAAGCTGTTATGGCACCGAATATAGCAGAAGAGATTACGTCGCCATAATTTCCAAATAAAGAGCAGAAAAATGATTTTACACCCACAATAGAAGAAAATGGAATCAGGGAAGAAGTTGTTGCGATTTCCGAGTGTTCAGGCCAAATAGAGTTGGCATTTGCATCAACATTCACGTCAGAATAAGGGATTCCTATGTTGACTCTCAAGTTCTCAGGTCAAGTAGAGTCGAGGTCTGCATCAAAACTCATGACAAAAGAAGGGACTATGACCAAAAAATTAGATGATGTTATGACTTCTGAATTCTCAAGTCAAGAAGTGTTGGGATCTACACCCTCGACAGAAGAAGTAACTGTGACTCTTGAGTTACCAAGTCAATAGGAACAAGGGACTACTGCAACTCCTACATATTCAAGTAGGGATAAATATAAAATCACTACTACCCCTAAGAAGGAAAGGAAGTCGAAAGAAGCTATTGTGATTTCTGAGTTATTAGGCCAAATAGAGCTGGCATCTGCATCAACACTCACATTAGAAGAAGGGATTCCTATCATAAAGGAACAAGCTATGTCGACTACCAAGTTCTCAGGTCAAGTAGACCTGGGGTCTACATCGACACTCATGAAAAAAGAAGAGACTCCGACTAAAAAAGAAGAATATGTTACAACTTCCGAGTTCTGAGGTCAAGAAGTGTTGGGATCTACACCCTCGACAGAAGAAATAACTATGACTCGAGTTACCAAGTCAAGAGGAATAAGGGACTACTGTGACTCGTACATATTCAAGTAGGGATGAATATACAATCCCTACTACCCCCAGGAATGAATGGAATCCTGGTCGACCGACTCCTTATACCCCTCCTCACAAAATATCCATACCACCAGACACCAAGTGGGGTAAGAAAAGACATCCCAACTACAAACCTCAAAAGGTGATACTTAATAAAAATTATGCACACCTACCAGAAGTTCATTGTGGATTCTTACAAGGTAGGGAACTAAGGCACATTAATGCACCAACTGAAAAATCTATAAAATTGTCTAATGAAATTATAGAACAAGGATTTGTTAAGAAAGATGATAACAAGGACGATGAAACAAAAGAAGTAGAAGAAACATATATGAAAGATCAAGATGATATCGACAATCACAATGTCAATATCAATTGTAAATCAAATGACGTTGTCCTAAAATTCAATGAAGTCAATAAAGTCAATGTTAACAACAATTATGAGAGAATTGAATTTGTAGAATAATGCAATGATGAAAATAAAAGTGTTAAAGATGACCTTAATCATGATAATGTAGAAGAATGAAACCCAACGGATGGTGCGACAAATGATGAGATGAACATTCTATTAGTAGCCACAACTCAAGTTGTTCTTTCAAACTACAGATAAGGAAACCATATCAAAGCATGCAAAAATATAAAAAATCTACATCAAAATAGAAGGTCAAAAGAACACTATCAGATTAGAATTTCAAAAGAATACTCCATATAGTTGTTATGCATTCATATACAAATCATATGCATGAAAAGATTCGAATGGAAATGCAACCAAATATTTCAAGAACTATTAAATCGTGGCACCACTATTCGTGGCAAGAATTCCAGTTGCAACACGCTCATAAGAAGATTCGTGGACGAATATTTTTAGAGCAGGATGACTTGTAATATACTTAAATAGTATATTACTATTATTATTAATTTATTTAATAATTAGGTTAATTAGTATTAATGGTCAAAGGTCACCTCTTTTCAAGGTTCAACCATTCATAGGTTAGCTTCCATATATAATGTAAGCTTGTCAATGTAATAATCATCAATTCAATAATAAATATATATAAATTATCAATTATAAGACTTGTATACATATCTTCTATATATATCTTCTACAAAATTTTAATAATAATGATTTTTTTTTCCTGAAAATTATGGGAGTTGGGGTTTATAGTGTGAAACTGTGCAGGAGAATGGTGGATGAGGGCGAAGGTTGAGGTGTTGCAGGGAAGACACAGGTATTGTAGGATGTGAGGAAATTGATAGGAGGGATGGGGCATGGGTAAGGGAGTTGAGGAAGGAGATGGGACTAGAGAGGAGCATTGAACTAGAAGAGGAGGGAGTGCAGTATTGGAGTGAGCACGCAAGTGGCTAGGGATTGGAGTAGAAGTTAGGTTGTGGGATGTGTGCAAGAGGCATGATATTGTAAGAAAATAGGGAGCCGGAGTGGAGGGCACAAATGTTTGGATGGGCGCTAGTGGAGTGGACTAAGGAAACAAAAGTAGGGGAGGAGTAAGGGGAGAATGGAAACAAAAGTAGGGGAGGAGTAAGGGGAGAATGGCAGATGAGTGTATAGGATTGGGGGAGTGAGCGCTAGAAGGTGTGTGGAGAAGAAGACGCGAAGGGGTTTTCGAGGGGATCTAGACGCAGGAGAGTGTGGTTGTGGTAGGAGGGTGGGGGTGTGGCATGGGCGTGGATGTGTAGACGCATACGGGAGCTACGTGGTGGAAGGGTGTAAGGTGGAGCAACGATTAGGTGGAGGGAAACACAGAAATACATGGAGACTGCGATGAGGAAGGAAGATGCTAGTGGAGAGAGATGGTGGATGCATGGGTGAGCACAGGAATGGTGGAGTGAGCCGAGGAGAAATGGAGTTGTCAAGTTGTGGATCAAGACGTGTGGATAATGGATGAGAGATGGTGCGAGTGAGCGAAGTAGGTGGGAGTGGAGGAAAGAATATGTCATGGAAGAAACACAAAGAGGTGAAGGAATGAAGATTGGGTAGGTGGGTGCACAGGTGGGAGATGGCAGCGGTGGGTCGCAAGTAGCATGGTAAGAGGGTTGAGCGTGGAGAGTTGGTGTTGTATAGAGTGGGGGAAGGGAGCACATGGAGCGTGGGAGTAGTAAATACTAGGGGAGACTTGGTCAGCGTGGAGCATGGGCGTGATTTGGAGGCAACAACAATGAGAGGCGGTGGGCAGGAGGAGGGCGTGGGAAATCGCAGGGTTAAGCGAATGAGAGGAAGGAAACAACCACGTGAGGATGGATGGTAAATAGAGTGGAGTGATGGATACGGGGTAGAGTGGAGGTGTAGTGAGTGGTTGCAAGCTGGAAATAGAGAGGGGGTACGTGATATGGGTGAGAACGCAGGTCGCAGGGGAAGAGGGCGCGGAGGTAGTAGCGTAAAGGGTATGAGGCTGATACCACTTGTAAAGGTTCATTCTTACGTAATTATCATAAAGGATAATTTATATATATATATTATTGAATTGATGATTGTTACATTGACAAGCTTGCATTATCTATGGAAGCTAACCTATGAATGGTCGGACCTTGAAAAGAGGTGCCATTTGACCATTAATACTAATTAATCTAATTGTTAAATAAATTAATAATAATAGTAATATACTATTTAGGTATATTACAATGATAGTTAGTTTAATAACATAAAATACTACCCATCTTCAAAGCAAATTTAGTAATTTTCAATGAAGAGAAATATTTATCATTCTAAAAAATGATCATAGATAGGATACCAAACATGGTAATTGAATTACAATTGTTTTGTTTACATGAATAAGAAGAAAAAATACCATCCTCCTAATGAATTAGTATACGATAGTTTGTATTTACTTATGTTGCTTCAAATAATAAAGATTGATCTCACTAATATTTCCAATCCCAATTATTCAAATGGTTTATCAATTGGAACTACCTACAAGGGCATTGTTTCTTTCTTCTCCTTTTTGGCACGCATTTAACATGCGTTGCGCTTTATAACATATGCATGTGATTTTCTTAAGATTGTTGTCCAATAATAGTCAGCTCAATTAATATTGTAAGCAACATTTTCCCCAAAGAAGTAACCACAAATTGATCCATCATGTAAATTATTTAAGACATTTTCAACATTCTCCTTTTCCAAGCATCTAAGAAACACGCCATCATAATTTTTTCAAAATAAAACATCATTAACATGCTAGTATTATGCATATTTGAGCCTAGAGGATCTTTTATTTTCTATTAGAATGATCCAATACTCCATGTCCAATGGAAACTAGTGTAACAAGGAACAACATGACACTAGGAATCACAGGTTTTCAAAGTGTCATGCCACACAATCAATGAAAAAAATCCAGGGTAGGATTTACACATCGAAGAATATTGAAATTCCATAGGAGCTAGAATTGATGTTTGAGTGTGATGGGTTAAAAGATTTCACTATAATTTTCTCATCTCTTCACTCACAAAAATATCTCTATTTAGGATTCCTTGTTTTGTCTACAGCCAAAAACCAAAATTTGAAATTATTTAAGACATTTTTAACATTTTGTAGTGCTTTATAATTTGCGTGGGGGCACCATTAATGCACTAGTGTTGGGCATATTTGAGCCTAGGGAATCTTCTCTTATTTTGTTCTAATGACCTGATAATCCATGTGAAATGGGAATTAATATAATAGGAAATAATATGATACTACTACGGATCACATGTCTTCAAAGTGTTTTACCCCCATTATCAATGAAAACAAACATCCAGTGTAGGATTTACACATCTAAGCATATTGGAATTCCCTAGGAGCTAGAATAGATTCCTACATATTATGAATTCAAAAATTTCACTAAAATTTCCTCTTCTCTACACTGACACAAATATATCTATAGCATTCCTTGTTTTTTCTGGAACCAAAAACCCAATTTTGAGATGCTACCTTCCATTAATTTACATACTATCTTCCTAAAATTGAAATGATCAAAATTCACAATTTGATAACATGCATATCCTTGATTATGAAATTATTTTCATATTATATTTAAGATTCTCTAAAGTGATATTAACACCATCACTTTCCCTTCAATATTTATCCATTCTTAAATCTTCTTCTCTAATGGACCTCTTCTTCTGATCAATACTCTTAGGATGGATGGATTTGTGAGTACTAGTAAGGATATATGGTTTGCATCTTCTACAACAATTGTTAGCAAAGGACAATCTAGTGGCAATGGTAGGGTTCAACAATGATCTTTATAATCTCTTCATCCCATCTAATTATTTATCATGTGTAAGTGCATAATCAAATTATTTATGGAGTTTCTCAACCTATAAATTCCTTATATATATTTATTGGCACTTAGACTTATGAGAATGTATATTTTGAATAAGAAGTGCCATAAATTAGTTTGATTTTATAACAAAACATCATAGAGTGGAACAATGATTACATTTTTCAATCTAAGAGAACACAATTTCCGTGAATCAAACATATGATTGATACTCATCTCCCTATGTTCAGGTTAAATTAGTGAACTTACATTCATATAGAACTTGACAATCCCTTGTCTTTAACACCCTAGAAACCCTTATCTCTACAACCCACCAATGAAAACTCTTCATTATGTCATAGAAATTATTGCAACAACCAGATTCTCTTTTGCCACAACCAAGCAAAATTCCTACATCTTTACATCTATCATGAATTTGGGAACTATGTTAGTGCAGTAATATTCAACACGAGTAATCATCCTTAGATGTGACCTACCTCAAAAGAATCATTGCATTATGTTGATCATTTTGATATATAACTCTAACAACCTTTCTTGGGCGGTCCCATAAATCATTATTTGTGACACATCTCCAAAGAATTCTTGATTGTGCTGATCATTTTGATATATTTATCTCACAACCCTTTTTGAGTAGACTTGACCATTATTCATTCGGTGTTCATACTTTTCAACTTCTGTGTTACACACCTGCAACCAAACCCACATGGAGAACACCAATGATAATCCACCTTAATAGAATATGGACCAACCAAATCCGCCCCTTGAGAACTTCAAGAACTAACCTCATTAGTCACATCCTTCCAAAACTCAATGCATTAAAAAAAATTCATCTTTGTTAACACCATCACAAACCATGACCATATGATGATTGGTATTTCCCGCCATGTTGGATTTGCTTTGCCATTCGATACTCTAACCAATGAAGCTGTGGTCATTGAAGGAACTTTAATGATAATAGTAACTCCATAAACTTTAAACACCAACATAGTGTAACTCTAGAAACTCTAATGATAATAGTAAATTTGAATCCTAGAACTAGATATGAAAGCAAAAATCTGAAATAATAGTTGAAATATTAATATTTAGAAAATAAAACCTATTAAACACAAGTTAATTTCCTGAAAGGAAACTAACTAAAGTACTTTTGCATAATTGCATAATTTGGCCATTGAATAGGGTGAGATTAAGTCCCATTGCATGTTTTGCAATAAGTATGTGACAATGTCAATCTTGGGCTATCCAGTTGCAATGGTTTGAGACAAAGCTACTGAAATTTTGAATGTTTTCCTTTGGCTTATTCTATTTATCCCACTTGAGGATAAGATCCCCCACTTGAAAACCCTTATTGTTAGATGCCTTTTTATTGAACTAGCTTTTCACATTCTATTTCTAAACTACACATTTATTCCTAGCTTTCTTATTATTTTTGTAGGATATCATTTTTTCTTTTGAAAGACCCCAAGGGAGGAAAACATATACTCAAAGGTAAAACTGACTTCTTTACCATAAACCAAAATTAAGGCAAGGTCCCTAATCCCATCTAAGGAGATACATGGTATGCCCATAAGACGTTTAGAAGTGCATTGTGTCATTTATGCTGATAATAAACTCATGTCTTTCTTTTTCAAGAATTTGGATCAAAATTTTATTAATAGAAACAACTATTTCATTCATAGGATAGTAGTGAGTTGACCAACATAAAATACTACCCATATTTTTTTATTAATAAATTTCAATGAAGAAAAATATAAAACATATTCTTTTATTAATAAATTTCAATGAAGAAAAATATAAAACATGCTAAAAAACTATCATAAACATGATACCAAATGACAATGAAAATGCATGAACAATCAATGCTCACCGCACAATGTGCCTGCCAACACAAAGAACATTTAAACAACAATAACGTCGGCCCACCACATCATCCAGGGAAGAAAAAACGATAACTTGGTCAGTGGCATTCAACCCAGTTGGCACTGGCCCACGAGCCTCACCCCAGGCTTGGACGAGTAAATTTGGGAGTAGCCCTTCTATTGTAAATTTACACCAGTTTTCTCAATTTCATTAAGGATATAAAATTAAATTTCTTTTGCATGTTAAAATTTTCTATGGTCTTCTATGACTGCCGACGAGCCCTAAAGCCTTCAAATTTGAAGCCTGTCCCGATGACTCGTACTTCTATTTTTGTGTTTTGGAAAATTTTGGTTTTTTTTAAAGAAAGAATATTACATGTGTGGGTAGGATAATCTTAATTAAATTATGGTAAAGCAATTATTGTTGTAGGCTTATTGCTGAGTGTTAAATCTTAGCATTTTGAGATCCAATCATCAACAATAAGCATGCAACATTCAGCTGATGAGTGCCCAAAGGTGTAACAGAAGAAACACACTTTGACATTGTCCTTTTCCTCATTTTATTCATGATCTGCACCTGCACATTCACAGATAGTATCACATTAAATGTTAGTTTTTCAAACCTGTACGCCATCCAGCTTGGGTTGAACTAAGCCTTTTCATCTTCACTTGTAGTTTTGTCCATCAACCTTTGTAGCATGCAAACCTAAGGATCATCAAAAACAAGTCCAACTATCCACATTGCAAACGCTTGGATGTGAGTTGGAAAAGATTTGGTGCCTTCTCTTGTAGGGACGGGCTTAAACCCCTCTCCCTACACCATCACAGGATAGATCGATTTGACAGCTGTCATATTTCGCTCGTATAAGCGAGCTAATGCTTAAATAATCTATATATACACCGCTAGCTATACCAAGCGCATATCACTGGCTTTTTTTTTGTTACTTAGTCAATAGGGAATGAATTGTTTTGCCGCAAGCTATTAGGTCCTGTTTCTCGGCACAGTTTTCAACATGGTCGTCCCTCTATCCAATAAAAACGCGTCATTACTGATCAATAAAAATTCGACATGTGTGACTATTGGAACGTTGTAGAAGTTGCTGGGTGTACCTGTCTTTTCTTCCCGGCCATACCTAGCTTTTCTGGCGAGTAGTTGAAGTAAGCAAAGAAGAACCAAACCGTAACCTGCAAGGAGAATCCAGGAAGGTGATACTGTATAGCCAAGTAGCAGAGAGTTGGAGTATTGTAATGCATGCAAAGAAGCCATGAGATCGGCCAAAAGGTTGAATTGCAAAGTGTCTGAGGGTGTGCGTGCATAACGCCTTTCCTGGGCGACATGAGATGTCGTTCACAGAGCTCAAGCTTTGGCTCAGCGTCTAGGTCCACCGGACGGAGCCTGCCTCCTACGCGTGGCATTGGACAGAACTTGTCACCGAGCCCGTTTGCTCCGCAAAAGCCGCAGTATGGATATCCGGAGGTTCTCGCGACCGACAAGACGGATTTCATCAAAACTAAGGAGAGTGTTACCGTCACGGTTAGTCTTCGGCCCCTTAGGTAACATTCTGTCAAAATCAGATGTTATTTTTGCTAAAATGTCAGAGTTTCATCTGATTTGCTTACAGTGCGTGTTCTTGATCAAATTCCGAGAGTTCAAATCTTCATGTTCATGTCAAATGGAAGTGATTGCTTAAGTTTTAAGGGAATTTCCTTTGCTTTCTGATTAAATTTTGAACTTTAAAGGAGACTGGACATGCCTATCATTTTACAGGAAGAATGCTAAAATTATCAGAATATTTCCCGTGCATTCTGATTATATGTTGAAATTTAAAGAAATTTGTCCGCCAATATATCATTATAAGCATAATGTCAGAATTCACAGAATATTGCCAGTGCTTTCTGAATAAATTTCAAATTTAAAGAAAAATGTCCATAAACTCTCAGAATATTGTCCCTTCTTTCTGACTGAATTTTAAAATTTAAATAGAATTGTACGTGAATATTTCATTTATAATCAGAATGTTGGAATTCACAGAATATTACTTGTGCTTTTTGATTATTTTCGAAATTTAAAAAAAATTGTCCATGTGTATTTTTTTTTAACAGAAACTATAAAGGGTTTTTATAAAAAAGCTGTGCACAACCATTCAGTATAGTAGTAGCAAAACAAAGTGTTCATGCAGATCAAAATTACTGCACAGAAAGCTTATCTGAGGAGTTTTCCAAAAGACTACACACAAAGTTTTTCCAAAACAGCTAATGTCGCGGGTAGTATATACCCTTATAAACTGATTACATGGTAAAAGACAGTAGAACATTTAACCATAATTAAAGGAAAACAGATTAAGGATTGCCTCTAAAATTCTTGGGCTGAACGACAGACTCTTCCTCCATTGGATGCTCAGCTGCTGCAGTGGCTCCATTCACCCTGCTACCTTGGTTAATGGTAATCAAACGCTGGAGATCTTCCTGAATCCTGTCAGCTTTGCCCATTATCTCTCGAAGGTTGCCCTCATTATCATCAATCCGAGCGTTTCTCCTATGCTCTTAACCTCCCGCAAAGAGGTGTAGCTCACCGTTTCTCCTATGCTCTTAACCTCCCGTGCAATTTCTTTGCTGTCCATTATGCCAATTGCTAGCATTTCATATAGACGCCTCAGGTTCTTTTTTACATCCATTATTCTTGCACTTTCACCAGCCTGAGACATTCTTCCTGCTCCTGTAGAGATATCTATACGAGCAAAGTGACTGTGCAAGGCACGAACAGAGCTAGTGAGGACACAAGCCTGGTTCTCAGCCGAGAGACCACTGTGAATAAGCCTGAGCACTATGAGCTCCTGTTGCAGCGAGGAACCTCTGTGCCTTTCTTTATAGACCAAAGTGCCCACAGGACCTTCCTGCCACCCCGTGCAATGGCAACCCAAGACCGTGCTTCTCTCCAAATTACCAGAATGCGTAAGAGTTGTACCAGAGCCAAGGTTTGAAGACCACAACGCAAAGAGGGAGCTGCAAGAGCAAGTGGAGAAGGCTGCGAGAGCAAGCCTTTTCTTCACGAAGGAACGGGTGACAGGGAGTGCTTGCCACAGGATATCCTGCAGCCACCCTTCTCCAACACCCACAACTACATTCAGAAGAACTCGCGCAGCCTCACGAGAACCAGAGCCGAGAGAGGGAGCGGAATGAATTTGCATATCGCTGTGAGGAGAAGACATATCGTAATAGCCAAAGGGACATGGAGCGTGTGAGGAGGAGAGGCATTTAACCCAGGGCCGGTGAGCCATTAATTCTACAAAAACTAAGAGAGTGAGAGGGCAGAGGTTAAACTACGTGGCGGAGGGAGGAGGGAAGGCAGGACAACAGAGTAAATGGATGGAGCCATCGAGAAGCAACGTGAAATGGAGGCCAGTTGTTGGGAGGTGACACAAGGCGATGGGTGGGGGGGAGAAAGGAGGGATAAGGGTAGGGGGAGAAGAAAAGAAAAGGGGTTTAAAAGTGATGGGGAAGGAGGGATAAGGAAGGGGGAGGGAAGAAGAGAAAAGGAGGTAGAGGAGGGGGGCCTTTGAGGCTTCTTTTGAATTGAGGGAAGGATAAAAATATCAATGAGATAAGCCGCATAAAATGAAATCCCAGGGGGAGCTTCTGACACCACATTAAGGGATGAATTTGAGGATAGGAGGGTTTTCGTTCTGACTGTAATGGCCTTGTGGAAGAGAGGCTCCCATGTTAGCGAGATTGTGCGCTGCAGAATTATTGTGACGAAGGATGTGGAATGTCTCATAGGATTTAGACATGAGAAGCTTGGCTTTGTCAAATAGACGGCGACAATTGACTGCTCCAGAGGGGTATCCGTTGATCAGTTTGTAGATGACATGTTTGGAGTCTCCGAATATCATTATCTTCCAATGATTTTTAGTGTTTAGAAGATGCAGACCCTGAAGAAGTGCCAGCCACTCAGCTTCATTGTTTGTTTTAGTTCCTAGTCCCCACGCGAAGGTTTTTTCTACATGTCCTCTAGGATCTAGGAGGATCCCCCTCGCTCCTGCCACCCCTCATGTGTATTTTATTTATGAGTAGATTGTCAAAAATTCGCAGAATATTGCCCCTGCTTTTTTATTAGATTTTGAAATTTAAAGAAATTTGTCCGCTATGTTATTTACACGCAGACTGTTGGACTTCCTCAGAATGTTGCCCTTGCTTTCTGATTAAATTTCAAAATTTAAAGAAAATTGTGAATGGCTATTTTATTATAAGCAGAATGTTAAAATTATCAGATCTGATTTGATTTTAAAACTTAAAGAAACTTTTTTGTGTATTTTACTTACAAACATAATGTTGAACTTCTCAGAATATTACCGGAACAACCTCTGAAATTTACACAAAATTTTCCATGTCTATTGTATTTATAACTAGAGTGTTAATCTTTTCAGCATATTGCTCATGCTTTCTGAACAAAATTTGATTTTTAAGAAGAATTGTTCATGTCTATTCTATTTATAAGCAGAGAGCCCTCGCTAAATCTCAACTATATTGCCATTGAATTGGATATTTATATGATTAAATGGAAATGCAAAAATTCTGCATGTGTTTGTTGATTAGATGCTGAAATCTAAAGAAAGTTGTCCCTGACTTTTGAATTTACATTCACGATTTAAAGAGATTATGCAAACTATTGTCAATTGACATTTGTGAATGAAAGAGAATTTTCATTTATGGATATAACAGCAGATTACAAGCAGATCATGAAAAAGCAGAGGCCCCTAAATCTGAAGCCCTGCAAACACAGAAGTATCTGTAGAGTACATGAGTACCATAATATATTTTGATGTTTACAACTTTAGAGTTAATTTCCCTAGGCAGAACCAAACAAAGAAGATATGGCAATGCGTCACTACATAAAAATTGTTAACAACATCTTGGCTATATGTGAAAAAAATGCTAACAATATGGAAAGTGTTGGCATTAATCCAAGGAGCTAGCAAGATCATGATTCAGATGCAAGGTCATGATCTTGCCAGCTCCTTGGATTTCAGATCAAATTTTTTTAAGTTTTTAGATCAAAATTGAATTGAATTGAATTGGGTGCATGTTTTTTCTCCACTTTTGACAAATGATTTCATGTGAGCGCATCATATTGTTTTTATGTAGAAATTAATAAAGGAGGATGATGATCATGATGCTTCTCTTCCACGTTATTTTCTTATTTAATGATAGTTAGCTCTTTTGAGCTAAAAAAACTTTAATGGAGTACACTTCATATCAACTTCAAAATATTACTGGGGATCCTCTGAAAACGATGTAATGATGGCTTACATGTTATTACAATTCAGGCGTTCATGTATACCATGAGTGCGAATGATCATGTAAAGTTATTTCGAGGACTGGTTATTTTTCTTCTTCAACATTGGCAACACTTAAGCTTGCTTGGGGTTCTTCTTGTCATACTATAGCTCACAGTGGTGGAGTACATTCTTTGTGGTAAAGAGCAGTAGCAACATAGCTACTATAGCTCATAACAAAAGGCTGCTGAAGGTCACAGTTAGTAGCTACAACCCTCAGTGGTGGTCACAGTCAGCAGCAACACCCTTGGTGGTGGTCACAAGCAGCAGCAACAGGTTCGATGGTGGTTGCAAAGGGCTGCTACAGCCTCAGGGGTGGTCACAGTTAGCAGCAGCAGGCTGCTACAGCCTCAGGGGTGGTCACGATTAGCAGCAGCAGGCTGCTACAGGCTCAGTGGTGGCTAGGGTTAGTAGGAGCAGGCAGCCATAGTCTCGGTGGTGGACAAGGTTAGCAGCAGGAGGCTGCTACAGAATTAGCAGCAGTCCACATTCCACATGGCAGCAGAAAAAGGATAGCAGCAGTAATCCTGCTAGGGATTCTTTTGTTTTGGAAATGTTTTATGTACATTAATCTTAGAATTATGAGAAGAAAACTTCTCTGCTCATGTACAAACTCAGTCATCTCATTTAAAGGATGAATTACTAATGCTTTGAGGATTTTTTCCTTGAAAGGTTTCCCGTGAAAATCGTGTTCAATTGTGTGATGCTTAGTTTACAACTGCTATTGTCTTACTACTATTAATATCTCAAGTCCTATCTGTAATACAGTCTGCAATTTTTGAAAATACCATACACATGTTAAAATTTAACACTGTATACTTAGCATTTTCAGATAATCCATGTGGAATAATCCAAAGGATCATCCAGTGGTTATTTCCATGGTTGAAATGACATATGATATCACCATTTCTTGCATAATAGATTTACCTGCATGAAATGTAGATTTCTGCTACTATAATAAATACAGGGAAAAGTATTATCCATATACAAAGACAAACATCAAATACAAAATGTCACTGAGATCGTAAAAAATATTAAATCCCAAAGAATGGTATAACTAATATCTATTGCTTTTCTTGCTTTGCAATATTTGATTTCATTTCAAGTTCCTCAGCACCCAAATAGATGCAACTCTTGACTACATGTAGATGCCAGGCATGGACAAAATGTCCTAGATTTTTGAAATGTTATTAACCATGCATATTGGTTGTTGCTTATGTGACAATAAACTATGGTTGTGCATGTATGGCAAGGGGAGAATGTTCTGCTCGAGTCTACTAAGCAAATCAATATGAAGCAAGCCAAAGGTCACGCAGTAGGAAGCTTTTGAGGTTATATCATGTATTTTATGCAGTCAAAATATTATCTAAGTTGTCAGGTATTTTATGCAGTCAAAAGATTATCTAAGTTGTCAGGTATTTTATGCAGTCAAAAGATTATCTAAGTTGTTAGTAGGTACATATAGGAAGCTGGAACCAAGTCTCTGTAAACTACATTATAAACATACAATAGTAGGGACATAGCTATTACCCTACTAAAATGTACATGGCAACACCCTTCCAATATCAGAGGTACACTTCAAAATATATAGCATAATCATTAGAGATAGAAGTACGTCTTGGTGAACATAACCATCATATGATAGATATGCTCATAATCATCATATGAAATAACATTTATCAATGTATTTTCCTCATCCATTTTGATGTGATTCCTCACATCATATACACTACAACATCACATATTTCAAGATTTATCTGGATCCAGGAGAAAGGAACTTGGGCATAAGAAGTTCTCGGTAACATAAGATATGAAAATTGAAATTGAGTCAAAATAGGGAAGTATGCAACATGAAAGGCACCAAGAAAATGCGTTATTATCTGATAGAACAAACTGTAGTCCAATAATGAAACTAGAACGTGTGCTTCTATTTTATTTACTGATTTGAGCTTTAATTCCATGTGAATTCAGCATGAGATGGTTTGCAATAAAGAAATAGATCAAGAAAGAGAATAATACAGCTAAACAATACAGCCTAGCTACTTTAACATGAAGTAATTTTTACTAACCCTCTATTGAAAATCACTTCAGCGATGAGATCCTTTTTGGTCTTAGATTCAATGATGGGTACAAAGCATTCATGCATCACGGTAAGTGCAACAGATAGCTTGCTGTGATGTGCTGCCATAACTTCAGCATTTGATGGATCGCAACTTTCATTGTCTTCAACCCTTGACCTTAGAATTGTCCAAGAAAGACCATCAACACCAACTAAATTCACTGCTTCAACAAGATTCTGAAGCTGTGAAAACATATAGAAATTGAAAACCAAAATCAGTAGAACGAACATGGTTAAATTGATCCTATTTTCTTCTTTCCAGTTATGTTATGAAATTTGACCAATATGATGCAGTTCTTTCAAAAGCAACACTGTAAAAGAACATATAAATGTTTTGCACTTATTTCCAAAGAACCCTTAAAAGATGGCCATAATATATGAACTATAGCAAGCTAACAAATATTCATCCAAAGAAGGAATCATGTGTAGCATATAAAAATATTGTTTTCATTTTTAAAATAAAAATGGGATTTAGAGCTCAAAATGACAAAAGCTAGCCCTCCATCTCCTTGCCAACCCTTGCTTAAAGAAGATGTATGGAGCCCTTGAAGTAAATACTTTATTTAAATAAGGATTTCAGGCCAGGCATCATTCTTGAAGTATTTACCCCTTGAAGGCCTTGCAAAGCATTACTATAACATTCCTAGTGCCCTTCATGATAGGGCCTTTCAAGGACTTATTTTTCAAAGAATCTATACATGACGTGGGGGCCTTTCAAAGCCTTTAAAATATTTACCCCCACTTAGCACCAAATTCTCGAGTAATATGTCTAAAACCCAACAACCCTGTGAGAAAAAGAAGGAATCATGTGTAGAATATAAAAATATTGTTTTCATTTTTAAAATAAAAATGGGATTTAGAGCTCAAAATGACAAAAGCCAACCCTCCATCTCCTTGTCAGCCCTTGCTGAAAGAAGATGTATGGAGCCCTTGAAGTAAACACTTTATTTAAATAAGGCTTTCAGGCCAAGCCTCATTTCTTGAAGTATTTACCCCTTGAAGGCCTTGCAAAGCATTACTATAACATTCCCAGTGCCCTGCCTGCTAGGACCCTTCAAGGCCTTATTCTTCATAGCATATATCCACAACGTGGGGGCCTATCAAAGCCTAACTAAAATATTTACCTCCACTGCGCACCAAATTCTCCAGTAAGATGTTCAAACCCGAACATCCCTGTGAGAAAAAGATGGAAACATGTGTAGCATGTTAAAATATTGTTTTCATTCTTAAAGTAAAAATGGAATTTAGAGCTCAAAATGACAAAAGCGAACCCTCAATCTCCTTGTCAACCCTTGTTGCAAGAATATGTATGGAGCCCTTGAAGTAAATACAAATAAGGCTTTCAGGCCAGGACTCATTTATTATAGTATTTACCCCTTGAAGGCCTTGCAAAGCATTACTATAACATTCCCAGTTCCCCACCTTATAGGGCCCTTCAAGGCCTTGTTTTTCAAAGCATCTATCCATGACATGGGGGCCTTTCAAATCCTTCCTACAAGATTTACCCCACTCAGCACTAAATTCTCTAGTAAGATGTCCAAAACCCAACAGCCCTATGAGAAAGGTGGGCCCGTGTGTCCCTCTCAAAAGAAAGATCACAAACGCAATAAATTGCATGGCCCACACCATATCATCACCAGTAATTCATGACAAAGTCTATCACAGAGATCATAGGCATACAAAATCAAGCAAAACTAGAATAAAATGTAACCTCAACATGACTGCAACTCAAAGCAAACACAAATTTTAGGATGGTCACGTATCACTAGAATATACCAAATAGAAAAAAAGCATCATAAAAAAAATACCTTTGTGTGATTGCACAAACTTCTATGACCTTGCAAAGCCTTATTGTAACACGCGTAACACCTTGCCTGATAGGGCCTTTCAAGGCATTATTTCTCAAAATAATAAACTATTCACCCCTTATCTGATGACCTTTCAAACCCTTACCAAAAGTATTCACCCTCACTCAACACCAAAACCTTCGGTAAGATGTCCAAAACCCAATGGCCCTGTGAAAAAGGTGAGCCAAGGTGTCCCTCTCAAAAAAGGATTATTCATGCAATCAATTGCATGGCCCACACCATATCATGACCAGTAATTTACAACATTTTGCTTACTCTATCACAATTTCACAAATATCACAGCTATACCAAATCAAACCAAACTAGAATATGATGTAACCTCGACTTGACTGTAGCTCAAAACAAAAATAGCTTTTAGCATGGTCAAGCCACGGGGGCTTCACTTGTTTACCAATATCCTATCACGTTAGTTCATATTGTGGGTTTTAAAATTATAAAAAATCAAACCAATATATTGCAGGTATTGGGGGGATGAGGGGTTTACGGTGGGGGTGTGTAGTGTGGTTTATAAGGATTGAGGTATAAAAAGGGGTGAGGAGGAAGTTTTAAGTATTGGGAGGGGGTTTCAACAAAAAGAGTTTGGGTCAATATCTCTCGAAATTAAGGGTATTCTTTAATATCCCACATTCGCACGTGCTATGTGAGAAGTTCACTAAGTGAAGTCCCCGTGGGTCAAGCATCATTAACACTCAATAGTAAAAGGGGGTCATAAATACAGATCACTTTGTGTGACTACACAAACTTTTAATACACATATGGGAACAATACCATATGTTTTACCTGAATTCATCCAATAAGCTGCTATGTTGAAAATAGAAAGAAAGTTAAAAATCAGTAATTTAGTTCATGGAGAGAGTTAAGAAACTAGAGAGCCAAATAACTGCAGAGGAATTTAGGCCTGTTTAGGTGGCAGTGTCGTGAACTCAACATATGGCTTATTTCAATTTCAAAAGTACAAAAAGCATTGAAGATGATTGCATCATAATCGAAGGTCCGATGTTGACATAAGTTCAATTTTGTGACAATCCAACATACAGCATTCCAAAGGTTCCCTCCCTAATTTACAACATCAAAGTAAAAGGTTAAAACATATGTGGCTATCAGGTGTAAACCCCTTGTAGTTATTAAGGTATAAACCCATCGTCTTTTTTATGATGCCAAGTTAATTTCATAACAATCTGAAGTTTAATTACCATAGCTTTACATCAGTGTTATCAGACTCGTCTGAGACTCACCGAGTCTGCAGAGTTTGACCAAGTTACGTTCCAGACAAGTACTCGGCTGAGACTTGGCCCTCAAACTTAGGACTCATCCAAACTCGCTTACTCACTCAGGCTCGGCTCAGACTCGTTCAGACTTGTCCACACGTGTCGGTTGAATTTGAACCACAGATTTCACTTTAGGAGGGAATCTTTAGAGGAAATGGAGGTGATTTAGTCTTGGAACCTTTTTCAATGAAGCTACACCCTGGTGACGAGACCCACACATTAACCGAAGGAGCTAGTGAGAATTAACACTTGACAACAAATTCACTATAAATATCTCTAATTTATTTTTTCAAGATAATTTATTTATATATAGATACCAAATGCACAATAGACATCGTGTAGACATCATGGAATATTTTTCATTTCAGTGTATCATTGATAGAATGTCCCCACTTCCTTGTTTGCTTCCTCAATCTCAAAGCATTTATCACAGTCCCAAAACAACCATAATTCTCCATCTTGCTTGAAGTTTGCACTTTTCATAGCTACAAAATGTTTACATGGCATCTGTATTCCTCCTTCAAGATTTTCTACCTCTTCCTTTAAGTTTTTCTTCTTCTTACTCGCTTCTAGTCTCGCTAATTCAAAATAGAACATTTTTCAAGGTTATACAATCAGTAGTGGTTACTTTTTCACTTGCAGGTGTCCACTAAAAATAAGCACAATTCCATTACTAAAGTATTTTAAATTTGTGTATCCCACATTTTTTTCAAGGACATAAATCATATCAAACTCACCCAATTTGCAAATAGGTAATAACTTATTCATATGAATATGTACATAAAATCCTTGAAGTTTACATTTCATTGTCCTTCATTACAAAATAGTTAGTAGCTTTGTGAGGTAATCAAGATACTACCCTAAGTCTACACCTCAAGCAAACTTTATTTCATGCACTTTCTTTTGGGTTTTTTCCCCAAAACATCAAATTTATTTTAGTTGTCTCCTTCTCAACCATTTCACCCTTCAATAATATCTTCAATAATATCTTGTCAGCTTATTATTACACCTCTTTGGACTAATTGCTAGTTTTAATCCTTTTTGTATAGGTCTCAAAGATTTTTCACCAAATTTATGCAATTTTTGCATATGCGGGGAATTTTTTACATGCTTCCAGTTGTTTTATTTTGAATGTCTCAAGAATTTCTCAGGAATGTTCTGCATGATTGAAGTCCTTGATGCGGCCCTGCGGGGCCTCTCTTTGAACGAGAAATTGGAAAAAGGACGTTTGAAATGATATTTGTGGTCGTCATTATTAGTGTAGAGATCCCGAAGAACAAAAGACCATGCGCACAGGAAGAAACCTAATCATAATTGACAACGATCCCTGGCATATGGACCCCATCGCTGCAGCCTATAAATTACCTATATCAGCGTTGCTTGAAAGACCACGACACATTGCTGTAGTTTATAAATTGCGTATCTTAACGTTGTTCCGGAAAACGCCCAACACATTGTTCAGAGATCATGAATGATGGTGCTACGACAGGGTCTTCAAATTCTTTGAAGACAGATTATGTGGAATTCCATGAGGGATGTTATGTGGCTTGAGGATATTGAGAGTGGGCGGAACGGGAAAAACTCAGTCAGTTCGTTCATTTATTAGCTGCCCCGTCCATGCTGATCTAGTTTTCCTGGCTCCGGCCATTCCTACAGTCCTCACCACGCAAACCTTGTCTTCCCATACATTATACATGGAAAACTTCAGATCTATTGTCAGTTAGACCTCCAATATGCTCTCCAGTTGCTATGTTTTTAACTAAATATGAAATTGATGTGGGTTCTTCAGATCTACATTTCATATTGAAGTGGGTTCTTCGGTTCTACATTTGTCTGTTCCAATTTTCCAGTTTTGGTATAAACTCAGTTGACGGGTGTAAGCTTTTTGTCAGTTTTTACAGTTTATGGGATTGGTTGTCTGTTATTTTTCAGACCCCTGTGTTACCCTGCTTGCAGTTGTCAAAGATGACATGATGGTATGAAAATGGAGCCTGACACTTATGGCAGCTTTTTCATTTTGTGTTGGTTCATGCTTCCTGACAACAGGAATTGGGCATCTTAGATTTTTATTGTGTGTTTTTTCATCTTAGATTTTCCGTTTCCTGCTGCTTCTTCTGTCGGTTTTTATGGGTTTGTTCTAATTTTTGTGTCAACAGCTGGGTTATTCCACAGGTGAAATTTAAAAAATAAGACTGCGGGCTGATTGACACTTCCACATTAGCCGAAGTAGTCATGGGTTTGACTAACTTTCGAACTTTTGCAGTTGAGATCTAACATGAAAATTCCGACCTAAATTTAGAGTGATTTATAGCCACCACCATTTTCCCTCCCTCTAAATAGTTTAGAGCAATTGCAAAGTTTGGTCTCTAAGCGAGTTAGAGCCACTTTGCACTCGTCATTATTTCAACATAACTTCTATTATGCATGTTCTGTCTAAGGAAATAAACGAGTTACACAAGTAGTTTTCAAGCATTTACCTTTAAAATAGGAGTCAGCTTTCAATAATCAGGGGTAGTCCACTGTGTGTTGGATGAATTATTAAGTCAACCACAAGGTTTCTGTGTTTGGCAGCCCTGAGCCCAAGTCCTTTCGCAATTTTGACAGAGTAGATATCCTTGACATCTAAGCTGAAGTAAATTGGTTTAGTAGAATAGACACACCTCAAAGCTGGTACCTGAGCATATTGAAATCTTCCCTATGCAGTCCAGCCCCTTGGAACCGTTTGTCAATTACTTCCTAAGCTTTGGGAAAAAAAAACTAGCAGTTAGGTACATCACAATTGAGAAAATTTATACAAATTTAGTCAAAATTTTGTCACTTTTAACCTAACCCTAGTAGAAAGTGCTTAACAGATTGCAGTCTGAGAAATCACAATTTTGGATTTGTGTTACTTCAATTTAGTCTAATTGATCGACTAGCATGATAACAATAGATAATATTTAAGGAAACGTAGAAATTATTAGTCAAATTTACAAAACTCAAACTTGGATTTTGATGTGGTTGGCAACCTCCTTTAAGCTATTTCCTGCATGTTGGTATACTTTGATGTGAGAGATATTTAATGTAGTCTATGCAATAAATATTAATAGTGGTTGATGGTAATGCAAAATACTGTAACTAGCATACCCCCAAAGCAGAGAAATGAAACACCGAAGAGAACTTCAATATGTTGCAAAAATGAGAGAAAGTTGTGTGTGTAGATAATATAAGTTTTATGTGATGAAAGCAAGTCTAGTGAATCTATGATATGCATAATAGTGAATCAAATTTAAAGGAAAACTCTATTGCTAGTACTAATAAGCAATAAATAGAAACCATGTAATTGATGACAAGTAAAACAATAAAGGGCTAGGTAGTTATCAAGTTTGACTCTATTAGATTGGTAATCAACCTTAGTTTTTCATTTAGTAGGGGGAGTTCAGGGATTGAGGGTTGAAATTTAAAGTGTGAAAGGGACAAAGAATGAAGGCGTGCCTCTTCATTTTTTCGAAGTGTGACATATGAAGTGTTTTTTGTTATCAAGTTTGACTCTATTAGATTGGTAATCAGCCTTAGTTTTTCATTTAGTAGGGGGAGTTCAGGGATTGAGGGTTGAAATTTAAAGTGTGAAAGGGACAAAGAATGAAGGCGCGCCTCTTCATTTTTTCGAAGTGTGACATATGAAGTGTTTTTTGTCTTTGCATATCAGAGCAGAACAATTGTGCAATTTGCATTCCTTCTAATGTTGTAGTGTGTTACATTGCCATGAAGGTTAATGAACATTATAAAACTATAGATTGAACATAAACAAAATCAATATACAAAAGTGTAAGCACGTATTTCTTCAAACAATAATAATAAAGTAATAAAAGAACCTATTTTTTCTTTGGATATTTGTAAATATGAAAGAAAGAATATCAAATGTTATAATACATGAAATAAGTACAAGTCTATTCATGTTAGGAAATAAGGTGAAAACGATTATTTAGGGTCATTTCTCATATATTTGTTAGTTGGGTGTGATATTAAAAGAAGAAAATATTGACAAAATTATTTGAAAATTAAAGAACAAACTTACCATTACCATGTGTATGATTTCTAATGACAACATATTGAATTTTTTCTTGACATTTCAGTTCCCCCGTTTTAGTGAGTTTTTGAATTTATACTAGGGTTGTTCCTCTAGCCATTTTGTCGTCTATTGATGGCCAATGAGGAGTTTCCCCTTATACAACATGTGATTTTAGTAATTTCAAACAATTTATGTGTGTTCTTGGTTTAAACCCATCTAGTCAAGAGTCACATCATTTTACCGACAACTGTAAAATCTGATAGACATACAAGAGATGAGGATTGCGATATATTTAATATTCTAATGGGCAGGAAAATATGTTTTGAAACCATAATGCATTTGTATGTCTGTAATCGTTAACACGAAGCATCTCATCAGAGATATCTCCTGCAAGGGAGCATATCGCCATGAACCCTAGGGTAATCCGTTGAAGAACAAATGGGTCAGATCTCTTGAAGCGCTTTCATATTCATACATGGTTATGTACCTCGTATGGGCGACACTTTCCATTTGGAGATGACAGTATTCGATCAGTCTTTCAGGGATTGGTATTCCATCATGACCGAGCAGGGCAGCGCCCTTTTTTTGCTCGATCGTGAATTCCATTACCTTGTTATTCAGATGGTCGATGCGGTCTCTGGATGAGTATGGATATCGTACATCGCTCGTTAAGATGGGCTCGCTTGTGGGAGAATCGATGAAGTCGATGACAATGTCTGCAATCTAAGAAGGACCCAACATGAATTGTTTGACAGTCACAGGCATTGCTAAGTAGGCCAAGTCGGAGCCTACATGTGTCCTATTCATGCCATTGCTCAATGTAAACTTGTAGATGCGAGCGTTACTGTCATTCACGATTCTGAATCGGTATTTCCTTCTATGCACCTTCAAGTAAAGTCACGCCTTGCCATTCACTATGATTGCATCTTTGAAATACTTTGGCTAAATAGATAATCGAACACCCGTTTAATTGGCCTAGATTCCATAAATAACAATCAATCAGTCATGCAGCCAATTTTAGAAGGCCAGATTGACATATTAATAGACAGAAAGTCATTGATTAGATCTATTGTGTGGCTAATTTTACACTCCAGTATGGGGAATATTGTTGGGCATTTCATTCTACAATTTTGTATAAGGAAATTGTAATATATATGCAAAAAAGTACATAAGTTTAGTTACAAAGTAGGAAATGAGGAAGTTAATTAAGGAAACACATCCTACAACAGATAATGAAACACCCATATAAATAGCACAGGCTCCAGAGACAACGATCAATCAGTCATGCAGGCTAATTCATCAGACCAAATGTACATATTGGCATATTAATAGACATGACATCATTGAAATGATTTTAGATTGTCCATTCTGGAAAGATTCTTGAGCATTTCAGTTCAGTATAAAGAGATTTTAATATATACAATGAATGTATACCAATTTAGTAATAGAGTTTGAAATTGGGAAAGTTAGTGAGTGAAAATATTGTCAAAATGCTTTTTTTTAATAAAAAATTATATCACAAACTTTTTTAGAGTATGATATTATCCTGATACAAGTTTAAAGGTTTTAAGATTTGGGTTGAAAAATGTGTGTTTTTTAGATATTATTTTGACAAAATTTGATTGAAATTTATAAAAATTTAGGTTATAGTTGGATAATTCTCGAATTTTGGGTGTATGCTAAGTATTTGAGGGTGTTGAATATATTTTTACTATCAAAATTGCAACTAAAAGACACTTACATTTAAATTTTGCAAAATAAAGAAAGGTATATTTCAAGAAAAAAAATAGAAATCTTACAATTCTTAGACTTCTCCAATTTAACAAAATTGAATTAAAAACACATAAATTCTAAAAATTAATAATAAATATAAAAATAAGTCTATAAATAAGAATTAAAAAAAATAACTATTGATAAATTTAAATTTGATATAAAAAAAATTTATAAAAACTTTGTCACATGAATCTATAAAATTATGTAATTTTCTTAATATAAATAAAACCTTAATATCTGTACAAAACATTAATTTTGAGAAAAAAAAATTAGATATATTTTATAAAATGAACACCACTCACTGTATTACTATAACCCATATAACCCATCCCTTGGCCTCTGCCCTTTAAACTCTAAATTTACCTAGATCCTTAGACTCAAAACTATTTAGCTACACGATTTTGATTGATAAATGGCCTACTCGGCTCGGGCTAGAAAAAGCACTAAGTTTGATGGGTAGAGATTTAAAAAAACTCATTCTCCTCTGCTACAATTTGGAAATTATTGGGTTAGGTTCGAGTTGCTTTTTAATCCAGGGCCTTTTAAGTAAAAAAACGGAAAGAAAAAAATCCATAACATGAACATAGAACACTCGCTCTTGTAAACGCATATTTAAAACAAGCTACTCTCATATATTGGACTTAGATTGGTGATAGGTCTCGCATCCCTCTAATGGGTCCAAAAGCTGGTGGTATCGCAGGACAAAAGCTGCTGGTATCGCAGACTCATAACTTATAGAATCATATGTTACAGTGTAGAATCGTATGTGACATTTGTAACATTCTGCATTGTGGCGACTTCAGTCCCATCCCGGTCACAATCCCAGTAACAACCCCGATGAGTAGATTGAAAATCGACTGCAATCTCAGTAAGTAGATTGAGAAACCATGTTATCTATTAAAAATAAAAAACTCCCCTCCCCCCTGTAACCGGTACAGTACATTCGGCAGTCCCCGGGCTAGTCGTCTGTGATTTTGAAATCCACAACATTCGAAGTTTAGAATGTGTTGGTTTTAGGCAAAAAAATATTTTACATGCAGCAGAGTGATAAATGCTGTGGCAGGTACATCTTGGACCGTTGGATCTCAACAATCTGTTTGAGATCCAACGGCTCACACTGCACCTTACGTTAACCAGCTCAAAAACTCATAAAAATTGTACCATAGAATCTATTTTCCTAATGGATAGGCTATTCCATCATTTTGCAGAGCTTAGCACACCAGTAATACGCTTTCTCTGAGGTGATTTGCAGTTTTCTCATTCTGTGTAGTTACATCAATTCACTCTGAATTTGTAGTGGCGTTATTTATGATTTTGCAGTGCTTTCATTCTCCACAAACATAGCAACAAATTACATCTATGTTATTTTCAACAAATTTATAGGTATGAAGTAGATCTGTTAAAGAAATTCCCCACGAGTTTGCCTCGGAGCAATCCTGTCCAAGGGAAATTTCAGCAGGTACATATGAGTTTGGACGGAGAGACTCACCAGGTGCAGCCATAAGTAAAGGACCCACCTAGCACAACTACGCCACCACCACCATCAGTCCTGCCCTGATAGCCATTGTTGTAGTTTTAGGCAGCGCTTTACTGGTGGTAAGTTACTACAAGATTTTTGCCAAGTATTGCAAAGCTTCTCAATGGAGACCTGTTTTCAGGAGGAGACGTAGGAGTTTGGACTCTGAAGAGAATATACAAGTCGATGCTTATTCACTGGAACGATTCCAAGACCCAGAAGTCTGGCAGATAATTACTCAATCATATGGCCTGGATGAAGCTGTGATCAGATCGATTACTCTGTGCAGATTCATAGAAGCTCATAGACAGACAGAATAGAGTGTGCAGTTTGTCTGGTTGAGTTTCAGGAGAATGAGGCTCTCAGGCTTTTTCCCAAATGCAGTTGAAGGAAATATGACATGACGGGGAAGACCGCTGTGAAATATTGTCAGCTTAATGGGTGAACCAGACTATTTTTTCTAGGAAATCCTGTTGTCGGATGCCTGCTAGCTATCTGGAAGAATTTATGCCAATGGAAGTGATGATCTTAGCCATCTGACAGCTGAGAAGGACAATACAGTTACGTTGAGAAGGACAATACAGTTATCTTTCCTTTCACTTTCAGTCGCTCTCTTGATCCGCATGTCTTGGATCCACAACAACCAAATTCGGAGAATACCAAATGAAGCGGCCGTCTGTATGCCGCCGACATGGGAAGAACGGGTCTACTGGATTCTTTTAACTAAACATTAATGCCATTTAATCTCTCACGTATAGGGGAAACTCCTCATTGGCCATTGCCAATGATAGACGACGAAATGGCCGGAGGAGCAGCCCCTTAAATAACTCTTTGGTTTGCCCACGGGCCACCAGTGTAAAACAAAATTCATTTAGTTCATTACACTATGTAAGAGCACATTTTCGTTTCTAAAATGGTCTGTGTGAGCAACTTGGATTCTAATTAAAAGTGGATTCCAGTCATGGCACTTTTCTGATACCCACCAGACGAAAAGATTCCTTTTTAATATTTCTTTGGACCCTTACTGCAGATGAGCCTTGAGCAATGCTCGGATTGAATTTGAGGTGTTTGGTGTCTGACAGAAGTCAGTGTACTCATTACTTTCGAAATGTCGTGCTAATAACGAAATGGCAATCAGAAACCCTGAAGCTCAAAGAATGCATCTATGCAAGGTCTAAAGCTAAACTTGTTCTCTTCTAATCCTTTTTTGAGGTAATTGAATGAGATTTAAACTATGATTTCCATGTTTTCTTCCGCTGAAATTCTTGATTACCTTTCAACTATCCTTGAAAGCTTTCCCCTCATCCCCATACCCTAAACTCCGTGTAAGATTTTAAACAATGAAGGCTTTTAACTGTCGGACTGATAAAGATCTCAGAGGTGGCTTCTATAACCAGAGCATTGCATTTGCTCATATTAGGAGGTAGCATGGTTTACACTGGCAAGGAAAATACTCTTTTAATAATCTGTTGGTGTGCCATAATGTTGCTACTGTAGAAATTATTCCTCAGGGCTCTCAGTTTATCTAATCAACCACTATTGTATAAAGTGATATGTATATATATTTTATACTTCTGTTCTGCATGAGTATCATTATAACTCGAAGTTAATGCCACATAACTACTCAATGTTTAATTTGAGTTGTGATAGCAGGCTGAGTTTCAGGTTCACCAGGTTCATGTTAGGCATTAGCGTGTGTAGTAGCTTTTGGATGTTTAGTTGCATCTAAACCTGTGAAGTACAAGAATGCATTCTGTATTTCCTCTGGTCACTGGGCTACTGTTTGGATAATTAATTTACAGACAGTGTATCGAGGTTGGTTTGCTAAGAGTCAAGGTGGATTTTGTTGAGCACAATTATTATGTGCCCCCCTAAAGCTTCTTGAAACGTTTATTTTGGAAAGATTAATACATGTTTCTTGGGGAGTTATTTCAAGAACATGCAATTTCCTGCTTATTCCACTTTAATAGCATAGAAGTTGACAGAACACTTGGGCAGTGGTTTTGAAGAGATCTTTGGATATGTTAGTAAACACCTTGTGTCTATTAAAGAACATTTTTTTAGCTGAATTTGGCCAAGATGTTAAACTGGTTTAGCTGGGGCATCTTACCATCCCTTTGGACCCCTCTCTCCCATTTCCTTTCCCAATTGCCCCGCCATTTTCCTGTTTTTTGGTTTCCTGTACTACCCAGGAATGCCAATCTTTGGGATCTGTCAGGGAATGGATCCCGCAGTTATTTCTGCTTCTGGAAACAGATTCGGCAGCAGGAATACAGTGCAGATTTTAATCCTTGAATCCTTTCTGCACCAGATCCCAGATTGCTACCCCAGGCTGGCGAATCTGTTATTTTAGTGTAATAATATTACAGAGATGTCTTGAGGTCGGCCATCGAAATTGATTTGGCATTGCTCCTGCCTCGTGGTAGTAGATGGATTGTCAAAGTGTGGTTTGCTTCCAGGCTATGTGACGAGGTCGAATCACAGGGGGTTGTGTGGGTTTCCCGCCTGCAAGGGGTCTGTAATTAGGTTAGATGTTAAGCAGCTGTATAGAGCTTTTTATGTATTGGGTAGGATTTTTTAGTTTTACATGTCAAAATTTAGGAACACCTAATTCCGCTAGGCTTTTATGTATTGGGTTGCATTCTGTGTATTACATGTCAAGATTTTGGGAACACCTAATTCAGCTACACATTCTATGATCCATTTCATGCTTTTTCTGGTTTTGACAGAAGCATCTGGCATTTCTCATCATCAACCTCAGGTCTTATCAACAGTCATGGTGATGTGCAAAATGCTTTAATTTGCTGTATGTCTTCACTGTCAATCTGAAAAATCTTAAACAGCTCTGATTATTATGCTTTTTTATTTGTATGTATAATTTTGATTGATTTTCTTTCATATCATTGATTGCACCCATCAATGATATGTAAACTAGCACATCCATATAGTTTGTGGCTGGATCAGGCAAGGTTGGAATTTCAATTCATCTTTACCCTTTAGACTACTTTTTTTTTTACTTTTTGAATTCTTATATTCCCAGTCATATAAACTTTTGTTCAAAAAGTTACCATTCAATTGTGTAAAACATTTTAAAGAAAATACCTTCTATTAATAAAAAAAAATTATTAACAGTTCCAAACAAGGCTAGAAGCCCTTGCATTAGGGTAAATTACTCTTTACCCAATTTAATCTCATGTCTAAGGTGAGTCACAAATAACACCTACATTGTTCTCCTTGGCTTTAGTAGTCAGCCAACACAGCTTCATGATGTCACCTACATTGTTCTCCCCGGCTTTAATAGTCACCCAACACAGCTTCATGATGTCTTGTAGGAGATACAACTACATATCAAAATGGCTTATGATTTTTTTAACACATGCAATTTGTCAAAATCTCCTTAAATATGACTAGACTAATTTACAAATTTGATTATAAATAATTATCAAAATAAAATTAATTTACAAACATGTTTAATAAATAACAGATGTATATATTAAGACTATAAGTAATTAAACAACAACTATACCAACCGTGTTCATACACTTATAACTACTACTCTAAATGTTACACTTAATTATTAGACAACAACATCCAAGTTTATACATTAATGGTCATGATCAATCATAAATAAAAAATTACCATGTTTTACAAAAATAATCAAACTTCAAAAATACGTTAAGGAAAATTATTTACCTGTCAAAACACCCCATGACAGGCATTTTTCCTGTCAAATTCCAACCCTGGATCAGGTCGATAGGAATCAAATGGTCGAGAGATTTTTGAGGTGTAAAATTTTTAGGTCCATATTTTTGAGGTGCAATATTTTTAGGTATGAAGATGAGATAAGTGTATTCTCTAAATCGATTCTATGGAAGTAGTTCAAAATTCGAAATAAATAAACTAGCACACCCACATAGTTTGTGGCTGGATCATAGGGATCAAATGGCTGAAAGATATCCCTATGATACAGCCACAAACTATGTGGGTGTGCTAGTTTATTTATTTCGAATTTTGAACTATTGCCATAGAATTGATCTAGAGAGTACACTTATCTCATCAGCATAGGCCTTAGTCGACCCAAAATCTCTAACTAAAAGTTTTACACCTCAAAAAATTGATCCTCTCTATGTTATAATCTTAAAATAGATATATATTCCTTTCAATAAATTCATACTCCTTAGTACAAGTTTTATTCTATAAATTTTGTACCCTATTGTTTTTAGAATAAAAGTTTGTGGTCTAAAAATTATGTGATTGGTAGGTAGCAAATTCTATCTTCTCTAGCAATAATATACTCTAACAAGATATCAAGTTCCATCCTCATAGCAACAATGATACTGAAGTAGACATCATGTTTCAGAAGGTTTTAATTATTCAATGACAACAACAATATTAATTCAAAACTTACTATTATTACAGTGATTTATTAACTTGTAACTTACTGTTATTGTAGTGATTTGACATTTTATTCCAGTATGGATTTTTATTGACATTCATTTATGATTTTATAATTTTTTGGATTTTTTATTATTATTTAAGTATAAGGTTTTTATTATGCAATGACAACAATATTAACTCATAACTTGACATTTTATTCCACTGTGAATTTTTTTGACATTTTATTTATGATTTTAATCTTTTTGGATTTTTTTTAATTGGAGTATAAAGTTTTTATTATTCAATGACAACAATATTAACTCATAACTTATTTTAATTGTAATTATTTAACATTTTATTTATGATTTATAATTTCTTTAGATTTTTAATCTAAATTTAATTATCTTAAACTAAATATATTTTTATTGTGCTTATTTATTCCTTTGAATAAGTACATACTTTTCTTTACACTTCTTTATTGTATTAGGACCAGCTTAGATCTAGCTTTACCGGGCTCTATCATGCGCCGAGAGGGATCAAATATTTCGAGGTGCAAACCCTTCTTCAACAATTGCACTCCAAAAAAGGGTTTGCACCTCGAAATATTTGATCTCTCTCAGCGCATGATAGAGCCGGGTAAAGCTGGATCTAAGCTGGTTCCAGTCGTGGGCGGCGACATTAATATTTTGAATCTTATGCCTGCATTGGTCGCACACTCTTTCTTTTCTTTTCTTTTTTGCCTTTTTTTCTTAATGAAAAATTATTTACATAATTTTTTTATGGACTCCATCCATCTATGTATCTATGATGATTATGGCGATATTTGCCAGAAAGTCCCTGAATATACAAACCGATAAGCACCCTTATCATGAAGAACATATCAAATTAGAATATCAAATTGTTCAAAAACTATCTGAGAATTTATGTTGTTGTCTCCGATTTGTTTATTTTAAATAGAGACAGAGTACTACACATGAGTGCACAAAGGCATAATCATTTCATTAATTAATAATAATAGAATCCATAGCCAGTAATGCTAAGAAATTTTGAATTGCCTATCAAATCAAATATCGTGTATAGTCTATTATACACATTTGCCTTAATAAATTAATCTTGGAGCAGCCTCATTCTCCACAATATGTTCTATGGCTCTACACTGTGACATTATCTTCTACACAATTATTTCATAGCTATTAGAAGCTAGAAATCATCTCTTACTCAAAACTGCT
>LPNX010330741.1:184590-202482 GCA_001517045.1 Pseudotsuga menziesii
TTTTGTTTTATGGAGGTAGCCATTGCAGCAATTTTGGGCATGAAATTTAGAGGATCCAGGGAAGGAAATCTATCCAAGGGATTCGTTGTAGTTGTATTCGTTCTCATCTTCCTTTACGTTGTATCATTTTCTAAGCACTCTCCCCCTAAGTTCATGAATTAGAAACTTATATATATTACATGGTCGCTTCCCTTCATCTTGCAGCAGCACGCACACCGTTTATCTTGTTTAATAAATTTTAGCGTTGAGATAAATGCTAATCATTGAGTGCAGCATTCACATTTTGAATTGAAGAATAGTTTGATGGTTGGATGTTTCCATTTATTAGCTTTTCCCGGAAACCAAAATTGTGCCAATTGAGGAAACGGGTAAACGGCCTGTACGTTCAGGCCATCCGAGGGCAGAGAGGCAAAGTCAACCGTTGACTTTGCCTCTCTGCCCTCCGATGGCCTGAACGTATAGGCCGTATAAGGATGGCCGGGTAGGGTGGGTATGGTATGTATGGAACATTGGTTTTCGAAACATTTGTAGAAGAAGAAACTGCGGTCATTTATGGTTTCATTCAGTTAATTCAGGCATATTCATGACATACCTTAATCAAGAAAAATATTGAACATCGTCTAACCGTTTTTCCACTTAATCTGTGAGTGATCATTTTATTCAAAGATAGGGCGATGAAGAACAATCTCTTACATTGTTTTTACCATTTTTTCTTGATAAACCTAAATACTTTCTTGCTAGATCTACAAATTTTAT
This sequence comes from Pseudotsuga menziesii, assembly GCA_001517045.1. NCBI lineage: Eukaryota > Viridiplantae > Streptophyta > Pinopsida > Pinales > Pinaceae > Pseudotsuga > Pseudotsuga menziesii. Next base: position 185,347 of record LPNX010330741.1, read on the forward strand.
CGTCAGATTACTGCGGATATCTGTATGAATTTGATTACTTTTCAGAATAATATGCAACTGCCAGGAAGAAAACATGGGTTTTATCTCTAGAAAATGTTATGGATGGTATTCGTTTTTTACATTGACTGTTTTAACAGCTGTTTCAATTTCATATTGGAATAATAGAGAGATTTGGTGACCTTATGAATGAAATAGAAAATGGATGTTTATAAGAATTACAACGAACTGACATATGAAAATTATAACATTGAACAGGCCTGGATGTTGAAATGAGTATGAGCAGATTTGAATTACATGAAAATTGAGCGTTTTACCTAGGTGACAGTTTCGATTGGATAATTATTTTGTGACATCGTGTCATTTGGTCAGCAATCCTCAGGTATCTATCAACAAACAACATAGTGAAAAAAGAAGTTACATGGAGGTATTTGCAGCAATGGTTTACATGCATATGTCTGGCAATGCGTAGTATAATGGCCTCAGTGTGAAGATTTTATCCATAGTTGGAACACTGCCAATATCTAAATCCCGGGACCTGCAGTAAGAGAATGATGCCACCAAGCTAAGTTAAGTTCGTTAAAGATTACAGAGACACCCTAAGTTGCAACATCATGGAAATTTCATAAGCCTAAGCCGATTGTCACTCAACATAATACCAATTTTTCTGGGAACAAACACAACTGTTCAAAACCCTAGTATTCCCCTGACAAACTTAAAATCGGATTGCTTTAAGGGTGCTAGCAGGCAAGAGGCTACTAACTTGTTATTTGAATTATCCTGCGTTTCATATCGTGAATATATAAAAACTTAAGATCCTTCCCTCCTCCATAGAAGATAAGATAATGTGTTAAGTGTTATGAGAAAAACAATGTACATGTTTGAAGAAGTTGTCTGCAATATTATTTTAGTTTTTACTAATTTGATTTTAATATATATGTTTGATTCGTTAAGAATTCAAACATATACCTATGCATTGATAAAATACTACTTTATTTCTGTTAAAAAAATAACCTTTTCCCAAAATATTCACTGTACTCGTATCCAAATCCAAATAGAGAGTCCAAGACTACACCGCACCTTTCTAAAAATAAGCAATCCAGTGTGTCTTAACACCACGACGACGGATAGTTATACCATATTTCATTGGCTAAATGCAAAGATAAGGTTGCTTTTCCATGTTGGCACATTCAACCGATTAAGAAACTCCAGGAACCGCAAGCATTTTAAATTTTGTATGTTTTTTCCTTTTATTTTTTGCCATATTCTTGTTGCAGAGCGACATCTGGTTAAGCTACCAATACCCCGTGAACAGAGCTTACGGTTACTTTGAAACAAATGGGCTCCCAATAATAGATTGCCCAATAATAGTTAAAATTATTCGGCGGGCCTGGACCTGATAAAAGAGGCCAAGCACTGTCTATACAGAACATGATGAAAGCGAATACAATTTCAAAGTCACATCTACGTGGACCTAGTCTACTTCCCTCGACAAACCCTAGAATATATATTCTTTAACTGCATCACTCGGTACTTATTTCAATTCGTCAGGATAAAAGGAAATGCAGAGAGCAACAATTCTATGATCCATGGAGCTGCAAGGAGCTTTAAATATTCTAAATGAAATTATTATCTGTAGGGTTAAGAAATGGCGCATTCCGTGGTAGGGAAAATGTGGGATTGCGGTTTAATGATTTAGTGTTTACAGGGATTCAGAGCTTCGCTAAGCCTTAGGAACGCTAGCCCGCTAAAGACCGTATTTCTTCTGCCAAGGAAGCAATGGCCGCGCTTTGCTATGTATTGATATTAAGCCTAGTTTAATCTTTAACCCGACATTGTGCGAGCTTCAAATATATATTTATTATGAGCCGACATTGTGGGAGCTTTAAATATATATTTATCATGAGCCGACATTGTGCCACGTGTCACTTCCACTTTGAGCATGGAATTACACTTCTACCTCATACCGGGCTGTAGAATGCGCCTCTCGACGTAATAAAAGTTTGTGATTTAAAAAAAACAAAATTATGTAAAAAATAAAAAGTAAGTAGCAAAATCGATCTTCGCAGCCAGCCAACCACAATGATACTGAAGTAGACGTAAATTCTACAAGGTCTATGCCATCTGAGTGACAACAATACTGACTCATAACTTCATTTTATTGTAGTGGTTGACCTCTTATATCTTGTATATATTATAGGTCATTTATTTAAACTTATGACACCAATACTAATTCATAATTTACTGTTACTGTAATGTTTCATATATTTTATTAAAAATATTTATGACATAACCTATCATGTTTATTTATGTAGTTTTAACATTTAGATTTTAAGGTTGCCTTTTTAATGGGTGTAATTTTTTTGTTAAAAAGTATCTTACAAATAGGATAAAATGTACATGGTTGCAGAGATTAATAATGTAAAATTCAAATATTTTTCATTCAAAAAATTATTTTAATTATAAAATTTTATTTACAAACTTTTATTTTAGTTATATTTTTTAATTACATATTTTTATATAGGTTTAAATTTAAATCAAAATTAAAGATAAATCTTTTTAAAACTATTATAATAACATTGACAAATAAAAGTTATTAATTTTAATTACATATTTTTATATATAGTTTTAAATTTAAATCAAAATTAAAGTTAAAACTATTATAATAACAATGACAAATCAGTTTGAAATTGTTTTCAAAATAAAAACAAATCATTTTGATAAAATCTACATGAATAATTATGAAAAAAAATCATATAAAATTGGATAATGGTCGAAGAACAAAAAATGGAGATTATAGTGTTTGAAACTATTCTAGGGTTATGATTATTCAATTAAAAAAATTATCTTATAGATAAGTGTATAGAAAGAAAAGAAGAGAATAAGATATTATTATGTTTGAAAGGATTATAAAATTGAGTGAAATGTGTTTTGGTCGAAAAGAATTGACAAAAGTTATAAAAAATGACAAAAAGGTAAAATGGCTGATATTTATCTGGTAAAAAAGAAATGACAAAAGTTCTCATAAAATGGGCGTGATAAAAAATATTTTATTTATGTCAATAGAGTCAAAGATCTCAAGTGAAATCCGAACGAAGATATTAAACACATAAAATAGGTTTGATTGAAACTAATGGTAGAGATTTCAAGAGCAAAACTACCTAAAATATTATTCTGATACATATATGTGGGTTAGTTTTGTAAGCCAGCTTAGCTTTGTAGTGTTGTACAATGAAATAATCTTTGTTTTTGAATGTATATTAGTTTAGAATGTTTTGGTTTAGTGGAAATTTATTATTGGGATATGGGAGTAAATATTAGTGTTATTCCTCATTTCATATGGATAAATAAAATTTTTGTTATGTATTGCCAAGGCCTCCCACTTTATTTCACGAGTTGTACTAAGTTTTTGGTTAAGGGAGGGTGTTAGAATAGTAATCCAACCCCTTAGTACCTTAGTCTAATTCTCTAGTCAATTTTATTGCATTTACACTATGATTTGGAATTAGGTTGCTTAGTTGGGCACATAACCAGTTAAATTGGGGCATTCACACCTACATAAGCGCTCCAGCTCAGTCAAGCCTCCACATGTGTGCCCTCATCATTGTTGGTGTGCTCCCATTCATTGAATGTGGACATTGTGGTTGACTAGGAGCGCCAAAGGTGGATTTTGTCCAATTTTGGACTGATTTGGAGCATTTAATGCCACCTAGAGCCTCTCACTCACCTTATTTTGCACACCCACGCATGCCAAGGAGTCATGATTGCTCCAAGTCACTTCAACCATGTCCACACATCCATTCGTGGACATTTGGGCTGAGTTGGAGCGAGTTTGGCCCACCTAGGGGGATTGAAGCCAATTTGACGAATTTCACATGTACAGTCATTTTGGGCTTCCTAAGCCTCACGAACCACTTCAGATGTAATATAAACCCATTACTAATGTATTCACGTGTTAGACAGTCTGACAATAACATGTTTCAGTTCACATTGCATGTGTAAAATTGTTCTCTTTTCATGGTTTTTTTTGTTGGTTTTGCATGTAATTTGATTTGTGACTTTCTCTAAGGCTCCTAGATCTTGTTGTAGATCGAAATTCTCACATGGTATAGTCACCTCAATACATAACAATAAATATTAGTGTTTTTCAGATTGCTTACTTGCAAAGGTCGTGGAGGGTTTTAGTTGAGTTCATTGTTGGGATGTTAAGGACTAAACAATAGTGTATTTCAAGTTGCTTCCTTGTAGGGGATGTAGAGAGTTCTAGTTGAGTTCATAATTGGAATGTTAAGGAGTAAACACTAGATCCTTTCATTGTGCTTCTTTGTATGGGTGTAGATGAGTTTGTAATTGGAATGTTAAGGATTAAACAATAGTGTTTTTTGAGTTGTTTCCTTGTTAGGGTTGTAGATTGTTTTAGTCGAGTTGGTAATTGGGTTGCTAAGTAAACACTTCAATGAATTTGGGGTTGTTGTCGTGTATGTTGCAATATAGTACATGCATTGTGTAAGAAAATTATCGCAATGAACATAGATTTTAACAAAATATGCCAAAGTGCTTGAGATTTCAACACTTCTTCATGTAAGTGATAACTAAAAGATAGAGAAGTTCTGTCACATGCCCAATTTTCAAAACAACTTAATGTTATTGAGAAACATTATGTTATATTTTATGCTAAGTTGTAATTGGTGACCAAGTGTGGTCAAGGATAATTAATGTCTTTCAGAATATTTTATTATTAAATAAATAAATGATGAGACAACACCTTAGGGATGCTGTTAAAAGAGTGTTAACTGGTCACTTGGTGGAGGAGACTGGGTGGAGATTATACTGACAAGTGGCAGCATCCTCAAACTACTTTTAACTGTTGCAGGTGGCAACTCCCTATATTTGTGGTCATGATTCCCCAAGAAAGTGGAATTGGAGCAGGTGGCTCATTAAGTAAAAACTGACCCAGAAGACCTAGGCATTATTATAAAACTTCCCATTGAAGACAACTGAGGCTGTTCATTCTGGAATGGTGATCATTCAATGTGAATGAAGTGCACATGAGAAATTCGATGGAGGGGACTTATTGAAGTGAGTTTGAGGGGTTAACTGCTGAGAATTGAACTTATGCAGCTGTTAGGCTGAAGTTCTTACTACTATGAGCAGGTTTGGATTACTGCTGTAATTTGAGCAGTCAGGTGACAGAAGGTCTTAAGGACACATCCTTCACCCAGTACTCTACTAGGAGGACTAGGAGACAGGCTCGAGGGTCCTAAGGAAGTGCAGATTAAGATTTCTCCAGGATTTGGTTGGGAGGAACAACCTCCTTAAGTTGTTGTCACCTCATCATTTGACAGGTTTTTATTTGTTTAAGTTATTTATAATTTATTTACTGTTTTTAGCAAATGTATACTATTTTTCAAAGATATGCATGTTATTGTTTTGTTAGGGTTTAAGTAGAAAAAGAACATTGTGTATTGATAAAATTAGGGATATGTAGATTATGTTTAAAAATAGTAGTATTTTTGCTAAATGAAAAGTAATTAGAAATAAATTACCATAATGTATTTTTCCACGCCTTGTATAGGTAGTACTCTAGTACAGTTGGTTGATTAAGTAGATGTGATGACTTATTTATCAACTCTGAATAAAAAAAAATGAAAATGATTACTTTTATAATTTGTATGTGATTCATTACAGAAATTAGCAGTAATTGCTCTATCTACTGTAAGTATCTATATTATCTAATACAGAAAAAGAACAGAATAGATATTAATTATTAGTAGTCATACTAATCACAGAACTATGATTAGTCTTAATATTTATTCTAGACATAATAGATAAAGGTAAATAAGTAAACATAGGAACATAAAACAAAGTTTTACTTAGGGTTTTAACCTAGCTATTACTACTTAGGTCTTAAAATAAATTATTTGAAGTACATTTATGCATTTTATAGTGGAAATAAAAGTTTACTCTAAACCTTAAAGAAATTTTACTTAGGGTTTAAGGAAGATAGATTTTATTTTGTTTATAGACTTGCATAATCTTACTTTTAAAATAAAATTTAATAGCTGTAAAATTACTGAAAGTAAAATAGAAAAAAAGAGCTAAAATTAATCATGTAAAATCCATCTTTTATAAAACTGTAGGTTATTAAAAAATAATAACCCTTCGAAGCGAACAAAGTACTAATTTTACTCATTAACACTGTAAAAATTTCCAATAACATATTTTACTATAAATCATTTTAAATTACATGATATCAAATTAAAATAACACTATAACAATTTGATAAAAATAAAATAAAATAAGTATAATGGCCTTTTATAAATATCGGCTGAGGCTTGGGCTATTAAAAAATATATACTGTACAAAACAGTAAAACGAAACACTAACTATTACATTCATGACAAGTAAAAACCCTATGTCTGTTTAACAAGTCTCGACTATCTTTTCTTCACCATTAAAATCCACTTAAAAACTTAATTAACCAGGCAGAGGTCGAACAAGATTATCACGGCTTAGAGCCAAGTTTTAAAAGTTAAGTAAAAAGTTTTTACATCTTCCAAGCCGTAAAGGCTCGGTCAAGTAAACCCCAAGTCACGTCTACAATAGCCTTCAAGTTCTTGCACATATTACCCTTTAGGGTTTTCATTACAAAAACTAAACAACACATAGAACAACCTAACAAGTAAAACCCAGGCCGAGTCCATATTTAGCAGCAAGTATTCTCATCTTTTCAACCACCATAATACCAATGCAGGAGAAAAACCTTAGTTCAACCGAGGCTTACCAGGGTTGCGTGGATGTGAAAGGAGAGGTGTGCTTTCAGCTAAACCCCAATTTCTGTGAGAGGAACCTACGTAGAGAAACCAGTATTTAGTACAGATTTAAAAATGTAATTATGACTTAATATTACTGTAAAGTAAAAATCTTTACCGGCAATTACCTGATATATCGTTTGGAGAAATCATGGTCGCAAGCAGCTGGAGCAGCTCGATGACATATGGAAGAATAATGCCCCGGACAAGTCTAATGTATTGGTTACAACTGAAAACTTGAGTCACAAATCCAAAGGAAAACAAGCTCGCAGCTCGACTGCACCAGTCAAAAATATTGTTGCAATGCAAAAAGGGAGGGTTAGGGCTTCCTTATAAGTAAACCTCACATGTGGACAAAACATCACCACATGTCTTTAAAATTATTTCCTCATTATGGGTGGCGTTTCTATAGTCAGCAATGCAGCTTCGAGCCTGCATGAAATTCATTACAAATCAAAAATATTTAATCATTTAAACAATGCACATTCTATGATTGCTAATAATGTTTTATATTATTTATTCGATGTTTCATTTACCAACTATAGGAATAAGATATGGAATTTTCTATTAGGGTTTGGTTATGGGTCAAAATGGGGTAGTTCTTTTATAAATCATGTAAGTTGAAAACATGTGTAAAAGACTGACTTTTATGTTAAACTATAATAAGAAGGAGATCCAATGACTCCTAGAAATTAGTCTCTTAACTGGTTAGAATTAGGGAGTAAAAGGTTAAATAAGACCAAGAAAAAATAAGATCTCTTATAGTGTGATAATCAACAAACTTATCTCAAAAGTGTATTAAACAAACTTGTAACAAGGTAATATAGTTTATAACTAAAAGGTACCGTAGGAATGAAAGTGTAAGACACAGGTAATAAGAACTCAAGGTGAAGGATTGTAAAGGTAATAAAGAAGAATTCTTTCAGTTAGGAAGAGATTCTTGATCCAATTCTTTCGATGCAGTGTATATTTGGGAATGTTAGTAAATGCAGTCCATAGACCCCTATGAGAAATCTTAGTGTAATTCTAGCAACCTAATAATGAATAAATAGATAAAAGTAAAAATAATTTGGTTATTCATGGAGAGGATGTTGTTTATAGAGCCCTATAATGAAGTTAATTGTGATAGACACCAAACATTGTTGAGTGGACTAAGCATTAAGCTGCGAACTTTGTTTCTTCCTATTTAAACACTAGATCACAATTATTGTAAGCAAGAATACAAGTATTCTTTAGAATTTAATCTTAATCACCCAGATGTTTTGATAGTAATCGATCATGCAATTTAACCCATGCATATGTAGTTTGCTTAAACATCATTACGGAGTTTTGACAGCAAAAATTAAGATCAACATTACCTCTTATGGAGACAAGCTGGATTTAAACATTCTAAGTCTAGCATCATAAACATGCTAGAGAAGTATCTTCTTGACTTGAATATAAATATTATTTTTTTACTGAAACATACGCTTACCTATTGAACCTGTAAGGAACCATCAGCCCCACTGTGTTAGCTTAAAGCTAAGTAAGCTCCGATCACACATAAGAAACTTTCCCTACTTGACAAAAGAAATCAACAGTATATCTAGCATCAGTAAAATGTAAGTTTCTTTTCTACTTCTGGAAGAATTAGAACTTCTAAGTCGAAAACAATACTAACACAGCTATCAAGGAGAAGCCTATAGATTATACAAAATCTTATAAAGTTCAGTAACTCTTTGTTTCTCTTACAAACTGTTTTATTATCTTCTAATCGTTAGTGGTACTTTAGCGGTGACATTAGACCTTTTATGTCACATGAAAAATTTTAAAATTTTTACGAATTTTTGAGTGATTACAAGTTCCCTTCCGCAATGTATTTTGGCCTAATCCTACCAATGATACTAAGTAAAATTCCATCAAACACATAACCTAACACACAACTAAACCTTCTTACAACATGGAAATCAAGGATCAAATTTGAAGTTTATGTGGACCTTCAAGACCCCTTTAGCCCTCCATAGAAGGGGATGAGATAGTTACCCCTCTTTAGATATTTAAAACATAAAATTTCTTATCAATAATGAAGTAAGGATCATTCCAGTTGATTGTAATTGAAGGGTAATCACTCTTATACCCCATTAATATTTATTTTTTAAGAAATAAGACTTGTAACTCAAGGATTTGGTAAGTGGTAGTGGGTAATTTAACTCCATTCCCAATAGCATTATGTTAACTTTCCACATATGTTCATTAGTACCGTTATCACCACTAATATTGACATTGACCCCACTTGTAATAGCAATATGTATTAATTGTAAAACTTGCTTTAGAGGTTTTTTCGGTTAGCTATTAGTCATGATTGAGTCTATAGGTGCTTTCTACAACTTAGTATGATGTAAAAGTGTAATTTTATGCTCAATGTGGAGCTGACACATGGCATATTGTCAACTCTAACCTAAACTTAAAAAAAAAATATTAACTATAACAATGTTGGATCTAATCTAAACTCTACAAAAAAAAAAATATTAACTATGAAAATGTCAAATCTAACCTAAAATTTAAAAAAGAAGATATATTTACTATGATGTCAGATCTAACTTTTTTTTTCAGGAAGAAAAAGCCTGTCCTTGATATTCTTATTAGGAATCAAAGGGCATTGTTGACACCCACCCATGAAGGGTTACAATACAAAGAAAATGTAAACAGTCAACATAGGATCACATCCAGTCGCAGCCGGGGGAAATGGCAAGCAATAGAAAGTGTGTTCCCATCAGATATCAGTCTCATCATAAAGAGGATCGTGAACAAACAGCCCTATCTATGGTGAACCAAAAGGATCAGATCTGTGATCCAGAAGCAACCACTCAAATGGCAACCAAGCAGGTATTTAAAGGTGAAAAACTCCCCTGAAACATGGCTCAAAAGAGCTGAAAAGAGTCACAAGTGACCAAAAGGTCATCTATAAATTCTAAAAAATAGCCAATACCTGGAGAAAGAGTGAGAGTTGTTTTTGAAAGACGGTCTGCAATCCGATTGTGTTCACGATAGATGTGACTGAGAGTGAGATCCTAAAAGCTTGAAATGAGCTTTTGTGTTTCCCTGCACCAGTGATGAAGGTCTGGTGGGGTGAGAGCAGTGTGACCCTTCGCCCAATTGATGATGACTTTAGAATCACCATATATCTGGGTCAGAGGGATACCCATCATTTGGGAGGAGAACATAAGGGCCCATAGACCCAAAAGTTCATCCTTTGTATTAGATCCATATGCAACCCCTAGCGCGAAATCCAGATGGTGATTCTCGTTGAAAAACAGACAATATCCAATACCTGCTGCTGAAGAAGTAGAGGCTCCATCAAAAAAACCACATGGGAAAATCATACTGGGACTTTTCCCAATCTGTCTTGCAATTTTTGTTTTTCTGTTCATCATTACAGGCCGAGAGGGAGTCAACTGTGCAGCATATAATATCTGATGGTATATTCCAAGGACAGTCACTTTTTTCCCTTCAAAGATGACCATGTTCCGTGCTTTCCAAATGGCCCAGATCGTATGGTGCGGGAGGTAGAAGAGAGCAGAGCTGGGAGGAAAGATGGAGGCCCAATGATCCATTAACTGCTCAATAGTATCAACCTTAGGAGGAATATATAACTGGAGTTGATCACATAAGAGATCCAGAATGCTTTTCCAAATCAGACAGCGAGAGAAAAGGTGATGTACAGTCTATTCATTTGTGTAACATAAAGAGCAAATACCAGGTCCGATCTTACCCTTTTTCTGAAGATTATCCCACGTTAGCACCTTATTTCTCAGAACCAACCATGAGAAGCAACCAATCTTGCGAGGAAGGAGTTTAGACCAGAGCGATGAGTATAAACGACTGCCCAAAATGGAGTTGTGAGAGTTCACAATACATTCATATGCTTTTGCTGTAGAAATATTTCCATCTTTTTTGTTAAATTCCCAAAGCAGAGAGTCTGATTCAGCTGAAAGGCGAATACCATTTAGAACCGGGTTGCTGATAAATGTATTCCATATATCTTTCCACTCCCCAACCGGAAGTAGTTCTTCCACCGAGTACCAATAATGATGGGCATCTGGTAGTGTATTGTGAGCTTGAGCGAGAGTTTTTATATCCAGATCCTCTAAGTAAGATCTCAAACCCTCAGGAAAGAGGTAGGATTTCGAAGAGCCAATCACAGGATCGATTCCAACCAAAATATCATTGCCATTCCCCACCTGCCAAGCTAGATAGCGCCCCATCCAGTGGATAGTCTGAATGAAACCCCTCCATATGGCAGATACCCCACGGGTGTTAACAATTTTTTCCCCGAGCCACGATACCACAGAGGCCTGTTTCAAATACTTGGTAGTGAGCACACGATGCTAGAGACTGTCACTGAAGAGTACCTACCAGAAGTTTTTTAATCGAAGAGCAATGCTAGACCAGAGGAGATTCTTGATTCCCCACCCTTCAAATTTCTTTGGCCAAGAGAGATCAGACCAGTTTGCCAGATGATAATGGCGAGTATTTCCAGTGGAACCCCATAAGAAGGCAAAGGTGATACTCTTGATCTTGTTCAGAGTAGATGCCAGTATTGGGGCCAGTCCCATCCAGTAAACCGAGATACTACAGAGGACAGATTGAACTAAGATCAGCCTGCCTCCCAATGAGAGCATCTTATGGGTCCAAAGACTGATTTTTTTTTCAAATTTTTGCACCAGCCAGTTCCAGTCCCTGGATCTGTAACCAAGGGGTTTGATGTAAAATCTGAGATAGTTAAAGCCTGTAGTGATAGGGAGCTTTTTATAGTGTATAGACCTGGAGAGGCTCAGGAGTTCTGGCTCTGGTATATTACTGTGTAGGAAAACAGACTTTTCCAAACTTATAGACATTCCAGAGGCTTTACAAAAGGTTTCGAGAATGACATCAAAAGCATCCCATTCTTGAAGAGATCCAATGCCCATGAGGATAACATCATCCACAAAAAGCAGATGTGTTAGTGCCAGAGTAGGAGAAATCTGAATCCCTCGAATAAGTCCATTGTTCCGTGCATCAGTAATAAGGAGACTGAGCCCTTCGATGACCAGTATAAAAAGCAGTGGGGAAAGAGGACAGCCTTGATGAATACCCCGGGAGGCATGAAAAAATTCTGAGGGGGTACCGTTGATTAGAACAGCAAAGGTAGCAGATGAGAGGCATCCCATTATCCAATTGACGGTCTATATGGGGGCTCCAATTTGAATCAGGATAAGACGAATAAAAGTCCAATTGACTCTGTCAAAGGCTTTAATCAAATCAAGCTTGAGAATGAAGGCACAGAGGTTTTTTTATTTGATAGAGTGGAGAGATTCCTTTACAATCCCAATAGGTTCAATAATTTGACGGTTTTTAAGAAACCAATACTGTTCTTGTGAAATGCCGGAATCCAGGAAGGGTTTTAATCTAACCGCAATTACTTTGGAGATAAGTTTGTACAGGAGATTACATAAAGAGATGGGTTGGAAGTTAGCAAAGGTCTGCAGCTTGTCTTTTTTTAGGATCAGGGCAATGAAGGTGGTATTCAGAGAAGCAGGGATGGTTCCAGTGACTCTGGTAGAATCCACAGCAGAAAGAAGCTCCCCTCCCAAAAGATCAAAAAAGTACAGGTAGAACTCAACAGGCCAACCATTCGGGCCTGGAATTCTGTCTTTTTTAAAATATTTTAGAGCGAGTTCTAGTTCCCCAAGGGAGACCTGGCATGTGAGGTCAGTGGTATTCTCCTCTGGTATCATTCTAGGATAGAGTTGGATAACCTTGAGTTGCTAGAAAAGGCAGGTTCCACCATCATCTTTGAAAATATTGGCAAAATGTTTTTGTCCCAATACTTTGAGAGCATTCTCATCCTCATAGGAAGTACCCGACTCATCAGATAGGGACCAGATCGAGTTCTGATTTCTTCGACCAGAAGCTAACATGTGAAAGTACTTTGTATTGGAATCCCCAAGGAGGTTCCATTTAGTTCTACTTTTCAGCTGCCAGGTAAGAAGAGTGTGGTTCAATATTTGTTGTCTTTCAAATCTGAGTTGAGCTAGTAGAGCCAAATCCTTCGAAGAGAGAATGCCGTTGTGTGAGTTTGAGAGGAGGGAGGTAATAGCCTGTTCAATATTGGACAGAACCATATCATGCTGCACCTGTTTGTTCTTGATCCACACCTTGGCATCTTTTTTAAGGGTGCGGAGCTTCCATTGAAGAGAGTCAAGGTCCGAAATAGAGTCTTCCGGGAGGAGGTGGGGCCAATAAGTCGAGAGCCAATCAGTGAAAGCGGGGTCATCAAGCCATGATCGGTTGAACTTGAAGGGGTAGTTGTAAGAGGCCCTTTGCTTGTTCCATTCCAAAACAATAGGAAAGTGATCAGAGATATCCGAGCAGTGAGTCCAGACTCTATGGATCCCGAAGAGGGGTATTAGGGAGCTAGAGATCAAAAATATGTCTAGTCTTTCGCTTATACCCTCAGCTCCAGTACGGCCATTGCGCCACGTGGGGCCAGCAAACTAAGGAGCAATGTCCAAAAGACCAAGAGAGTCGAACAGGGATGAGAAATGGTAGGAAAGGGGGTCGGGAGAATATTTTTGACCCCAAATCTCAGAGAAGTGCAGTGTAAGGTTGAGATCTCCACCAAGTATCAGATTTTGTGAGCCAAGGAGCCCACCCCTAAGAGCTTTGTCCCAAAAAGATTCACGGTCTTTGTATGGTCCATAAATATTGAGGATCGAGATGGGATAGGAGAGACCCCGAAAGGAGGCTTGTAATAGGAGGCCAGCACATGTTTGGTAAGCTTTGCATCTGACCTTGAGGGGGTTCCAAGCTATTAACAGTCCACCAGAGAGACCCGAGGTGCCAATAGCACAGAACTCCCAGGAGGGGAGGAGTTTGGAGAAATCCAACAGGGCGGGAAAGGAGCTATACATGGTTTCCTAGAGAAGTATTAAGTTAGGGCCAAGAGTTCTGAAGAGTGAACGGAGGCAATATAATTTGGCCTTACCTCCAAGACCCCTAACATTTAGGGATACAATTTTCATGGATCACCCTGGAGGGGAGATAGAGCTCTAAGTCCCCTAGTATGCTGGTTACGAGCTGCTTCTTTTAAGCGAACAGAGAGAGGGATATAAGGGGGGGGACGCTAAAGAGAGGTCCTTCTGCTGTATTCCCTTTTTTTTCTCTTTTTTCTTCCTAACTGTGACATTGGAAAACCAGATAGAGTTCAAGTGAAGTGTAGAGGAGGAGGTCGGAGTGGAGGCAGTAAAAATGGAGAGTGAGTGTTTAAGGGAGGGGTCGGAGAAAGAGGGGGAGGCAGTAGGACTGATGGGGGGGGGAGGGAGAGAGAGGGACAAACCACTGGCTACTAAAGGTGGGAATTCAGTTAGCGAGGATAGCAAAGGAGCAGGGGGTGCCAGTGAAGAAGAGGCTGGAGTCTCAAGTGAAGACAGCATGGTGGAAGGTAAGGGGGAGGAGCAGTCCAGAATCAGAGAAGGGGAAGGTATAGTATGGGTAAGTGGACCCAGAGAGATAGAATCAACAGGAGAGACTTCCTCCAAAAAGGGTGAGGAAGGAGATCCCGAGTTGATACAAGGAGCCCCAGACAGACAAGTACCTTTTTTGTGAGATTGAATCAAACCATCGATAGCATCTAAATAAGCATCCGAGACAAATTCTGTGGAGAGAGGAGAGGCAGTTTCAGTACCTGGAGAGAGGCCAGTTTTGCCAGAATTGATCAAAGCATCATCTACCAGGTGTTCGTCAAAGCCCAAAGCCACTTCATTCGAGTGGAGAGAGGGACAGTGACAGCACAGATGTCCTGTCTCATGGTAGATACTGCATCTGAAGGGCACCAGAGATAGTTAAGCTTCTAGATAAAGAGGCGATCCCCACAATATATTTCTACTTCAGCAGGTAAGCCCATTGACACATCCATCTCGACAAGAACACGAGCTACCTGTTTATTAAATGCCAGTAGGAAGTCCGACTCAACAACCACGAAACGACCAATGGAGTTTGCAACTCCTTCCAGTATATTTTTGTTCCACAGCGGGAACGGTAGATGTGGAAGCAAGGCCCATAAGTGGTGTTTGGTAATGCGCTCCCTGAGAGGATCAAACCCTGTGTGCCATCGATCAAGGACCAAGGAACCATTCCCCATGTGCCAGGTTCCCTCCAATATACGGGTACAGTGTGCCTCTTCGAGAAAGACAAAAGCAATCCATCCTCTCGATAATAGAATGATAGTAGGGACATAGTCTATCAGGGGCTTCCAATTCGCAGTAGCCCACTCAACCCATTCAGATTTATTCAAACGCGCATACTCGAGACGCCCAACCAGAGCACGGGAACAAAGAGAAGTAACCCTGTCTAGATAGACATCATGACCGAGCACAAATGGATATCTCCCCTCTTGTGCTTTGATGCATTTAGTATTCCTTTTCCGGTGAAAGCGCGAAGATGGCGCTCGTTCAGACATGTTCTATGATCCAACAGCAGAAAAAACCATCAAGAAGGTGCTTCCAAGTCAGCCATAACCACCACGACAGCTGCTCAACAGTGTGACGAAGGGTGCCACAGGATGCCAAATAGACCCAATCAGGAAGAAGGTACAGAAACCCTTACACCGTGCCGAAAACCTCGACCACCGGTAACAGGGGTCAGACCCTAGGAGAATCTACTACACTTGGTGTACAAGTCAGCCCATAACCCCTAATGATGATGTGTCGGCGTCTTCCAAGTGGACCAAGAGATTTCCACCCAAGCCGAGGGAGATGATGGAGAATCCCCAGGTCAACAAAGTATGAGATAGTGATAGATAACCCTGGTACAGGAGGTACCCTAACCCTTGAGTCATGGGATTCCAGGGTCAACCCCGAAACATGCAAGCAGTCACCCAAGGACAGGAAAGGATATAAAAACCCTTAAAGTAATGTGAGGTTCTGGGTCAACTCCAAACCAAACCAACAGTCAGACAGCTATGTAACAGGGTAATACAATGCCAGAGCCATGCAGGGGTGGCGAAGACCATGCCCCAAGGTAACGCGAAGAAGCATAGACAAGTATCCTTGCAAAAGGGAAACCCTAACGTGGGTATTCAGGGTCAACCCTTAGCTATTTAAAACAGACAAAAAGACAAGAAAAATAGAGTAAACGACGCAGGGACCAAGCAAAGGTGGCAAAAATCGAACCAGAGAACTGTGCAGTCAGCCGTGAGGCGACATCCTTCCCACTTTTTTATAATCTTGGTTGGTACTAGTCCCCCAGTGAAGGGGAGGGACTCCAAGAGGCTATCCGTGCAGGGCCACCCTGCAACCCAGAGAAAGCAAGACGCAAAACCAGTCAAGAAGGGAGAAGTTTCAGCAAACCCTAGGTAGAAGCCTGCATTAGTCAATCCTGGTGAAGGGTAAGAGAACGCCATATGCAAAGCACCTTGAAATGGCAAGAACAGTCCAGGAACAGGCGAAGCACAGTCTCGTGAACAGAAACCAGGAGCAGACGAGGTTCAGCCTCCATTGCAGTTTTTATTGAAGCTAGGTCTGCCAAAATTAAGTGATTAGTTATATGATGATGTAGGGTATCTATTTAGGCCTCAATTTATTGTCTTAGAGTGTAACACAAAAACAAAATGATTGGTTCTCTTGGAATCGATGTCGTATCTAACTTAAACTTTAAAAAGTTACATACATTTTTTACTAAACTAAAATTATAGAAAAGTCAAAATATTTGCATAAGAGTTATGCGATCTCCTCACATTGTGATTATCTTGAGATATTATAGATAGATATTGTTTGCTAACTATCAAGGCGGATAGCTACATAGATCTCTCGACTTAAGAGTGGTTTCTAATTCCACATTAAATTATAATCCCAACAACAATTTTAGCACAAAACTATTAAAACCTCGAGTTGTATCTGTTTAGTAGAATTTAGGTTAACAAATAAAGGTTTTTTTCTTTCTATTTTGAACCATGGGGTGTGTATTTCCTTATAATAAAAATTCAAGCACATTCAAAAACACTTTCCATCCATGTTTCAACTCTCCTCCTAAAACAAAGTTTAGGTCACTTTAAAAAAAATCAAAGTTCACGTCAAGGAGTTCTCGAAGTAACCACCAAGGCTATTGTATAATTTGAAAGGATTTTTAAAGTATAGAATCCAAAATTAACAAACCCAAAAACACTCTTAATTGAGAAGTTGAGATAATGCAGCACTTGGATACTATAAAAACCTAGGACTTTAATATATTAATGAAAATAATTTAGTCTTTGGAATTCCTTTTTCAAGGTTGTTTAAAAAAATGTGATTTAAAATAAATGTGTCAAATA